>CALYDF020000037.1:0-20647 GCA_944474145.2 Dicrocoelium dendriticum
CAGCTGCACCCTCGCTCGCATACCACTGTGCAGACATTCAATTAAACTTACAAACTTACGCGGGCAACCAAACTTACCCAACACCGGCCACAATGCCTCGCGATTCACCGTATCAAATGCCTTGGTGAAATCAACAAAAAGCGAGTACAAAGGTTGGTGTCGTTCTCTGCACTGCTCTTGCACCTGACGAGCCGCAAACACCATATCTATAGTGCTGCGACACGAACGGAATCCACATTGCTCATCCGCCACGTTAGGTTCCACAACCTGGCTCACGAGGCGATTGAGCAGGATTCGGGCAATCACCTTGCTCACACAACTCAGCAACTTGAGGCCACGATAATTCGTGCAATATTGCTTGCTACCTTTGCCCTTGTACAGTGGTAGCACAAGGGCATCCTTCAGCTCAGAAGGCACCTCCTCCTCCATCCACACGCGTTGCACCAAGTGGTGCAGCGCAGCCAACAACGCGGGTCCGCCGTATTTCAATACTTCAGGCGGGATCCCGTCGGCCCCAGCACACTTGCCGTTTCGCAGCTGAGCAAGTGCACTCTGTGTCTCATCCAGTCTCGGCGTATCCGCCAGATCCGCCTTCACATCATGCTGCTTCACGCCATTCAATGTAGGCCAGTCGATCTCTGAACGGTTGATCAAGAGAGAGTCAAAGTGTTTCCGCCAGACCTGCATTATGTCTGCAGTCTGGGTGCAGGTAGCGCCTGAACTACCATCGATCAGTGTCCTCAGCGGCTCCAATCTCGGTCCATACACCGCCTTCAACGAGTCAAAGAATTCCTTGTGTTGACGGCGTTCGGCGTAGCATTCCATCTGCTTCGCCTTCTCCGTCCACCATGCATTTTTTATGCGACGGAGCTCTCGGGTCAGTCGCCGTCGAAGTTGGCGAAACTGACTCTTCTTCACTAAGTCACTGGGGTCTGCAACATGTGCAGCAAATGCTGCATTCTTCTCTGACACCAGTGCGTCAATCGTCACACTGTTGTCATCAAACCAATCAGGCCGCTTACAGTTTGCGCGCCCGATCGTCTCCTCGGCAGCAGCTGTCACCTGGTCGCGAATGTGGTGCCACAGGTCGCCCACTGTGGCTATACAGTCCACATCACCACACAGGCGTGCAGCCATCGCCTTCTCCAGCTCAGTACGTTTCGCCACAGTGCCGAGGGAGAGAATGTTAAATGTACGCCGATTCACGGCGGGAGTGCAATACATCGATTTACGAAAATATATGTACAGTTTGGTCCGAACCAACTTGTGATCAGCGCCACACTCAGCTCCACGCAATACACGTGTCATGCGCACTTCACGCATATCACGCTGACGTACGATGACATATTCGAGCAGGTGAGCGTGACCACTCCGTGGGTGCGTCCAAGTTGCTATATCACTCGCACTCAGTGCAAACCGAGTGTTCGTGATCGTCAGGCCGTGAGTGGCACACAGTGAGAGCAGCCTGTCACCGTTCGCATTCGCTGAACCAATGCCATGCGCACCGATAACATCTGTCCACGCTGATGCATCACGCCCAACGCGCGCGTTGAAATCACCCAGCAGAAATAGTCGGCCTTTCCTCGGCACAGACCGTATCACGGAGGATAGCTCAGTGTAGAACTGATCACGCGTGTCATCAGGATAACACATGGTCGGACCGTACGTGCTTATAAAAGTAGCAAACTTACCTCTTCCGAGTCGCAGGCGAACGGTCATCAGCCGCGCGCTGATGCCCGTTGGTTCACCCACCAGCTGGCCATACATGGTTGGCGGCATCCGGTTTCGGATTTGCCTGTCACTGTGGCAAGCCACAGGACGCCTGCGCCTACAGAGGGACCATGGATTTCTTGCGCTGCACCACCCACAGCTCCAACCACATACCCCATATCCAGTGTAAACCCGAAGGAATAAGACCGGGAGGCATGCGGATGGGAACCACGTTTCATCAACGGAGCCGGCCCACACTCCTTCACAGGCAAACACAAGCACGCTGTATTTGGGGAATCAAGCGCACACAAGGCGGTGGCTGGACCGTAGTCCGCTCCACACTGAGTGCATGGAACCGCTCTTTGAGCCTAGCACGGCCACAAGAACCGTGCACCCCGTCCCCTCCAGCAACGACCAACTGTCTCCTGGAGCCAGTATGAACGATGTAGTGGGTAATGGACAGGTAGGCACCTTGTCAACATGCACATCAAGCGCAACCATACCAGGGATATCAAACAACAGCCATTCACTTTAAACAACAAGCTGAAATAAAATAAATCCAATAATGCATACAGATACGGTGGCATAACTCTTCGCTAAATTACCATATGAAGTAAGTTGGTTAGCAACAAATCCGTGATAAGTAAGAATTGTCCACAAGTTACTTAAAATGCAACAAGCGCAACAAAATTACCGAAGATAAGCGCAATTAGTGCAAGCAACGTAGCCAGTTAATAGAACATTATTCAGGGAGGCAGAACGAACCAAATAAAGCGGAATGAAATTTAGCCAGCTTAAAAAGACCTAGTTTAAGTGTAAGTTGGTTTAGCCCAACTGCGGTGAAGAAGCATCAAGAATGCAACATCAGCCTCAGCATGGGGCACATATATATACATATATATATGGTTGGCGGCATCCGCTTTCGGATTTGCCTGTCACTGTGGCAAGCCACAGGACGCCTGCGCCTACAGAGGGACCATGGATGGCTTGCGCTGCACCACCCACAGCTCCAACCACACACCAGATATCCAGTGTAAACCCGAAGGAATAAAACCGGGAGGCATGTGGATGGGAACCACGTTTCATCAACGGAGCCGGCCCACACTCCTTCACAGGCAAACACAAGCACGCTGTATTTGGGGAATCAACCGCACACAAAGCGGGGGCTGGACCGTAGTCCGCTCCATACTGAGTGCATGGAACCACTCTTCGAGCCTAACACGGCCACAAGAACCGTGCACCCCGTCCCCTCCAGCAACGACCAACTGTCTCCTGGAGCCAGTATGGACGAGGTAGTGGGTAATAGACAGGTAGGCACCTTGTCAACATGCACATCAAGCGCAGCCACACCAAGCATATCAAACAACAGCCAATCACTTGAGAGAGAGAGAAAGAAAAAGAGAAAAGCTCGATTAATGCATAAGGAAACGGTGACATAAACCTTAATTAAATAGCATACGTAATAAGTTGTTTACAAACAAATCCTAGCTAAGTGCACGAAGTCAGGAAGTATAGTTCACGGTATGCCACGAACACAAAAATCTTATGGAAATCGAATACAACTGGCTAAAGCGATGTGTGCAAGTTAATGGAATAGAGTACATGGAGATATTTATATGAGAAAGAAAAGCATTAAGGTAAAAACTGTAAACCCACCACCTGAAATAAAGAGACTTAGCATGCAAGCACGCGGTTAGTAAATCGAATTCAGCGTGCCTACAAACGCTGCGCCGGCTCGTCGTAATTCTCTGCAGGACCCGTCGTCGCTTCTGTAGTGGCCCCAAAGGACCTAGCTCATGGCCCACTGGACATTTATATGAGAAAGAAAGGCATTAGGAGAGAACCGAAAACCCACCACCTGAAATAAAGAGACTTAGCATGCAAGCATGCGGTTAGTAAATCGAATTCAGCGTGCCTACAAACGCTGCGCCGGTGCTGCCTACGTTCACTGCGGGACCCGTCGTCGCTTCGGCAGTGGTCCCGAGTGACCTCTCTCATGGCTCACTAGGCCTGCCTGACTAAGGCACTCGCGACCGCATGTTCTACAGCACAATGCGCTCGATGTCGATGGAGTACAATTCATCGGTGCTTGCCGCTTCCGCACTTGCCGCTTCTTCTCTGCATGTATGAGGGATTTCTCCCGCACCTCAGCAACTGCCTTCGTGATTAGATCGCGCCATGCACCACGATCAACCGCCTTCGATTTCCATCATCTGCAATCAAGATTAGAACGTGTGAGGCTCACTTTAATCATGTCCTGGTAACGTAACTTGGTTTCCCAGCATGCCGCTTCCCTATACTCAGCTGACCGTATAAAAGTTGTTTCGGTATCCGCGTCGAATCCATACGGCTCACATGACCGAGCCATCTCAGGTGTCGCAGTAAAAGTATGCAGTCCACTGCATACATCCCACTTCGGCGCAACACTTCCGTGTCTGCAACTCTGGCGCCCCAGCCGATTCGCAGAATTCGTCGCACACACTGCTGATGGAACCGCTCGAGATATCGCACATCCCGACGGTACATCGTCCACGTTTCACTGCCGTATAGAAGAACGGACAGTACCATGGATTTGTACACCATCAGCTTCGTGCCAATGCTAAGCTGATGGTTGTTCCACACTCGGTACTCAAGCTTCCCGAATGCCGCTGCCGCCTTCGACACGGGAATACGCAACTCAACGTGTAGCTGCTGATCAGTCGACATCACACTCCCAAGGTAGCAAAAGCGGGAAGTGGTTTCCAATACTTCAGCACTAATGCTGATTTGCGGCAATATTGAAGATTGCACCTCCGGTGAAGGCTGAAAGAGACAGACAGTTTTGCTTGTGTTGATGCTGAGCCCGAATTTGGCCGCTGTCGAAGCCAGAGCACTAGTCATGTGCTGCAACTCATCCGCGCTGTGTGAAAACAACGCACAGTCGTCAGCAAACAGCAACATACGGATAGTTGTCTCACAGACTAGAGTTCTCGCACCGAAACGACGGATGTTCAGCAACCCACCATCAATACGGTGCTCCACACGAACACCGTAAGCACAAGCCGCATCAAAAGCACAAGACAACATTGCATGTAGATAGATATTAAACAGGGCAGGAGCTAACACACAACCTTGCTTCACACCAGAGACAACTGCAAATTCATCCGAGGTCTCTCCACTCAGCTGCACCCTCGCTCGCATACCACTGTGCAGACATTCAATTAAACTTACAAACTTACGCGGGCAACCAAACTTGCCAAACACCAACTACAATGCCTCGCGGTTCACCGTATCAAATACCTTGGTGAAATCAACAAAAAGCGAGTACAAAGGCTGGTGTCGTTCTCTGCACTTCTCTTGCAACTGACGAGCCGCAAACACCATATCTATAGTGCTGCGACCCGATAGGAATCCACATTGCTCTTCCGCCACGTTTGGTTCCAAAATCTGTCTCACGAGGCGATTCAGCAGCATTCGGGCAATCACCTTGCCCACACAACTCAGCAAGTTGATGCCAACATAATTCGTGCAACATTGCTTGCTCCCTTTGCCCTTGTATAATGGTAGCACAAGGGCATCCTTCAGCTCAGGAGGCACCTCCTCCTCAATCCACACGCGCTGCACCAAGTGGTGCAGCGCAGTCAACAACGCGGGTCCACCGTGTTTCAATAGTTCAGGTGGGATCCCGTCACCTCCGGCACATTTGCCGTTTCGCAGCTGAGCAAGTGCTCTCTGTGTGTCATCCAGTCTCGGCGTATCCGCCAGATCCGCCTTCACATCGTGCTGCTTCAGGCCGTCCAGTGTAGGCCAGTCGATCTCTGAACGGTTGTTCAAGAGACAGTCAAAGTGTTTCCGCCAGACCTGCATTATGTCAGCAGTCTGGGTACAGGTAGCGCTTGAGCTACCATCGATCAATGTCCTCAGCGGCTCCAATCTCGGTCCATACACCGCCTTCAAGGAGTCAAAGAATTCCTTGTGTTGGCGACGGTAGGCGTAGAATTCTATCTGCTTCGCCTTCTCCGTCCACCATGCACTTTTAATGCGACGGAGCTCTCGGGTCAGGCGCCGTCGAATTTTGCGAAACTGACTCTTCTTCCCCAAGTCACTGGGGTCTGCAACATGTGCAGCAAATGCTGCATTCTTCTCTGACACCAATGCGTCAATCGTCACATTGTTGTCATCAAACCAATCAGGCCGCTTACAGTTTGCGCGCCCAATGGTCTCCTCCGCAGCAGCTGTCACCTGGTCGCGAATGTGGTGCCACAGGTCGCCCACTGTGGTTATGCAGTCCACATCACCACACAGGCGTGCAGCCATCGCCTTCTCCAGCTCAGTACGTTTCGACACAGTGCCGAGGGAGAGAATGTTAAATTTACGCCGATTCACGGCGGGAGTACAATACATCGATTTACGAAAATATATGTACAGTTTGGTCCGCACAAACCTGTGATCAGTGCCACACTCAGCTCCACGCAGTACACGTGTCATGCGCACTTCACGCATATCACGCTGACGTCCGATGACATAGTCGAGCAGGTGAGCGCGACCACTCCGAGGGTGTGTCCAAGTTGCTATATCACTCGCACTCAGTGCAAACCGAGTGTTCGTGATCGTCAGGCCGTGAGTGGCACACAGTGAGAGCAGCCTGTCACCGTTCGCATTTGCTGTGTCAATGTCATCCGCACCGATAACGCCTGTCCACGCTGATGCATCACGCCCAACGCGCGCGTTGAAATCACCCAGCAGAAATAGTCGGTCGCTCTTCGGCACAGACCGTATCACGGAGGATAGCTCAGTGTAGAACTGATCACGCGTGTCATCAGGATAACACATGGTCGGACCGTACGTGCTTATGAAAGTAGCAAACTTACCTCTTCCTAGTCGTAGGCGAACAGTCATCAGTCGCGCGCTGATGCCCGTTGGTTCACCCGCCAGCTGGCCATTCAGGCGATCGGATATTGCAAATTCGACCCCATGTTCACGTGGTGCTGAGGCGGCGTTCCCCACCCAGTAGAATGTGTAGCCAGCACCTGCTTCATGTAACCTACCTTGCTCAGCGAGCCGAGTTTCACTGAGCGCCGCAATATCGATGTGGTAGCGCGCCAGTCCCATCGCGACCAGTGCAGTGCGTCGCTCCGGGCGCTCGCTGGAGTTCCGGTCCAGTAGTGTGCGTACGTTCCAGCACCCGATGCTGAGTGCTTTGCGCGCAAGCATACGATTGCATTGGTGGGCAATCGCACGCGAGGTGGTAGTTGTGCTTCGGAGGTTTGCTTGAGGGACTCCACCCGGAGCCTTTGTCTCAATAGCCTGACCCACAAGGCAGTGGGTGGTTTGGAGTTTTGCTTGAGGGACTCCACCCGGAGCCTTTGGCTCAATGGCCTGACCCACAAGGCAGTGGAGGGCAGATCCTGCTCGGGAATGTGATTGCAGATACATATCGGGATCTGCTTGAGGTCCGTCACACGCAGCCATATGTGTATATATATTTATATATATTGTATATATATATATGTATGTATGTATATAAATGGGTCATCTACCGAGCTTGTCCTCAAGTGAATGCTTTGAATAATAACATCAGTGTAAATTTTTAAAACAATCTAGCGTAAACGTTCGGAAATACACTGTGGTACAATGGTCCCTGATATAAGGCGTGAGGGAAGCAAAATATGGTCGTACACTTGGGTCTATTTGATACATAAATCCTGTCGAAAAACATGATTGGGGTAATCCACAATAGAGGAGTTTAGGCAATAAAGTGCTGGGCGCTAAGAGCAATATCTAATCGTTTTTTGAAAATGTCGAAGGTGGGAGAGGATACAACTGAGTCTGGGAGTGCTTTCCAGGGTTGGCTAACCCGAAAGGAAAAGTAATTACGTCGATACTCTAGACGGCTGTATTGTTCCTTCAATAACAACTAGTTAATCCTGAGCTACGTGTTGTGGCTAGGTTGCAGCAAGTGGCGGTATACGTGTGTGTGGTCAGTCAGTATCTGATACGCTAATATGAGATCCCCGCGCAGCCTTCGATAGCACCCGCTGCAAATTCTCAGCAACTTCAGCATTCGGTGGTAAGAGTGATAGTGCAGGCCCTTTACATTCTTTGTTGCTCTTCGTTGTGGTGCCTCTAACGCCTCTAGGTAGCGTTTCAATCAAGATTGCTAAGCTTGGATAGCGTACTCAACATGCGGTCGCACGTAGGAATCGGACATCATTGGGAAGGTTGATGGGTAAAATCTTCCTAATGCACTTCGTGGCCTGCCGACGTTTTGGTTACCTCTTTTCGCAGCTACTTCAATCTGTTTTGAACAGTGAAATTCGCTCTGTACGAGCAAACCAAGGCCACGTTTTTGGGAGCTGGTCTGAAATCTGTGTGTCTTAAGCAAGTCTTGTAGTCATGTCTACGGCGTAATCACACAACACGACATTTTTCTACGTGGTATGGTATGACGTTTTGAACTGACCAGTTCGACATCGTGTTAAGATCACACTGGAACAGTTCGTGATCGTCCGGTCCTCTGATCCTTTGTCATAACATGATATCATCAGCGAGAAATGGAAAATCGGAAGCAATTAATCTCGCCACGTTGTTAATGAACACCAAGAATAGACGAGGTCCAAGCACCGAGCCTTGTGGTACACCACACACCAGCGATTGCACCGGACAATGATTCGCGGACACTCACCACTAGCCGACGTTCGTGCAGGAAATTGTTAATCTAACTCAGCATTAGGTCGCCAATGCCGTAATTCCGAAGCTTCTGAAGGAGAATTCGATGTTCGAAGCGATCAAACGCTTTCCAAAGGTCGAGGTAGATGACGTCGGCTCCTCCTCGCTCATCAATGGCTTCAGTCGAGCTATGAAGTGCAATTAATAAGTTAGTATTACATGAACGCCTTCGACGAAATCCAGGTTGCTCTGGTGCAGTTAAGTCGTGGCTTTCCAGATACTGCATTGCGACATCCGCGTTGAGTGATTCCATAACTATGGATAGTATTGGAAGTATTGTTAGTGGACGGTAGTTGGTAAAGTCAGGGCGGCTACCTCCTCTTTGGATAGGAGTGATGACCCCTCGCTTCCATATTGGCGGAATATTGTTTCCTCTAGATCTCGCTAATAGCAAACAGCCAGTGGTTCTGCTAAATTACTAGCTACCGCCTGCAGAGGCTTTAGTCGGATGTTGTCGACTCCAAGAGAACGGTGGCTATGATATATATATATATATATATATATATATATATATATCCATGGCGGGAGAGCTTTGGTGCACTGAGGCTGGTGGTGGCTAGATCCTGACAGATGGTCTACCCACTGCTGCTACTGTTGCGCCATAGTCTCATGTCCTGGGCGCCTCCACGTGGCGACCGCTAGGTGGGAGTTAGGTTTCGCCCTTCTCTCTGCTAAGATCCAGGACACCTATCCGCATGAGTCGGCTAACTGACCATGTGCTAGACCCGCTGCCTTTCGGGTGTTGATTTAATCGAAGGCTTTGGCTGAGGACCCGGGTTGTTCTCCTGTCAGAATTGGGCGCCCTGGCAGTATCCTAGTCCATCCTCTCCGGAGGTTAGGAAGTGGTCGATGGCCCACTTCCCGTAAAATCTAGCCATGGGAGACAACAGGTTACGGGTGATATTCTCAATGCTCGATTGGCGTAGAGCACGAGCGCCACGCATTGTCTCTGACGGTGGCAGGACACCTCCGGGTGTTCAATGGTTTGCTACTGCCCGCCTCAAGCCAGGCAGCCCCTGGTCAAATTGGTGCAAACCCGCCAGAACCCACCTGCGTCTGGCCGTGGTCGCAGGTGCTCATCCAATTACGATCGCAAAACATATGATAATTGTTCCGGAAACTCAAAGGCTGTGTGTGACGGCCGTCAAGCAGATCCCCATCTGTCTCTCCAATCACATTCCCGAGCTCTCCACTGCATTGTGGGTCAGGCCATTGAGCCAAAGGCTCCGGGTGGAGTCCCTCAAGCAAAACTCCAAACCACCCACTGCCTTGTGGGTCAGGCTATTGAGCCAAAGGCTCCGGATGGAGTCCCTCAAGCAAACCTCCGAAGCACAATGACCAACTCGCGTGCGATTGCCCACCAATGCAATCGCATGCTTGCGCGCAAAGCACTCAGCATCGGGTGCTGGAACGTGCGCACACTACTGGACCGGAACTCCAGCGAGCGCCCGGAGCGACGCACTGCACTGGGCGCAATGGAGCTGGCGCGCTACCACATCGATATTGCGGCGCTCAGTGAAACTCGGTTCGCTGAGCAAGGTAGGTTACATGAAGCAGGTGCTGGCTACACATTCTACTGGGTGGGGAACGCCGCCTCAGCACCACGTGAACATGGGGTCGAATTTGCAATATCCGATCGCCTGAATGGCCAGCTGGCGGGTGAACCAACGGGCATCAGCGCGCGACTGATGACTGTTCGCCTACGACTAGGAAGAGGTAAGTTTGCTACTTTCATAAGCACGTACGGTCCGACCATGAGTTATCCTGATGACACGCGTGATCAGTTCTACACTGAGCTATCCTCCGTGATACGGTCTGTGCCGAAGAGCGACCGACTATTTCTGCTGGGTGATTTCAACGCGCGCGTTGGGCGTGATGCATCAGCGTGGACAGGCGTTATCGGTGCGCATGGCATTGGTTCAGCGAATGCGAACGGTGACAGGCTGCTCTCACTGTGTGCCACTCACGGCCTGACGATCACGAACACTCGGTTTGCACTGAGTGCGAGTGATATAGCAACTTGGACGCACCCACGGAGTGGTCGCGCTCACCTGCTCGACTATGTCATCGGACGTCAGCGTGATATGCGTGAAGTGCGCATGACATGTGTACTGCGTGGAACTGAGTGTGGCACTGATCACAGGTTTGTGCGGACCAAACTGTACATATATTTTCGTAAATCGATGTATTGTACTCCCGCCGTGAATCGGCGTAAATTTAACATTCTCTCCCTCGGCACTGTGTCGAAACGTACTGAGCTGGAGAAGGCGATGGCTGCACGCCTGTGTGGTGATGTGGACTGCATAACCACAGTGGGCGACCTGTGGCACCAAATTCGCGATCATGGTGACAGCTGCTGCCGAGGAGACCATTGGGCGCGCAAACTGTAAGCGGCCTGATTGGTTTGATGACAACAATGTGACGATTGACGCATTGGTGTCAGAGAAGAATACAGCATTTGCTGCACATGTTGCAGACCCCAGTGACTTGGGGAAGAAGAGTCAGTTTCGCAAACTTCGACGGCGACTGACCCGAGAGCTCCGTCGCATTAAAAGTGCATGGTGGACGGAGAAGCCGAAGCAGATGGAATGCTACGCCGAACGCCGCCAACACAAGGAATTCTTTGACTCCTTGAAGGCGGTGTATGGACCGAGATTGGAGCCGCTGAGGACACTGATCGATGGTAGCTCAAGCGCTACCTGCACCCAGACTGCTGACATAATGCAGGTCTGGCGGAAACACTTTGACTGTCTCTTGAACAACCGTTCAGAGATCGACCGGCCTACATTGAACGGCCTGAAGCAGCACGATGTGAAGGCGAATTTGGCGGACACTCTGACAGTGGATGACAAGCCAACACCAGATGCTCAATTGCGAAACGGCAAATGTGCCGGGGCCGCCGGGATCCCGCCTGAAGTATTGAAAAACGGCGGACCCGCGTTGTTGACTGCGCTGCACCACTTGGTGCAGCGCGTGTGGATTGAGGAGGAGGTGCCTCCTGAGCTGAAGGATGCCCTTGTGCTACCATTATACAAGGGCAAAGGGAGCAAGCAATGTTGCACGAATTATCGTGGCATCAACTTGCTGAGTTGTGTGGGCAAGGTGATTGCCCGAATCCTGCTCAATCGCCTCGTGAGTCAGATTGTGGAACCAAACGTGGCGGAAGAGCAATGTGGATTCCGTTCGGGTCGCAGCACTATAGATATGGTGTTTGCGGCCCGAACGGAATCCACATTGCTCTTCCGCCACGTTTGGTTCCACAATCTGACTGACGAGGCGATTGAGCAGGATTCGGGCAATCACCTTGCCCACACAACTCAGCAAGTTGATGCCACGATAATTCGTGCAACATTGCTTGCTACCTTTGCCCTTGTACAGTGGTAGCACAAGGGCATCCTTCAGCTCAGCAGGCACCTCCTCCTCAATCCACACGCGTTGCACCAAGTGGTGCAGCGCAGTCAACAACGCGGGTCCACCGTGTTTCAATACTTCAGGTGGGATCCCGTCACCTCCGGCACATTTGCCGTTTCGCAGCTGAGCAAGTGCTCTCTGCGTCTCATCCAGTCTCGGCGTATCCGCCAGATCCGCCTTCACATCGTGCTGCTTCAGGCCATTCAATGTAGGCCAGTCGATCTCTGAACGGTTGTTCAAGAGACAGTCAAAGGTTTCCGCCAGACCTGCATTATGTCTGCAGTCTGGTGCAGGTAGCGCCTGAACTACCATCGATCAGTGTCCTCAGCGGCTCCAATCTCGGTCCATACACCCGCCTTCAAGGAGTCAAAGAATTACTTGTGTTGGACGGCGTTCGGCGTCGCATTCCATCTGCTTCGCCTTCTCTGTCCACCATGCATTTTTAATGCGACGGAGCTCTAGGGTCAGTCGCCGTCGAAGTTTGCGAAACTGACTCTTCTTCCCCAAGTCACTGGGGTCTGCAACATGTGCAGCAAATGCTGCATTCTTCTCTGACACCAATGCGTCAATCGTCACATTGTTGTCATCAAACCAATCAGGCCGCTTACAGTTTGCGCGCCCAATGGTCTCCTCGGCAGCAGCTGTCACCTGATCGCGAATGTGGTGCCACAGGTCGCCCACTGTGGCTATGCAGTCCACATCACCACACAGGCGTGCAGCCATCGCCTTCTCCAGCTCAGTACGTTTCGCCACAGTGCCGAGGGAGAGAATGTTAAATTTACGCCGATTCACGGCGGGAGTGCAATACATCGATTTACGAAAATATATGTACAGTTTGGTCCGCACCAACTTGTGATCAGTGCCACACTCAGCTCCACGCAGTACACGTGTCATGCGCACTTCACGCATATCACGCTGACGTACGATGACATAGTCGAGCAGGTGAGCGCGACCACTCCGTGGGTGCGTCCAAGTTGCTATATCACTCGCACTCAGTGCAAACCGAGTGTTCGTGATCGTCAGGCCGTGAGTGGCACACAGTGAGAGCAGCCTGTCACCGTTCGCATTCGCTGAACCAATGCCATGCGCACCGATAACGTCTGTCCACGCTGATGCATCACGCCCAACGCGCGCGTTGAAATCACCCAGCAGAAATAGTCGGTCGCTCTTCGGCACAGACCGTATCACGGAGGATAGCTCAGTGTAGAACTGATCACGCGTGTCATCAGGATAACTCATGGTCGGACCGTACGTGCTTATGAAAGTAGCAAACTTACCTCTTCCGAGTCGTAGGCGAACAGTCATCAGTCGCGCGCTGATGCCCGTTGGTTCACCCACCAGCTGGCCATTCAGGCGATCGGATATTGCAAATCCGACCCCATGTTCACGTGGTGCTGAGGCGGCGTTCCCCACCCAGTAGAATGTGTAGCCAGCACCTGCTTCATGTAACTTACCTTGCTCAGCGAGCCGAGTTTCACTGAGCGCCGCAATATCGATGTGGTAGCGCGCCAGCTCCATTGCGCCCAGTGCAGTGCGTCGCTCCGGGCGCTCGCTGGAGTTCCGGTCCAGTAGTGTGCGCACGTTCCAGCACCCGATGCTGAGTGCTTTGCGCGCAAGCATACGATTGCATTGGTGGGCAATCGCACGCGAGGTGGTCATTGTGCTTCGGAGGTTGCTTGAGGGACTCCACCCGGAGCCTTTGGCTCAAATAGCCTGACCCACAAGGCAGTGGGTGTTTGGAGGTTTGCTTGAGGGACTCCACCCCGGAGCCTTGGCTAAATAAGCTGACCCACACGGCACTGGGGAGAGCCAGATCCAGCTACGGGAATGTGATTGCAGAGACAGATAAGGATCTGCTTGACGGCCGTCACACGCAGCCTTTGAGGGTTCGGAACAATTATCATATGTTTTGCTTACCGTGTAATGGGATACGCACCTGCGATCACGGCCAGACGCCGGTGGGGTTTCTGGCGGGTTTGCACCCAATTGACCAGGGGCTGCCCTGGCTGAGGCGGGCAGTAGCAAACCATGAACACCCGGAGTTGTCCTCACCACCGTCAGAGACAATGCGTGGCACTCGTGCTCTACCGCACCAATCGAGCATGAGAATATCAACACGTAGACCTGTTGCCTTCCCATGGCTAGGGTTTACTGGAAGTGGGGCAATCGATCCACTTCCTAACCTCCGGAGAGGATGGACTAGGATACTGCCAGGGCGCCCAATTCTGACAGGAGAACAACCCGGGTCCTCAGCCAAAGCCTTCGATTAAATCAACACCCGAAAGGCAGCGGGTCTAGCACATGGTCAGTTAGCCGACTCATGCGGATAGGTGTCCTGGATCTTAGCAGAGAGAAGGGCGAAACCTAACTCCCACCTAGCGGTCGCCACGTGGAGGCGCCCAGGACATGAGACTATGGCGCAACAGTAGCAGCAGTGGGTAGACCATCTGTCAGGATATAGCCACCACCAGCCTCAGTGCACCAAAGCTCTCCCGCCATGGATATATATATATATATATACATATATATGTATATATCCATAGCCACCGTTCTCTTGGAGTCGACAACATCCGACTAAAGCCTCTGCAGGCGGTAGCTAGTAATTTAGCAGAACCACTGGCTGTTTGCTATTAGCGAGATCTAGAGGAAACAATATTCCGCCAATATGGAAGCGAGGGGTCATCACTCCTATCCAAAGAGGAGGTAGCCGCCCTGACTTTACCAACTACCGTCCACTAACAATACTTCCAATACTATCCATAGTTATGGAATCACTCAACGCGGATGTCGCAATGCAGTATCTGGAAAGCCACGACTTAACTGCACCAGAGCAACCTGGATTTCGTCGAAGGCGTTCATGTAATACTAACTTATTAATTGCACTTCATAGCTCGACTGAAGCCATTGATGAGCGAGGAGGAGCCGACGTCATCTACCTCGACCTTTGAAAAGCGTTTGATCGCTTAGAACATCGAATTCTCCTTCAGAAGCTTCGGAATTACGGCATTGGCTACCCGATCCTGAGTTGGATTAGCAATTTTCTACACCATCGACGGCTAGTGATGAGTGTCCGAGAATCATTTTCCGGTGCAATTGATGTGGTATGTGATGTACCACAAGGCTCGGTGCTTAGACCTCGTCTATTCTTGGTGTTCATTAACGATTTGGCGAGATCAATTACTTCCTATTTTCCATTTTTCGCTGATGATATCAAGATATGGCAAAGGATCAGAGGACCGGACGACCACGAACTGTTCCAGTGTGATCTTAACACGATGTCGAACTGGTCAGTTCAAAACGTCATACCATACCACGTAGAAAAATGTCGTGTTGTGTGATTACGCCGTAGACATGACTACAAGACTTGCTTAAGACACACAGATTTCAGACCAGCTCCCAAAAACGTGGCCTTGGTTTGCTCGTACAGAGCGAATTTCACTGTTCAAAACAGATTGAAGTAGCTGCGAAAAGAGGTAACCAAAACGTCGGCAGGCCACGAAGTGCATTAGGAAGATTTTACCCATCAACCTTCCCAATGATGTCCGATTCCTACGTGCGACCGCATGTTGAGTACGCTATCCAAGCTTAGCAATCTTGATTGAAACGCTACCTAGAGGCGTTAGAGGCACCACAACGAAGAGCAACAAAGAATGTCAAGGGCCTGCACTATCACTCTTACCACCGAATGCTGAAGTTGCTGAGAATTTGCAGCGGGTGCTATCGAAGGCTGCGCGGGGATCTCATATTAGCGTATCAGATACTGACTGACCACACACACGTATACCGCCACTTGCTGCAACCTAGCCACAACACGTAGCTCAGGATTAACTAGTTGTTATTGAAGGAACAATACAGCCGTCTAGAGTATCGACGTAATTACTTTTCCTTTCGGGTTAGCCAACCCTGGAAAGCACTCCCAGACTCAGTTGTATCCTCTCCCACCTTCGACATTTTCAAAAAACGATTAGATATTGCTCTTAGCGCCCAGCACTTTATTGCCTAAACTCCTCTATTGTGGATTACCCCAATCATGTTTTTCGACAGGATTTATGTATCAAATAGACCCAAGTGTACGACCATATTTTGCTTCCCTCACGCCTTATATCAGGGACCATTGTACCACAGTGTATTTCCGAACGTTTACGCTAGATTGTTTTAAAATTTTACACTGATGTTATTTTCAAAGCATTCACTTGGGTACAAGCTCGGTAGATGACCCATTTATATATATATATATATATATATATATATATATATATAAATATATATACACATATGGCTGCGTGTGACGGCCCTCAAGCAGATCCCCATCTGTCTCTCCAATCACATTCCCGAGCTGGATCTGCCCTCCACTGCCTTGTGGGTCAGGCCATTGAGCCAAAGGCTCCGGGTGGAGTCCCTCAAGCAAAACTCCAAACCACCCACTGCCTTGTGGGTCAGGCTATTGAGACAAAGGCTCCGGGTGGAGTCCCTCAAGCAAACCTCCGAAGGACAACGACCAACTCGCGTGCGATTGCCCACCAATGCAATCGTATGCTTGCGCGCAAAGCACTCAGCATCGGGTGCTGGAACGTACGCACACTACTGGACCGGAACTCCAGCGAGCGCCCGGAGCGACGCACTGCACTGGTCGCGATGGGACTGGCGCGCTACCACATCGATATTGCGGCGCTCAGTGAAACTCGGTTCGCTGAGCAAGGTAGGTTACATGAAGCAGGTGCTGGCTACACATTCTACTGGGTGGGGAACGCCGCCTCAGCACCACGTGAACATGGGGTCGAATTTGCAATATCCGATCGCCTGAATGGCCAGCTGGCGGGTGAACCAACGGGCATCAGCGCGCGACTGATGACTGTTCGCCTACGACTAGGAAGAGGTAAGTTTGCTACTTTTATAAGCACGTACGGTCCGACCATGTGTTATCCTGATGACACGGCGTGATCAGTTCTACACGAGCTATCCTCCGTGATACGGTCTGTGCCGAAGAGCGACCGACTATTTCTGCTGGGTGATTTCAACGCGCGCGTTGGGCGTGATGCATCAGCGTGGACAGGCGTTATCGGTGCGGATGACATTGACACAGCAAATGCGAACGGTGACAGGCTGCTCTCACTGTGTGCCACTCACGGCCTGACGATCACGAACACTCGGTTTGCACTGAGTGCGAGTGATATAGCAACTTGGACACACCCTCGGAGTGGTCGCGCTCACCTGCTCGACTATGTCATCGGACGTCAGCGTGATATGCGTGAAGTGCGCATGACACGTGTACTGCGTGGAGCTGAGTGTGGCACTGATCACAGGTTTGTGCGGACCAAACTGTACATATATTTTCGTAAATCGATGTATTGCACTCCCGCCGTGAATCGGCGTAAATTTAACATACTCTCCCTCGGCACTGTGGCGAAACGTACTGAGCTGGAGAAGGCGATGGCTGCACGCCTGTGTGGTGATGTGGACTGCATAACCACAGTGGGCGACCTGTGGCACCACATTCGCGACCAGGTGACAGCTGCTGGCGAGGAGACCATTGGGCGCGCAAACTGTAAGCGGCCTGATTGGTTTGATGACAACAATGTGACGATTGGCGCATTGGTGTCAGAGAAGAATGCAGCATTTGCTGCACATGTTGCAGACCCCAGTGACTTGGGGAAGAAGAGTCAGTTTCGCAAAATTCGACGGCGACTGACCCGAGAGCTCCGTCGCATTAAAAGTGCATGGTGGACGGAGAAGGCGAAGCAGATAGAATTCTACGCCTACCGTCCGCCAACACAAGGAATTCTTTGACTCCTTGAAGGCGGTGTATGGACCGAGATTGGAGCCGCTGAGGACATTGATCGATGGTAGCTCAAGCGCTACCTGTACCCAGACTGCTGACATAATGCAGGTCTGGCGGAAACACTTTGACTGTCTCTTGAACAACCGTTCAGAGATCGACTGGCCTACATTGGACGGCCTGAAGCAGCACGATGTGAAGGCGGATCTGGCGGATACGCCGAGACTGGATGACACACAGAGAGCACTTGCTCAGCTGCGAAACGGCAAATGTGCCGGAGGTGACGGGATCCCACCTGAAGTATTGAAACACGGTGGACCCGCGTTGTTGACTGCGCTGCACCACTTGGTGCAGCGCGTGTGGATTGAGGAGGAGGTGCCTCCTGAGCTGAAGGATGCCCTTGTGCTACCATTATACAAGGGCAAAGGGAGCAAGCAATGTTGCACGAATTATGTTGGCATCAACTTGCTGAGTTGTGTGGGCAAGGTGATTGCCCGAATGCTGCTGAATCGCCTCGTGAGACAGATTTTGGAACCAAACGTGGCGGAAGAGCAATGTGGATTCCTATCGGGTCGCAGCACTATAGATATGGTGTTTGCGGCTCGTCAGTTGCAAGAGAAGTGCAGAGAACGACACCAGCCTTTGTACTCGCTTTTTGTTGATTTCACCAAGGTATTTGATACGGTGAACCGCGAGGCATTGTAGTTGGTGTTTGGCAAGTTTGGTTGCCCGCGTAAGTTTGTACGTTTAATTGAATGTCTGCACAGTGGTATGCGAGCGAGGGTGCAGCTGAGTGGAGAGACCTCGGATGAATTTGCAGTTGTCACTGGTGTGAAGCAAGGCTGTGTGTTAGCTCCTGCCCTGTTTAATATCTATCTACATGCAATGTTGTCTTGTGCTTTTGATGCGGCTTGTGCTTACGGTGTTCGTGTGGAGCACCGTATTGATGGTGGGTTGCTGAACATCCGTCGTTTCGGTGCGAGAACTCTAGTCTGTGAGACAACTATCCGTATGTTGCTGTTTGCTGACGACTGTGCGTTGTTTTCACACAGCGCGGATGAGTTGCAGCACATGACTAGTGCTCTGGCTTCGACAGCGGCCAAATTCGGGCTCAGCATCAACACAAGCAAAACTGTCTGTCTCTTTCAGCCTTCACCGGAGGTGCAATCTTCAATATTGCCGCAAATCAGCATTAGTGCTGAAGTATTGGAAACCACTTCCCGCTTTTGCTACCTTGGGAGTGTGATGTCGACTGATCAGCAGCTACACGTTGAGTTGCGTATTCCCGTGTCGATGGCGGCAGCGGCATTCGGGAAGCTAGAGTACCGAGTGTGGAACAACCATCAGCTTAGCATTGGCACGAAGCTGATGATGTACAAATCCATGGTACTGTCCGTTCTTCTATACGGCAGTGAAACGTGGACGATGTACCGGCAGGATGTGCGATATCTCGAGCGGTTCCATCAGCAGTGTTTGCGACGAATTTTGCGCATCGTTTGGGGCGACAGAGTTGCAGACACGGAAGTGTTGCGCCGAAGTGGGATGTATGCAGTGGACTGCATACTTTTACTGAGACACCTGAGATGGCTCGGTCATGTGAGCCGTATGGATTCGACGCGGATACCGAAACAACTCTTATACGGTCAGCTGAGTATTGGGAAGCGGCACGTGGGGAAACCAAAGTTACGTTACCAGGACATGATTAAAGTGAGCCTCACACGTTCTAATCTTGATTGCAGATCATGGGAATCGAAGGCGGTTGATCGTGGTGCATGGCGCGATCTAATCACGAAGGCAGTTGCTGAAGTGCGGGAGAAAGCCCTCATGCATGCAGAGAAGAAGCGGCAGTTGCGGAACGGCAAGCACCGATGAATTGTACTCCATCGACATCGAGCGCATTGTGCTGTAGAACATGCGGTCGCGAGTGCCTTAGTCAGGCAGGCCTAGTGAGCCATGAGAGAGGTCACTCGGGACCACTGCCGAAGCGACGACGGGTCCCGCAGTGAACGTAGGCAGCACGGGCGCAGCGTTTGTGTGCACGCTGAATTCGATTTACTAACCGCGTGCTTTCATGCTAAGTCTCTTTATTTCAGGTGGTGGGTTTTCGGTTCTGTCCTAATGCCTTTCTTTCTCATATAAATGTCTAGTGGGCCACGCGCTGTGCCATTTGGGGCCACTACAGAAGCGACGACGGGTCCTGCCGAGAATTACGGCGAACCGGCGCAGCGTTTGTAGGCACGCTGAATTCGATTTACTAACCGCGTGCTTGCATGCTAAGTCTCTTTATTTCAGGTGGTGGGTTTACAGTTTTTACCTTAATGCTTTTCTTTCTCATATAAATATCTCCCTGTACTCTATTACATTAACTTGCACACATCGCTTCAGCCAATTGTATTCGATTTCCATAACATTTTTGTGTTCGTGGCATTCCGTGAACTATACTTCCTGACCTCGTGCACTTAGCTAGGATTTGTTTGTAAACAACTTATTACGTATGCTATTTAATTAAGGTTTATGTCACCGTTTCCTTATGCATTAATCGAGTTTTTCTCTTTTTCTTTCTTCCTCTCTCAAGTGTTTCGCTGTTGTTTGATATCCCCGGTGTGGCTGCGCTTGATGTGCATGTTGACAAGGTGCCTACCTGTCTATTACCCACTACCTCGTCCATACTGGCTCCAGGAGACAGTTAGTCGTTGCTGGAGGGGACGGGATGCACGTTCCTGGTGGCCGTGTTAGGCTCGAAGAGTGGTTCCATGCAGCTCAGTGTGGAGCGGACTACGGTCCAGCCACCGCCTTGTGTGCGCTTGATTCCCAAATACAGTGTGCTTGTGTTTGCCTGTGAAGGAGTGTGGGCCGGCTCCGTTGATGAAACGTGGTTCCCATCCGCATGCCTCCCGGTCTTATTCCTTCGGGTTTACACTGGATATGGGGTGTGTGGTTGGAGCTGTGGGTGGTGCAGCGCAAGCCATCCATGGTCCCTCTGTAGGCGCAGGCGTTCTGTGGCTTGCCACAGTGACAGGCAAATCCGAAAGCGGATGCCGC
>CALYDF020000038.1:0-49011 GCA_944474145.2 Dicrocoelium dendriticum
TGCTTGTGTTGATGGTGAGTTTGAATTTGGCTGCTGTCGAAGCCAGAGCACTAGTTATGTGCTGCAAATCATCCTCGCTGTGTGAAAACAACGCACAGTCGTCAGCAAACAGTAACATACGGATAGTTGTCTCACAGACTAGAGTTCTCGCACCGAAACGACGGATGTTCAGCAACCCACCATCGATACGGTGCTCCACACGAACACCGTAAGCACAAGCGGCATCAAAAACACAAGACATCATTGCATGGAGGTAAATATTAAACAGAGCAGGAGCTAAGGCACAACCTTGCTTCACACCAGAGACAGCTGCAAATTCATCCGAGGTCTCTCCACTCAGCTGCACCCTCGCTCGCATACCACTCTGCAGACATTCAATTAAACTTACAAACTTACGCGAGCAAACAAACTTACCCAACACCAGCCACAATGCCCCACGGTTCACCGTATCAAATGCCTTGGTGAAATCAACGAAAAGCGAGTACAATGGCTGGTGTCGTTCTCTGCACTTCTCCTACAACGGTCGAGCCGCAAACACCATATCTATAGTGCTGCAACCCGAACGGAATCCACACTATTCCTCCGCCACGTTAGGTTCCACAACCTGACTGACGAGGCGGTTCAGCAGGATTCGGGCAATCACCTTGCCCACACAACTCAGCAAGTTGATGCCACGACAATTCGTGCAACATTGCTTGCTCCCTTTGCCCTTGTACAGAGGTAGCACAGGGGCATCCTTCAGCTCAGGAGGCACCTCCTCCTCAATCCATATACGTTGCACCAAGCGGTGCAGCGCAGTCAACAACGCGGGTCCACCGTGTTTCAATACTTCAAGCGGGATCCCGTCGCCTCCGGCACACTTGCCGTTTCGCAGCTGAGCAAGTGCTCTCTGCGTCTCATCCAGTGTCGGCGTATCCGCCAGATCCGCCTTCACATCGTGCTGCTTCAGGCCGTTCAATGTAGGCCAGTCGATCTCTGAACGGTTGTGCAAGAGACAGTCAAAGTGTTTTCGCCAGATCTGCATTATGTCTGCAGTCTGGGTGCAAGTAGCGCCTGAACTACCATCGATGAGTGTCCTCAGCCGCTCCAATCTCGGTCCGTACACCGCCTTCAAGGAGTCAAAGAATTCCTTGTGTTGACGGCATTTGGCGTAACATTCCATCTGCTTCGCCTTCTCCGTCCACCATACATTTTTGATGCGACGGAGCTCTCGGGTCAGTCGTCGTCGAAGTTTGCGAAACTGACTCTTCTTCCCCAAGACACTGGGATCTGCAACATTTGCAGCAAATGCTGCATTCTTCTCCGACACCAATGCGCCGATTGTCGCATTGTTCTCATCAAACCAATCAGGCCGTTTACAGTTTGTGCCCCCGATGGTCTCCTCGGCAGCAGCTGTCACCTGGTCGCGAATGTGGTGCCACGGGTCGCCCACTGTGGTTATGCAGTCCACATCACACAGGCGTGCAGCCATCACCTTTTCCATCTCAGTACGTTTCGCCACTGTACCGAGGGAGAGAATGTTAAATTTACGCTGGTTCACGGCGAGAGTGCAAAACATAGTTTTACAAAAATATATCTACAGTTTGGTCCGCACCAACTTGTGATCAGTGCCACACTCAGCTCCACGCAGTACTCGTGTCATGCGCACTTCACGCATATCACGCTGACGTACGATGACATGGTCGAACAGGTGAGCGTGACCACTCCGTGGGTGCGTCCAAGTTGCTATATCACTCGCACTCAGTGCAAACCGAGTGTTCGTGATCGTCAGGCAGTGAGTGGCACAAAGTGAGAGCAGCCTGTCACCGTTCGCATTCGCTGAACCAGTGACATGCGCACCGATAACATCTGTCCACGCTGATGCATCACGCCCAACGCGCGCGTTGAAATCACCCAGCAGAAATAGTCGGTCGCTCCTCGGCACAGACCGTATCACGGAGGATAGCTCAGTGTAGAACTGATCACGCGTATCATCAGGATAACACATGGTCGGACCGTACGTGCTTATAAAAGTAGCAAACTTACCTCTTCCGAGTCGTAGGCGAACAGTCATCAGTCGCGCGCTGATGCCCGTTGGTTCACTTACAAGCTGGCCATGGAGGCGATCGGATATTGCAAATCCGACCCCATGTTCACGTGGTGCTGAGGCGGCGTTGCCCACCCAGTATAATATGTAGCCAGCACCTGCTTCATGCAACTTACCTTGCTCATCGAGCCGAGTTTCACTGAGCGCCGCAATATGGGTGTTGTAGCGCGCCAGTTTCATCGCGACCAGTGCAGTGCGTCGCTTCGGGCGCTCGCTGCAGTTCCGATCCAGTAGTGTGCGCACGTTCTAGCACCCGGTGCTGAGTGCTTTGCGCGCAGGCATACGATTGCATTGGTGGGCAATCGCACGCGAGGTGGTCGTGGTGCTTCGGAGGTTCGCTTGAGGTACTCCACCCGGAGCCCTTGGCTCAATAGCCTGACCCACAAGGCAGTGGGTGGTTTGGAGGTTTGCTTGAGGTACTCCACCCGGAGCCCTTTGCTCAATAGCCTGACCCACAAGGCAGTGGGTGGTTTGGAGGTTTGCTTGAGGAACTCCGTCCTGAGCCTTTGGCTCAATAGCATGACCCACAAGGCAGTGGAGAGAAGATCCAGCTCGAGAATGTGATTGCAGAGACAGATTGGGATCTGCTTGACGGCCGTCACACGCAGCCTTGGAGGTACTGGGACAATTATCATATGTTTTGCGACCGTAATTGGATACGCACCTGCGACCACGGCCAGACGCAGGTGGGTTTTTGGCGGGTTTGCACCAATTTGACCAGGGCTGCCTGGCTTGAGGCGGGCAGTAGCAAACCATTGAACACCCGGAGGTGTCCTCCCACTGTCAGAGACAATGTGTGGCACTCGTGCTCTACGCCCATTGAGCTGTGAACTTATAACCCGTAAACCTGTTGTCTCCCATGGCTAGGTTTTACGGGAAGAGGGCCATCGACCACTTCTAACCTCCGAAGAGGATGGACTAGGATACTGCCAGGGCGCCCACACCTGACAGGAGAACGACTCGGGTCCTCAGCCAAAGCCTTCGATTAAATGAGCACCCGAAAGGCAGCGAGTCTAGCACATGGTCAGTTAGCCGACTCATGCGGATTGGTGTCCTGGATCTTAGCAGGGAGAAGGGCGAAATCCAACTCCCACCCAGCGGTCACCACGTGGACGCGCCCAGGACATGAGACAATGGCGCAGCAGTAGCAGCAGTGGGTAGACCATCTGTCAGGATCTAGCCACCACCAGCCTCAGCGCACCATAGGCTCTCCCGTCACTTACACACATACTTAGATATATATAAACACATATAGATCCAGTGTGTTACTGGTTCACTTGCGAGATTTTTGTATAATTACTGGTCATACATGTTTGTATTATCATGAGCTTGCCTTTGCACGCGTCTCATACTGTCGTGGTTTCCAACTCGTTGGGTACAGCCCGACCTCCCCATTTGGATGGTATCACAGTGTGACATTAGGGGATGTTAGAACTTTGTGTTGGGTTCCAGGATTGTGTGAATTCGCACCATCCGCAGAGCGTCTCTCCGTCATTGTCAATCCAAGAAGTTGAAAAGTAAGCCGCAATTAATCATAGTGCATCAAGTCAACTCATAAAAGCCCTGTCGTACATCCAGGAAAGGTGAAATTTTAGCTGCAGCACGGGCCGACCATAGGATAAATAGGAATAGAATACATGTAATAGAATAGAACAGGAACAAAAATTAAGTTTACAGTGTAGTACAATTTTACTGGTAAAATTTACCAGTTAATTGCAAGAAATATGAGAACCTCTAGCTCGGGTTGGCCGTTGAATTTGTGATTGGTTCTCAGAGCTGAACAATTTCATTGCACATGTTTCGTTACCGATCCAGATGGCATCTTCAGTGCGTAATAACAAGTAGCTTGTTAACGAATACGGAACCAGACCATGGAGTAGCATGACAGCGAAGCTCGCTTGTGAATCAAAAGTGATCGGGAACCACAATGAGGCAAACCAATGAAGTGCTACAGGGTACAAGAAACAATAGAATCCAGTCGTAAAATACTGAAGGAGTGAATGTTTCAAGTTCACTATTCTATCGGATATGACCCGAAAAATTCACGATAGGATTTACTGAAGGGTGTTTTCTTGTTTTTTCCGGAGTTTGTTTTACCGTACTGCACTAGAGAGAAGCGATGTGCAGTACTTGTAGTAAAGTTTATAGGCGAATGAATCATAAGGGCCCACGAACTTAGCTTACTTCCTGTTGTTATCCCATTATGACTTGTGTACTGATATTTTTAATGTTATTCGTTACTGATTGCTAAAGTACGCTGTTGTTTAATGTGCTATCTGCACAGTTACGCCCGAAACGCTCTAAGCAATTAGCACTTCTGTTGTGGGATGCGCCGTTGTCAGTTCGGTAATGTATCGGATTAGTATGTAAGGTGTCTGCCTTATCTGGGATCTTGTAAAAGCAAGACATCTATTTAATGATGTTTTTGAATTCAACTTTGTAACATTGCATTTTTGGATAGCCGAAACTCCCCAGATCTTGTTTCCTTGAAGGATTTCAAAAGAATCGGACACGAATTCATGTTCATTTTATGTGTGTGTTCCAACTAACCGCGGTGAAGTCGATCCGTGCTGCATGCCGTGAGGAGGAGGGTCTTCATATTTTTTTGGTCACGTACTATATCGAGCAAATTAGATGTAATCGCATTTGTGATTTACACATGCGTCTCCCGGTCTTATATTTGACAAGAATTAAAACAGAACCAACCGTACATAGTCTAAATTCACGTTTGCTGGGCATTGGATTAGCTCACAAAATGAAAAGTTAGATAACATTTCATGCTAAATTCATGGAGTTCGTTTTGCATTGTAGTGGTTTCATCTTCGAATAAGATAAAGCCTATAAAATAAAGCTTATAAGATAAAGCAAATCAATCAGGATACCGGAAGCGTTACTACTGCGATCAGCTGCTGCTTTCCGTATGTTATTTCCCTAATCGGGAAGGCTCTGATTACTGTTCAGTTAACGGTCATTTGCAGGAAATGCAGAGAACTGGTGAGGATAACTTAATTCGAGTTGGGGGCGTTTGAGGACGCTAAAACCAATACTTAAGGTTGACACCTGAGCTAAAGTGCTGAAAGAAGGTTTAGTACGTTTGATAAACAATGATAGAACACCATAAAAACTGATCGGATCAAGTTAGTGGTTTCGGCTGCTAAGCAATAATAGTTGGCAGGTCGGCTGTTCCCGACCAAAGTCACAGATTCATGTAAGGGACAGGCTGATGTCCGAATACTTTACATCAGCCGGTTCTAGTTCTGGCTTTAGAGATGACAAATGTACCTAGTACTGCTAATTCTCGAAGTATGAAACTTCCCACCAGAGCTTTGTCGAATATGTATTCTCTGTCTGACAGAGCGCGCCTGTGACCAACTTTCTCCGAAATTTAGTCAAAATTCTTCCTTTCATTGTTCCTAAAGTACATGTATCCCAAATTTGCATGCGCATCGGCTGCCTGAATCTGTCACAAAAAGTGAAAGCTCTGAATAAACTAACTGTTTACAGAGTCCTAGTCTGGCTTACACATATATGGCATAGCGCCGAACAGCATGATTCTACAAAAGGTGCAAGGAGTATTTAAACTAACCATTAATAAAACCGATTGATCGGACTGTAATTTCTCATACAAGACAATAGGGTGCAATATGCAGCACCCATGGTTATTATTTGGTTTAACTCTCCCCTGCACACAGAGTGAAAATGATGCGCATTTTCCTAATCAAACGAAACGGAAGCATCAGATTCTGATGCCGAACCGTGTTCTAACGCATTGACTGATGCACGGAGTTCGCGCAGTGGAATCATTTTAGCAGCTAAACTCCATCCTGAGTCGTTTCGTGTAAAGCTTATGTCAGAATGGCACATTCAGAAGCATCCGTTATGCCTCCAGTACCACTAAATCGGAGAGAAACGATAAGCACCTCCACCCACTGGATTCAGTTTTGCTTAAAACCAGTGTGCAACGGTCCGAAACTTCTGCATAGGTCTCGTCAGTTGATCAGCATCAGGGCGTGAAGTGATGGGAAAAACATAAAGTTGCCAGTGTAGAATGTGCTGCTCGAAGGTTTCATTGAATGACCCTTTGCGCGTAAATGTTACCAGCTCGTGAGAAAATTACGGTGCTTATTAATTCAAAGGGTAAAATGGCATAGCGGTCTTCACACAAGTCCATTGTATCCGATAAAACAAAAGATGAAATTAGTCCTGAAGAGGTCACCTTGGTGGTACACACACACACAAGCACACTGAAAGCCGAGTAACAGTCTACAAAGTCGTGAATAATTCCCATGAAATCAGAAGTTCACAACTGCGCGAAGAACATTCTTTTCAAGAAATCCGAGCACGTATGTACAATCATAGAGCAAAATTAGAAAATCGATTGGCTAATGTTTTCATTAGAAATAACCATAAAATCCGTACAATCCACTGGCTTGGCATGGCAAGTTTTAGTCAGTCAGACAAAGCGCACGGTGGGTAAGGACAGACAGGTCAGCAGTGACTAATGCTG
The DNA here is from genome assembly GCA_944474145.2 of Dicrocoelium dendriticum. Taxonomy (NCBI): domain Eukaryota; kingdom Metazoa; phylum Platyhelminthes; class Trematoda; order Plagiorchiida; family Dicrocoeliidae; genus Dicrocoelium; species Dicrocoelium dendriticum. The sequence continues at coordinate 6,594 of CALYDF020000038.1, forward strand.
GTCACGTGCCATGTTTGAGGTGAGAAATTCTTGCCGGCATGAGTACATGGCCAAGAGGGGATTAAGGTTTGCACCAGCGTCCGTTGTTTGTACAGTTCTGGTTTCAAAACTCTGTTTGCGATGGCTTGGGTTGTGCTTAAGAAGCGTTACTTAAATCATTCGGAATTCAGCATGGTAGATAATAATAATAATAATAATAGTAATAATGAAAAGGTAGATTTCCCGTGATACCGAGAAACCGAGCCCACAAAGGAACGGATCATATTTACTTTGCAACATGCTCAGGCATGCTGGGCTGTCAATTGTTTGGGTTTTTACTGGATCACAATAGAGATGTTTTTGCGAATATGTTCATTGGACTTTTGTCGCCGTATGCTATCAGTTCACGGGCATTCTCATTTGGCTGTTTACGGTGCAGCTTGGCACTGCCATGATGGCGGCGGTTTGTTGAGGGGGAGGAAGTATGAAAAGGATGAAAAAGTTAGATCCACCATTCAAAATCAGATGAGAAATATGCACTCTAACTTAATAAACTGGAGTAATACAGTTGATCATTTGTGAGTATCAAGTTAAGGAGTTGTGAAAAAAAGGAAAAGACTATATTAAGGAAACTCAAGTGGATCATCAAACGTAAGTTGCTTTATCAGAATAATATAGGCAGTATTCACATCGTAAGGAGTTAAGACCTAGCGTAGTATCTAGACATTCGTTGGTCTAATTATGGAGTTGAACTAATCAAGTTGTGTTTTGGACTGCCGGATGGTTGAGGTGCTGGGTGAGCTCAGCTGCATTCCTTACAGCCTTCATTGGTGGGTGGATAGTTAGGGCCTGCGTGACTATGCACGGTAAAGGTAATGTTGGAAAGGGCAAATTAAACGGATAATTGGACAAAGAAATAAACACCTCTTCAATGCAGTCAGGACTTATGCAGTGCATCGTAGTCTTATAGAAGATGCCAAAGACAGGGTGATTAGGAAAGTGTGAAATACTTATCCGATTGTTGGTGCAGACATGTAGAGGAAAGGCACCACAACTAAGAGCGAGGCTATGGTCCAAGGAGTAATTTAATATCGGTAAGACAGTAGGACGGAAGAGATGAAGTAACTAGGAACCAGGAGCACAACAGATTCAGAGGAGAATGAAGTAGGGTAAGGAAGAGCAAGTGGAGTAATACGGCCGTTCGTGGAACCATCTCCGGGAGGCCTGCTTCCATGCAGGGTAGCCCCTCGAGCGCTTTCACCAGTACCAGCACACCCCATCTGGTCATGTATCGGTGTGGTTTAAAAGCACGCAGACCACTACCGAGTTTATTCATCATTTGGCCAAGGGTTAGTTTTCTGGTTATCTAGTTAACCAAGTCAGCCCTTTCGTGATTCATAGTCTTTTTGAGTGCATGATGACCGGGATAACCGGTTGGCGTTATATGTCATTAATTGTGAGTTCAGTTTGGACTGTTTTTTTAAATTTCGACAGACTTTTTATATGCACCGACCCACTGGTGTGGATGTACATGTTGATTAGAAGCTTCAAACAATCCCCACAAGAGATCGGCTTACTCGTGCCCAACAGAATAACTGGAGAATAAGGTGAAATAGTTAGATTAGGAGAAAGAAATATCAACGAAATAAGTAGCTACATAGCATGTCTCGCGACATGGTGGGATTCCATATGATTGGTTGGGATAAAAGATTGCAGAAGTATAGAATAACAGGTAACGTTACTAATGTGTTGGCTTCTCATTACAATACGCACTAGGTGATGCAGATTATCCAGATGCCATAGGACAGTAGGAGATTTACAATATACGCAGGAGAGATAAAGCAAGGGATACACTTTGTTTTTGTTTCTCTACCTACAAGTGGGACTTCAAGGGTGACATTTTCGAGCATAAAATTAATGTATTATGGAGTGTGGTCGTATTTTGGTCGTATTTTGTTTGGATCTGATGAAAATTACACACCTGTAGACACTTTAAGGCGGAATGTTTTCATTATGTTCTGCATGTTGAGAAAAGCTCCCAAGTTTATTCTAAATTTGGTTCGGTTCTCACTTGCCTGTACTTTCAATGGTAGTTTGTTCCATATGTGGGTATACCTTACCAGGAAGAAGTTGGAGTGGATGTTTAAGTTCCCTTTTTTACGGGTAGTGAGGAACCCCTATTTCTTGTGGGACAGGTTGAGGACTTTTGCAATTTAAGATCTATTCCGGTAGTGTACACCCGGCAATGTATACTGTTGCAAAAAGAGAACTAGCTTATTGCTCAGGTTGCGCAGCCATACAGGGTCTACGTTAAAGCGGCGACAGCGTTCTTCATAGTTCAGTGTGACGGACCGGCCAATATGGAGTTTCGGGAAAGAAATCTGAATGTTTACTAAAGCTATTCGATCAGTTCTACGCAGATGTCTATGGAGAATTGTGCAGTGCTCCAGCATAGATCTCACGATAATCTGAAACATTTCCAGTCTCGTTTCAGGTAGAACAAAGGATTTAGTGATTTGGGCTTTTAATTGACTTGTCTTTGCTATCTGATATGAGAGGTGCACGGAAAAGTTCAGCGTTGAGGAATATATTACTCCAAGATCCCTAACTGAAGAGGTGTTTGGGTTGTTTGTACCTGCTAGGGTGATGAAGCAATCCGGTATACAACATACCCAAGCATTTGCGATTTTTCAGCGGAGAACTTTATGGACCAAATTTTACTCGAAGAGTCCAGCGCAGATAAGTCTTCACGTATGTTCTTAAGGCTTGACTTAAGGCTACCGGGTGAAAATGAGTTGAATATTGTCCGCAAACTGGTTTGATCCCCCATGTACGATGGAATCACATATGCTATTTTTGCCCAGTAGGAAGAGTAGTGGTCCAAGGACACTGCCTTGGACAACTCCGCTTGTAACTTCTCTCGAGGCAGAGAATTGTTTGCTTATTTTAATGCTCTGTGACCGATCTAGGTAGGAGTTAAACCAACTCAGCAATGGGTTGATGACTCCGTAAGAGGGCAGGACGAACAGCAAAAGTGAATGTGGCAGACCATCGAAAGCTATGTGCATGTCTAGTAGAATGATAATAACTGCCATGCCACTGTCAAGAACCGAGGTTACTTGGTCGAAGAATCGTATTTGACATGTTACACAGGATCGATTCGTGCGAGCCTTGTTGTGCGTTGTTTATCAGGTCGAAGTTCGTTATGAGTTGAACAAGACCATTCTTAACAATTCGCTCCAGTGCCCTTGAGGCTGCTGCAGTAGGATAAAAAGGGCGAGAATTTGTCATTGCAGATCGGGGGCCCCCTATGTGTTTTGACGCTATTATCGAGTGTTTCCACTGTGGAGGAAAATATACACTGTTTAAGGATAATGTGAAGACGTTTAACATGTTTTGCCTCCATACTTGATAACAGCTGGAGAAATACTATCGGGTCTTGGATGAAATGACGATTTCATGGAAAGTATACTTCTTTGAACATCACTCAAGCTCACGGGAATACTCGAGAGCTCTTCATCCGTCTTCCGTTTTAGAAGAGGTTGGGACATATTTTTATCTGTATTGAATGTGGCCGCATAGTAAGATTACAATGCTTCACATATATGTGAAACTACGGATTTGTTGGTTCTGTTTTATATTCCTCCTGTTGAGAAGTTTCACTAAGGTTTGTACCTTTTGTGGTTTTTTAACCCTCTGTTTTCTTTGATGATTTTCACTTGCAGTGCCTGATGTTTTAGTTTCAGTAGAGTCTCATGAATTTGCAGTCATATTGTAAACTTATTGTTTTGCGACATTGGGACCTGAGTTTCTTTATGTTGGTGGTAATTTTATAACATAGCTTGCTTTGACAACTGCTGTTATGGGGGTTGCACCACAGTGTGGGTGCTACTAGGTCGGTACATGTGTTAAGATTGTTTATAAATTCGTTCTTGGCTAATGTTGGGTCCTGCCTTAAGAAGAATTTGGCTCAACTCAGGGTACCAAGGAAATTGTCAAATATGATCCAGTCAATAAGATGGATGCAACGAGTAGGCTTGTCAGTCACTCGCAGTCTGTCTGCTATTTTAACATTCATGCTACAGAGCACAGTATTGGGGGTCGCAGCCCATTAGTGGGCTGTCAGTAGTGACAAGCACTGACAGAGTGCTAATGGTAAATCTTAGATCTAATATTTTGGCTCTTCTTGTAGCTTGATTAACTTGTTGTGTCCAACCATTAATCTGTATGTTTTGAATTATTCCAATGTGGCTCCATGACACTAATTGGGGGCCTCATCCAGTCAACATGTGGTAGGTTGAAATCGCCACATACAAACTTAGGTTTGTAGGAAATACTTAAGGCAGTGTTTATAGCATCAAATAGTTGTTAATTTTGCAGACTGGTAGCGCTAGGAGTTCTATTGATGCAATCCAGTGGTAGGTCATTAGAAGGGATTGTTAATCACAACGAAACGTTTAGGCTATTGAGCGTTAGAAGATCAACAGACATCACTGTGATATTCATTGGAATGTAGATAGCTCAGACGATCTTTACGGAACAGCTGGTAGCCAGTAATTTGTAGCTGAGAGTCACATATGTCTGAGTTGCACTGCTTCAGTGATGAAAACAAAATGGGGAGTTTTATGACAGACAAAATAGTGAGCAGATGCGATTTTAGTGGTAAGGAACGAATGTTTATAACAGCGGAATCTAGAAAATATACGCAAAGAGGTGCTGCAAGGAGGGTTAAGAGGGACTGTTTGCTAACACTGTTATTGGTGGTGTGCCACAATGAGGCATTCGTGGTTTAAAGATCTCTAGGTTGTATTGACTCCAACGAAAAGATGTTCTAGTACAGAGATCAGCTGTTGATTCATAAGGCCTAGTAGTGGAAATCCCAGTAGTGGTGGGTAATGTTTGGAAATATGGTGTACTAAAAAAGGATTTTGAGGGATCTCCTTGACAGGAAATGGTGGCGGGACATAGACTAGTTGTTGCGGAGGCAGCTGAGGGATGCTATGGTGCGGACTAGGCAACGTCTTAGGAATTGTCGAATTTCGGTAACTGGCTGCAGTTCCACTTGTGTTAGTGCGCTGCCAATTTAGGTTTGGAAACACTTGTGGTATGTGAGGGTGTTCGCCGAGTTTCTACCATTGATCCTACAGCCAGGTTTAGTGTCACTAGTTGACTCACGAAATCGTTTACCTCGGGAATGATTTACCGAGTCACACCGATGCTCTGGATGATGTGGCAGAGACCTTGGGCATTGCATGTAATCCTGTGGTGTTGATGGAAAGCCATTCCATGATTTATAGTGATCTCTTTGATTGGAGGTGAAGCGTTTATTTTCATCTTGACTGTGGTGTTTCCTTGTTTCTCACAGCCCTAATTGCGAATTTCGCTCTATGGTTCTGCTGTGTAGGGGATAGGAGTATAGTGCACACAGCATCTTTTATGAGCACGTTACTCGTAGATGGAGCAACCGAGAAAGGCTTGGTTTCGGCTGTTATCTCGGCGAGATTTAGATTCTGGGGTTGTTTCATTTTATTTGGCTATTTAGTAGGTATAGTGCTGTTCAGTGTATACTTGGCAAAGATAAAGATTTTAGTACTTGGAGGATCTCTCAGGTATATTAACGGTGTTCTGTCAATGTCTACTTCACTGTCCACTGAGTGACTTGGTGGATAGTGAGATAACACATTTGGAGGCTTTTCTTTTAGGGGTAGGCGGTGTTTGGTCTTTCCTAACTTTAGCATTTTGAAATTCGGTTCTTGCAGTAATCAGCCGTTTGAATCTCAGAAAAGTGGTAGCAGTTGATTCATCAGAGAAGTTCAATTAAATCGGACAAAGCTACCATTTACAGTGTTTCGAAGTCTTCTACAAACGCAGTTATACCGATCCATGTTGCACACGGTGAGGAGGACGGTTTTAATGTTTTCTATTCTCAGTCTATCGGGTACATTGAATATAATCACATTTCTTAATCTGCGCAGGCGCTCCTGGGTTTCAGAGGTGATAAGTGAAAAGAAGAAACCGGCCGTACATAATCTATCCGAATTAACGTCAGCTGTTTTGGATTAGTCCACAAAATGATAAACTTAATCGCAGTGCTTGCTAACTTCACTGTGTTTGTCTTTTGCTGAATTGATTTCTTCTTCGAGGAGGTTAATGAGTTTGAGCATATCATATTGGACGTATTATCAACGTGTTTGGCTGCGGTTTCCTGTTTTTTTTTCTTTTTTCTAGTCGAGGAGGCATTCAATTTTATTGAGTTAGCAGTCATTTGCAATAAGTGTACAGCTTGTTGGGGTCCAAGGATTTTATAGGTCGGTTACTGATTAGGTTAGTATGGGATGGCTAGGTGCGTCTAGGACTCCAGTACAAAACAGGAAGAACTCACGTTCCAGTGTGTTATTCAGGTGTTAGACAGGTGATCGTTTCGCACATCACGTGTTGGGTTCAGCCACCAGTCCGATGTGGACGGAGCAATGGGTCACTGATGGGTAGAGAGATTTCACGCGCAGACTTGCACGCTGTTATCGACCAGATTGCGGTAATGCTAGATTAGGGTGGATGTCGAAGGAAGTCCAAAGCTGGTTGCAGGCAGTGCCGTGGTAAACGTAGAAGTGGGGCTTTTCTTCACCATCTGCCTTGTAGAGCAGCGGATTTCCACGTATGTAGACTTTTGAAGAGCCCTCAGCGTGATCTAGCTGGTGAGACAAGAAGTAACCTTGTAGGACTCCGAGATGATCAAGTTTGGCAGCTGTGCATACTCAGGGTAAGCGTCAAAATAGCAAAAGGATCAGGAATAACAAACCGTTGATTTTAGATCCAATCAATTAGTAGTTCTGGATAGCGCTCCTTCAGCTTAATCGAATGAGTATAAGAGTTTAACTGTGAGACAAAGTGTGTCTCTGCAAATCGACAAAGAGTGACACAGCAAAATTTGTGCGATAAGCACGCCACGTAAATCAATGAATGAATCACTTGTCTGAGTCTGGTTTTCCGTTTCAACTAAATGTTCAAGTATCATACCATTGATGTTCCTTATGATGTCTTTTCGTAACGACGCAGCGCAGTGTTTAGCAGTCCTTTTAGGCAGGCGCCTGGTCATATATCCGAGGTACCTTACACCATATGTGCAAGTAAAGTGATATAGAATGAAAGACTCAGACCGGACCAGGAGTCCATCCTTCGGGCGATGAGAAATCAGCGGTCTAGTTACGGTAAGCAATTTAGCTAACCGGTTGTCTAATTTTGCCTTATAATTATAAATGCCTGATGAGATTTATCGAAAAGAATGTTCTACGCGCAACTGTGAAATCCTACATGTCTTTTTTCTATAAAATATTTAGGGCAAATAAGCGAGTTTAGGAACCTACGGTTATTGGAGAATGCAGACACAATCACCCCTATGGCGTACGTAACGCATAGTTAATTTGAAGGTCATGTTAGAGTACGGAGTGCGAACCCATGCATCTCAGTAACCGTAGTTCCGAAATTGTCTTACAGACAAACTATCTGAGGGGTTTGTGTGCTCTATGTAAGTTTCTTTTGTTTATTGGCCAATTTCATGAACTGAGAAAGAGGTGATGAACTGCTACGTCAACTGTGAAAATTGTATTTTAATTAACTCAATACAGCTGGCCCGATATTATCCTCTCGTGGTCCTATTCACTCACTGAGTTTATCGAGTCCACGAAAGTGATTCTGTCTCTTAGGTGAAGTGAAATTTTGATATTGGGTGCTTGTGTAAATAATCAGTGGTGCCTTACTCAACTGTCGAGGGCGTTAACTTAATGCACATAAATCTAGCTCTAATTCATACTTGCTATATCACTGTTCCACTACGCCGTCCGTGTCAGCCTACACAGCTTGCTGAACATGTACGAACGTGTTTCGAGCAACAAACCCTATAGAGCAGCTGCTTACGCAACAGCGCCAAAGATCAAGAGGATCGCAATTGATTGCACATGGCAGAGCGCACAGAAAACATAGCTTGAATTTAAGGTATACCAGAATTGTCAAGGACATAACTGCACCAAAGAAATACACTCACACCAATTTAGTGACGGTAATGTTATGCGACTTTTTATCGAATTTTGTTGGAAGCGCAAATAGAAATTTCAGAACCGGTACGTCCGCACTAGCTTATCAACTGCTCAGCTACAGAGTGACCGCTTCTGTTGATAGGCAACTTTCCTTCGATTTCAAGGTGATGAATATTAGGTTTGCCTTGAGTACGTATTTCGGTTCCGTTTACCATCCATTTAGTCAATCAACGCGCAGCTTTGCTGCTTCAATACATACTATGATTCTGTCAAGACAAAGACACTTGCGCGCTGGTCGGAAGCTTGTAGCCATGCACACGATCCACAGGATCGTAGGTACACTGAACAATGATATACCACGCGTAAAGTGGTAGGTGCTTGGAAAGTTCCGTTGGTGTGAGATCTAAAAATAGCAGAAGATTTGTGAATCATCTGTTAGGCGTCTACCGATTTGACCGCACTGCTGCAAAACGATGGTTTGAAATGAAAATTGAATGTGCGCACGAAAGTAAAATGGGGAGCAGTCATAGTTCACGTACTAGGTGAGAAGAGGTATAAAAATTGAAGTGACAACATCCACTCTTATGCCGCATCCTTGGACCGATGCGATAGGTAAATCCCATTTGGATAAAATGGAAAAACGGAATCTTTGTGTATTACGGTTAAAAATGTAATGCTTAACAAGTCCCGTCGGATGGAAACCATTAAAAACACCAAATTTTATGATAAGAGGAAAATTGTCTTTGCGCGCACATCACAGTGTTTGTATTGAGACATGGGTAAAAGAGCCGAAATATTCACATGACAAAGTTACAAAACCATCAGTTTGAACTCCGGCAACACACCGTTTGGTTGCGATTTATAGCCACTTGGCTGGCACAAATTATATTATGAAACACTACGTCAAGTCGTTTTTTAATTATCGTCAGATTTGAGGCATAGACAACAAAATTTGGGATAGCGTTCCACGGCTGACACGCTCGGAGCAAAAATGTTTACGGAATTCCACCCGGCTATAATATATTGTCAGCTTCAAAGGATGACTTCTCAGGTTAGTGTTATGTTTCGGTTCCGGTAGCAGGGGGCAAATGTAGTTCGAGTTCTTCAGGACCTGGTAAACCAGCGCCGATATCGACAGCTGACCACTCTTAGGGAATTCAGCCTGAGCTGGCAAGGCAGGTGGAAGGAACCACAACCGTTCTTGATTGTCCTTCATTGAAGAGCCTTGCAAACAGCGAGATCTTCTTTCTGCTACGGCTACCACACCTGTATGACATATTCTATGTGCAACCACACATAGGCGTTAAGCATATTTGGGAAAATTGAGAGGTCAAACCAACCGAAGGCTCCGCGGGAAAAGCCAAATTGTTGATTGACGTTTCAGGACGTCTCCTCTGCTTCTTTTGAGCAGCCGAGGTCTTTTGGTGCCAGTATTTTCAGGTCCTGTTTCTGACAAGCCTTCTATGAAGTGTGCCGTCCAAGCTTGTAACCTCCCACGGGCTGAAGATACAGGTGGATCACCTTGCGCTTGGTTAGGTTGAACTGAAGTAGTTTCCTAGTTGACCATTCATGAACGCAATCCGGGTCACTTTGAAGGTAATCTTGGTCTTTCTTGCTCTTAATCACTCGCAATATTTTAACATCGTTCATTAGAATAGGAAGTTGGTCTTGTCAGGTCGCTGGTAAACACAAAGAGTAAGGCGCGGTCCCAGCCCCGAGTCCTGTGGTACATCACATTCCAGTTCAATAAGGTTGGAGAGTGGTCCCCTAACACCCACTTAAAGCTTCCGTTGGTGAAAAATTTGGCAGTTCATCCAATGACAGGACCTCTGATTCCATAGCTATGTTGCTTGGGAAGTAAGATTCGGTGATGCAGGCGGTCGAAAGCTTTGAAGACGTCCAAGTAGATGACGTCCACTCCGGCGCCGCCATCAGCCGCTCCCGTCAAACTACCTCGTTCCATCAGCCGCTTTGTGGTGCATAAACGGTGTTGACAGAAGACATGCTGCTGCGGTGCCATTATGCGTTATTTTTCCAGGTAGTCCACTAAAACAGCAAAGACGGCCGCCTCAGTCGTCTTCAAAACCACAACGAAGAGAGTCACTGAGCGATAGTTTGCAGAGTCAGAACGGCTGTCAACCTTAGACATCGGACTGATGATGCCATGCCTCCACCCAGTGTAAGTTTCAGTTTATTGAAGCATTTTGAAAGAACTGTGACAGGGACTCAGCTAGCTTAATGGCCACAGGCTGCAGCTTTTTCGGGCGAATGCTGTCGCCTTCCGGAGAGCTATGATCGCACAACGGGAGCAACTTCCTTAGCACAGTTTCTGGGTGGAAAATTACATGTATAAACACTGTACGTATGTGACAATGACAGTCTGTAAGCTCGAGAACCAGCTTGCATTTTAACCGTATGGCGTTCGCTGCTTCGTTGGCACTTTGTACTCTACCGCCTGTATTGAAACTTGATGGGATACCATGCTTTACTTTATTAAGGCTGTTGCCATAGCTTTACATTACTTAGTCGTTTGCCAGCAAATGTTTGCCTAGGCACTTTTGATAAGTTACTTCTTCTCACGGGCAAGTGTGGTACAATGGTTTGCGGTGGGTCGGGATGTTGCCGCAATTCTCTGAGTCGGGGTTAGCCTTGTAGGCACACCATGATGTATCCCGTAATGTCATTCCTTCTCGAGTCCCACGTCTGAGAATTGACGGCATTTTTGCGGAACGAAGTAGTCTGACTTCTGATGTTCTGTTGACCATGTCACTGAATCTTTCAAAAAACTCTGTCCAAATGTCATCAAGGCAAATGTTGTTCTAGAACTTCCAAGCGGGGACCTTGCCGAATTTTTCCAGGACGTGATCGCATGTGATTGTATGAGTTAATTCAGAGTATTCTGCTAGAGATCCTGCATCACAAACATAGTGAAATGTTATGACAACATAATCACTGAAACCTCTTGCACTCCACATCAATAAGTTGCCGATCATGATCGTTTTATTTGTAATCATAAGGTCCAGTACAGACGGTTTGCTTGCTGTGCTGGATCTAGTAGGCGGAGTGACATGTTTGTCAAAGGGAATCTTAACAATAGCTTCTTGCAAGTCCGCTTTGAACGCTTCATTGGCGGAGGCAACTAGCTCCAAATCGTATACACTGAAGTCATTGGCTATGAGGATGGGGCTAGAGCATGCTACACTGTTTGTGGCTTGCACATCGTAGCGATATTCCACAGTAGTAGCGTCCAAGAAATGACGTGCAGAAAGTAAAAATGCGCAGCCTGATTGGTAGTATCAGTCTGACGCACGGAAGTAAAGGACTATAAAGCATAATGTAAGCGTTTGCGTGTATCCTCCAGAAGTTTCTTGAATATCACCAATGTGGGAAAAAATCGATCGAAGTGGGGATTGCGTTACAAAGCTGGCTCACATAAAGTGGAAAAAAATTCCGACGGCATTCCAACCGGCTATACTGTGCCGCTGGTGACCTCTAGTAAAGGTATTAGGGATCGGCTTCAGAAGCTGACGAGATGTATGGTTCGTGTTCTGCTTGATCAAACATATCCTTATCATATCGCCACACAAGTGTTGCTTTTATTCATTGTAGGCTTCAAGGGTTTTTAGCCTCAGTCCGTAGGCGAGATGACATAGACGTTTTGCTTTTTTGGTTTCCCTTACTAGTGGCAGTTCAGGTCGTGCATTTGACAGGGCTACGAACGTTTACCACGAATACACTTTATAAGAAACAAGCGCATTGCGGGGCAGTAAATATACCGATCGCGAAACGTCAAAACCCAGTTCGCAAGGCGGCTTCAAATCCGTAATTCAGCACAGATCACCAAGCTGAACAACTCAAAGAACAAAGGAAATCCCAGATGAAAAGTTTTCACCCCGGGTAAACATTTCTTCCAACCAAAGTAGAATGCCGAGTAAAGCAAATACTTCTCATCGGGCCTGCTTTCAATGAGGAAAAACAAACCCGGAAAGCACAGCAAAATTTAATCTGTTCATGGCGGGCGAAATTACATTGCCAGGGTACAAACGCAATATCCAAGTTCTGAAAGAGGCTGTATTATAACATTATACATAATGAATAGGTTCCGTAGTAACATCAAAAGCAGCTGGTTCGTTGAGCAACATTTGGTTTTGCGCTACAGGTTTGGTATAAGCAAGAGTTTTGTTGAGGAAGGACCAAATCATACCGCTAACTTGACGAAGTCCAAGGTGTAAGCTACAGGGACGGTACAGCACAATGGCGCCTGTAGGTCCAACTGTCCTCATGTCTAGATGACACCACTATGGCAGAAAACATCTATCATGTGTATCTAAAACACTGACCAGTGAAATACCCTAAAGAACAGGAAAACAAATAGAAAGTGTGATAATTGTAATAGTCTCTGACACCAGACCAAAACTGAAGATTGCATACCAGAAGCATAAAGATAGCCGGCTGAGAATTCGGAAGCGAACGAAATGTGCTATGAAGCTTGTGCCCCCTGACTGGAGGAGTGTTTACCAAATGGATTCATAACGATAATAAAACCCTATTCTCACTTTATTTACCTTGGAACCATAGTTTTATGCTGATAAATGGCTAAAGTTAACCAGGTCCCGTAAGATGGTCATAGTGAAACTTCAAAATATAGAAATATTGTCAGTAAAATTAGGTTTACAACAGTGGACTCATTGCGGTACGCGAAGTACAAAATGTAAATTCACTGTGAGTTCACAAATAATGCTGACAACTGAGACGTTGGGGAACATTGTGCCACCCTCTTAAACACATACAGGAGATGAAAAGGTAGAACTTATACTGGGACTTTACCGACAGTAAAATTCCTAACAGTCACTCGTGTGTAGGCAAGGACATTTAGTCACATTAGATGGTGCGGCCAAATATGTGCACGGTCAACTTGGGCTGTGAACTCTACCAGAGTGGGAGCACAAATGACATATTCCGTTAGGACATTCCACGCTTGGCAAAAGTCCAAGGACAAAAATTCCGACAGAATTCCAAGTACCCGTAATGCGCTGCCTTTCAAATTACTGTTGAGACGGAGCGCCAGTAAATGGCGGCAAGTGTGGTTGGGATCACTCAAAATCAGCTAAATCAGAAAGATGTCCCCACGCAATTGCCCATAATGTCTGAGGAAGAATCCAAGCAATCGAAGCCTTTGTTCATAAGGCCAATGATCCAATCACCGACATCCTTGTTTGGCCGGTGTTGAGGTATCTCTAAGGAGCCGAGACCTCTCTTCACTCATGGCTGCCACATCTATGTTGCGTACTTCACATGTGAACGTATGTATGAACAGAGAAGTTGTAGAAAAATCGATGGAGCAAATCATCCAAATACACACTCAAGTAGGCTTACGTGTTGGATGTCATCATCGAGGCCGCTTCATCCTGCTTCGGCATGCGAGGTCGACGTCCACAGTGTAAATGACATAGACAAACAATTTTTATCGGAACTGCGATTTACTCTGGAATGAAGTTCGGTCGCTTTTGCACGTTGTATTACATTTAAAGAGATTATGCATGTGGTGCGATACAGCGCTAATCGTGCTTTTCCATACGGTCTCACTATGTTGGCGCCGTTTCATTTTGTGGATTCATTCCCCACCATTTACCCGCAAATTAACAGACTCGGATTTATCACCTGTATTAAATGCGGGATGTGTATCGGATTAATCTTATTCAAATAATATCATATTTATGTCGCAACCGTTACAGTTTTGTTGCTGAACCTGACATACAACTACCGCACTTTTCAAGCTTCCACTGGAGATTTACACTAATTCAAAAAAGCATTATTGAGACGATCAAGCTAGGTTAAACTTATACCTCTAACTACGGTTTAGCAGCCGCTGTATCGCACCATGCAAAACGTTGTTACTCAGCCAACATGCAGTAGGAATTTAAGGATACCCGGTGTTGCCGCCATTTTTGTGATCATTTTTTGGTGCGTCTGTTTTACACACTATACCAACAACGAGCCCTTCGCACAAGTGACTATACAAAACCCATAGCTTGTCCGACTGACGTAGACAATCGATCAATGTCAAAATGGGAAAAAATGCAGCCGAATCTTTAGGTCAGGTATTAGAGCTGCTTAACTCGATGCTAGACCCAAAAGCAGTAAGCTAGGCACTAATATAAATAATAATATAGTACAGCAACTAAAGATATATAAAAATGTAACTTATGTAATTGCATGACAAAGGTGAGCCCAATTCCGAGTTCAAAGTTAGAGTTGGAGAAACGCTGTGTATTGGGTAACAACAAGCAACCTATATTGAGACCTCGGTTCACTTGTGGTGCATCTCGGTCATTCGGATCGCAAGGATCGAATGTGAATGAAAATATTTTGGTGTTGCTCATCCCAACACTGGCACTCCACGACCGCGATTTCGGTCTGGTTTGGACTATTCAAGTGGAGATAGCCTGCGTCGTGGTGGAACTCAGAGCCTAGTGGTTCACGACTGATGCCATAAAGACTATGCCACTGAGATCCGTGAGCAACGCTTGGTACAGCGGAAATGAATTCAAAGTTGGACTTGGGGAACGCGCTGTGTATCGGGTTGCTACAAGCAACCTCTATTGAGACCTAGGTCATTCCGATCACAAGGATCGAATGTTAATGAAAATCCAAGTCCAACTTTGAATTCATTTCCTCCTTACCAAGCATTGCGCACGCATCTTATTGGCATAGTGCTTGAGTTCACTTCCGGTTGCGGTGCGATTGCTACTATGCTGCGTCGGCCATTCTGTATGTGAACGGGCGTGTGCGGCCGTTTTCCGGTCGCTCTAGTTGTGCTGTGTGCGCCTTGATGCGACAGGTATGTCGGCGTGAATGCCCAATAAAGTCTGGTCGCAATTGCCTACCGTTGTCACTTGCTTTGGTGCGCCGGCGTGGTCACTCGTTAGAGGGCAAACGCTAGGTTGTCGCCAGTGGAGATCACATGGTGTATATCACGTGGTGTGTAGTTATGCTTTTCCATGTTGGTTAGGTGAAAAGTGCACTTCCACAAACATGTTTTGAGAGTTGGCAGACGGACCTAACACAGGCACCGATGTCAGGCTCTGCGTCGGAATTCATGTACACGCATTATCAAATTGGCTCAACGCAATCGGCACTTGTGAGTCTTGAACATGTTACCGTTAATGAAATTAGCGTTAGCTTGCTTGCACTGTCCCATACGTTAATAAGCAAAATACGCCAATCTATCTCAAGAGGTGAGGGAGTGTAACCACTCCATGGACTTCCTTCGATCTTGCACAGTGTGTTCGTCCTTCATTCGTCAAGGGCATACTTATCTCATTCCAGAAATATAATCGGTTACCAGCAGAAGCCGAACAGCGGACGAATGCTAGCATTTTCGCAGTGAAAGCGGATATGCACCAGAAAAGCGTATTGGTCACTAAGCAAAAGTAGTGTGCACAATTTGATTCCACCAAAACATGAGCAGAAAGGTACCAGTCGCCGCTGTCTTCTCCAACATAGATAAAACTTTGGGTGAAAATAGACGAAGACTCAAATTTTCGAACGGTATTTGTGACAACGAAAGGCATGCGCAACCAGAAACACCTTATGTCATGTTATGTCACCTTAAACGCACTAATTCCACGCTTCCCTGGAATGGAGCCATTGAGCACGTACCGCATGCAGTTGCATCTCAAGGCCCTGGCTGAATCCAAGTCCGTCGGGTCGCCAGTCACATACGCAGACTTTGCTTCAATAACCAATTTTGATACAACTACCATCGTCTCGTCTGGTAGAAATTGCCACTGAGATTAATAGAAACGCAATTAGTAAGTAATCCGCACGCATCAAACTGCCAAGATCAAAGCTCGCTTTATCTTATGCCTCAATGAAAAGGGGTTCTAACAATAACGCTCGAATTTCAATAAAGCAAGAAGAAACAACATTAAAACAGAATTTACTGAATTCAGTAATTTCGCGTATTCTCTTCAGCTGTTTACATACAATGAGTGGAAAACAGTGCGATGTTAACAGCAAAAATTCAAAGCGGTCGAAGGTCTTTAGGCTCACGTGACCAGTTCCGAGGAAAACGCAATCCCTAGCCTCACCAGGGTAGGGCTAGCGTGGTCACGAAATCCGTTTGCTTGCATAAATCTGGCTTCAGCCGCCGAATTGCCGCCGCCTCCGCAAACTGTAGTAAACTGGAATTAACCTGTTTGCTAACTACCCTGAAATTGCCACGTGGGTTCTGGCATTCAGCGCAGTCAAGTATGTGGCGGGCAATAGAGCTAGTCAGTAGCTTCGGACCCTTAGCGATCATGTTTCGCGGAACATGCTCTGCAATCCTCGCTGACAGCCTTCTCTCAGTTCGGCCCATGTACTTGCTACTGTAAGTACAATCAAAGAGGTACATGCATGAGGCGGCAACTTGCGAGTCCGGTCTGTCCAGGTTGGATTTACATAGCAACCTTCTGACTTGATGCAATACCACTAGCTCAGCCGCGTACTAAGACTTCTTAGTTGATTGACGGAGGCTATGCCTGCATCTTCCGTCAACTTGATCTCCTTTGAAGGGCAGTGTAATGAATACTTTTTTCTTTGGGACGTCGGTTGGTGGTTTACCTCTGGATCGTATTTTCGAGTGCCGAGTTATAAATCGCGATGGATAACCATTCTCTTGTAACGTCAAGGTGATTCGTTCTAGTTCATGTTCGATTGTGTCTATTGAGCAAATTTGGCGAGCTCTAGCAAAAGTGGTACGTACTAGGGCTCGTTTATAGTTCATTGGGCAAAAGCTATTAAAGTTCAAGTATTGCCCTGTCCATGTTGCTTTTCTGTACACAGATCGGACGAGTGTACCATCTGGCTTTCTCTGTAAGTTAACATCTAAGAAGTGGAAAGATCCGTCGGACTCGTTTTCCATTGTGAACTTGATGGCTGGATGGCACATATTCATCAGTTTCAGTAAATGCGCCGCCTGTTCAGGTGTGTCAACGACGATGAATGTGTCGTCTACATACCGACAATAAAGGTGTACATTTTGTAGGTAAGAAGCTAACACAGTGTTTTCCAAGTGGCCGAGGAAGATATCAGCCAAAACTGGGCCCAATGGGCTGCCCATGGCCACGCCGTCGATTTGTTGATACAGGGTTCCATTGAACCGGAACTGAATATCTTTTGTGCATAGGCGCAGTAATGATTTGAGTTGGAGCGCTGGGAACCCAACTTTATCAGCATGTCTGGCTATTATATCTAGTGTTTCTTCCAAAGGTACGTTCGTGAACAATGATGATACATCGAAAGAAACCATGTGTTTTCCCTTTACATTCAAATTACTTATCTTGTTGACAAATTCGAAAGTGTCTCTTAGACTGTAACTCGTCAGTTCCCTCCGGATGGGCTCAATACGTTTTGCTAGCCATCGCGCTAATTTTGGTATGGTGTGTCTACCATTGAGACGATGGGACGCATTGGGACACCTTCTTTATGATTTTTCGGTAAACCATACATGTGGGGAAGTCGTGATCCCCGGGGGCGTAACTGAGTCATAGTTTTGGCATCCATCAATCCGGCCTTCACTAGCTTCTTCAATTCACGGACTATTAACTTCTCTGTCTGTTCAGTTTTGTCTCGGTTTGTTACATCCTGAACAAAACGAGTAGAATCCGCAAGAATTGTTTGGACTTTCTGAATGTACTGTTGCATTTCCAAAATCACAACTCCTGATCCTTTGTCTGGTCGCAGTATTACGAGATTTGCATTTCGTCGCCGTTGCATCAACGATTCCCAATGGAGCCATCGTAAGGATTCTGCACGTTTTCAGTTTCACTGACACAGGAATTGTTGGCCAAATCTACCATATTAGCTCTTACAAACCAGCCGCTTGCATCCTCGCTGCACCGGGAATGTTTCAACTGACAGTTTGTCGTTACAGATGCTCAGAATATGTGTTAAATCTATCAACCACTCCGTTGAGTCGTCACCAACTTGAAGCTTTATCCCTTGGTTTCAATTTTTCAGTTCCACCAAACAGATGTGACAGAATAGGGATTGAAGCTCAGTTTGAGCATCTGTACGAACAACTGTCCAGTTTAACACCGGTCAGCGAGGATGCAAGCGGCTGGTTTAGAGCTAAAATGGTAGATTTGGCCAACCAATTCTGTGTCAGTGAAACTGAAAAGTGCAGAATCCTTACGAAGGATCATTGGGAATCCTTGATGCAACTGCGGCGAAATGAAAATCTCGTAATACTGCGACCAGACAAAGGATCAGGAGTTGTGATTTTGGAAAAGCAACAGTACATTCAGAAAGTCCAAACAATCCTTGCGGATTCTAGTCGTTTTGTTCAGGATGTAACAAACCGAGACAAAACTGAACAGACAGAGAAGTTAATAGTCCGTGAATTGAAGAAGCTAGTGAAGGCCGGATTGATGGATGCCAAAACTATGACTCAGTTACGCCCCCGGGGATCACGGACCTTCCCCCACATGTATGGTTTACCGGAAAACTCAATAAATGAGGTGTCCCAATGCGGCCCATCGTCCTCAATGGTATGACACACCATACCAAAAATTAGCGCGATGGCTAGCAAAAACTTGATTGAGGCCCATCCTGAGGGAACTGACGAGTTTACAGTCTAAAAGACAATTTTGAATTTGTCAACAAGATACGTAATTTGAATGTAAAGGGATAACACATGGTTTCTTTCGATGTATCATCATTGTTCACGAACGTACCTTTGGAAGAAACACTAGATATAATAGCCAGACATGCTGATAAATTTGGGTTCCCAGCGCTCCAACTCAAATCATTACTGCGCCTATGCACAAAAGATATTCAGTTCCGGTTCAATGGAACCCTGTATCAACAAATCGACGGCGTGGCCATGGGCAGCCCATTGGGCCCAGTTTTGGCTGATATCTTCCTCGGCCACTTGGAAAACACTGTGTTAGCTTCTTACCTACAAAATGTACACCTTTATTGTCGGTATGTAGAAAACACATTTATCGTCGTTGACACACCTGAACAGGCGGCGCATTTACTGAAACTGATGAATATGTGCCATCCAGCCATCAAGTTCACAATGGAAAACGAGTCCGACGGATCTTTTCAATTCTTAGATGTTAACTTACAGAGAAAGCCAGATGGTACACTCGTCCGATCTGTGTACAGAAAAGCAACATGGACAGGGCAATACTTGGACTTTAATAGCTTTTGCCCAATGAACTATAACCGAGCCCTAGTACGTACCACTTTTGCTAGAGCTCGCCAAATTTGCTCAATAGAAACAATCGAACATGAACTAGAACGAATCACCATGACGTTACAAGAGAATGGTTATCCATCGCGATTTATAACTCGGCACTCGAAAATACGATTCAGAGGTAAACCACCAACCGATGTCCCAAAGAAAAAATTATTCATTACACTGTCCTTCAAAGGAGATCAAGTTGACTGAAGATGCAGGCATCGCCTCCGTCCATCAATTAAGAAGTGTTACAGTGCGGCTGAGCCAGTGGTAGCACATCAAGTCAGTAGGTTGCTCTGTAAATCCAACCTGAACAGACCAGGCTCTCAAGTTACCGCCTCATGCATTTACCTCTTTACTAGTATTTGCGGCAGTAAGTACATAGGCCGAACTGAGAGAAGGCCGTCAGCGAGGATTGCGGAGCATGTTCCGCGAAACATGATCGCTAAGGGTCCGAAGCTACCGACTAGCTCTATTGCCCGCCAACATAACTTGACTGCGCTGAATGCCAGAACCCACGTGGCAATTTTCAGGGTAGTTAGCAAACAGGTTAATTCCAGTTTACTACAGTTTGGGGAGGCGGCGGCAATTCGGCGGCTGAAGCCAGATTTATGCAAGCAAACGGATTTCGTGACCACGCTAGCCCTACCCTGGTGAGGCTAGGGATTGCGTTTTCCTCGGAACTGGTCACGTGAGCCTAAAGACCTTCGACCGCTTTGAATTCTTGCTGTTAACATCGCACCGTTTTCCACTCATTGTATGTAAACAGCTGAAGAGAATACGCGAAATTACTGAATTCAGTAAATTCTGTTTTAATGTTGTTTCTTCTTGCTATATTGAAATTCGGGCGTTATTGTTAGAGCCCCTTTTCATTGAGGCATAAGGTACAGCGGGCTTTGATCTTGGCAGTTTGCTGCGTGCGGATTACTTACTAGTTGCGTCTCTATTAATCTCAGTGGCATATCTACCAGACGAGACGATGGTAGTTGGATCAAAATTGGTTCTTGAAGCAAAGTCTGCGTATGTGACTGGCGACCCGAGGGACTTGGATTCAGCCAGGGCCTTGAGATGCAACTGCATGCGGTAGGTTTTCAATGGCCGCATTCCAGGGAAGCGTGGAACTAGTGCGTTTGAGGTGACATAACGTGACATATGGTGTTTCTAGTTGCGCATGCTTTTCGTTGTCACAAACGCAGTTCGAAAATTTGAGTGCTCGTCTATTTTCACCCAAAGTTTTATCTATGTTGGAGAAGACAACGGCGACTAGAACCTTTCTGCTCATGTTCTGGTGGAATCAAATGGTGCACACTACTTTTGCTTAGTGACCAATACGCTTTTCTGGTGCAAATCCGCTTTCACTGCGAAAATGCTTGCATTCGTCCACTGTTCGCCTTCTGCTGGTAACCGATTATATTTCTGGAATGAGATAAGTATGCCCTTGACGAATGAAGGACGAACACACTGTGCAAGATCGAAGGAAGTTCTTGGAATGGTTGCACTCCCTCACCTCTTGAAATAGATTGGCGCATTTTGCTTATTAGCATTTGGGACAGTACAAGCAAGCTAATGCTAAGTTAATTAACGGTTGCATACGTACCGATTGTCTTGAGCCAATTTGGTGATGCGGGTACATGAAATCCGACGCAGAGCCTGACATCGGTGCCTGTGTTAGGTCCGTCTGCCACTTCTCAAAACATGTTTGTGTAAGTGCACTTTTCACCTAACCAGCCTGGAAAAGCATAACTACACACCACGTGATCCACACTGGAGACAACCCAGCATTTGCCCTCTAACGAGTGACCACGCCGGCGCACCAAAGCGCGTGACAACGGTAGGCAATTGCGACCGGACTTTATTGAGCATTCACGCCGACATACCTGTCGCATCAAGGCGCACACAACACAACTGGAGCGACCGGAAAACGGCCGCACAGGCCCGTTCACATAGAGAATGACCGACGCAGCATAGTAGCAATCGCACCGCAACCGGAAGCTAACTCAGACACTATGCCACTGAGATCCGTGAGCAAAGCCTGGTACAGCGGAAATGAATTCAAATTTGGACTTAGATTTTCATTCACGTTCGATCCTTGTGATCCGAATGACCGAGTTTCACCGCAATTGAACCGAGGTCTCAATAGAGTTTGCTTGTAGCAACTCAATACACAGCAGGTTCTCCAAGTCCAACTTTGAATTCATTTCCGCTGTACCAAGCGTTGCTCACGGATCTCAGTGGCATAGTCTTTATGGCATCAGTCGTGAACCACTAGGCTTTGAGTTCCACCCCAACTCAGGCTATCTCCACCTGATGAGTCCAAACCAGGACGAAATCGCGGTCGTGGAGTGCCAGTGTTGGGATGAGCAACACCAAAATATTTTCATTCACATTCGATCCTTGTGATCGGAATGACCGAGGTCCACCACAAGTGAACCGAGGTCTCAATAGAGGTTGCTTGTAGCAACCCAACTACACAGTGGTTCTCCAACTCTAACTTTGAACTCGGAATTGGACTCACATTCATCATGCAATCACATAAATCACACTTTAATATATCTTTAGTTACTGTACTATATTATTATTTATATTAGTGCCTAGCTTACTGCTTTTGGGTCTAGCATCGAGTTAAGCAGCTCTAATACCTGACCTAACGATTTGGCTGCATTTTTCCCATTTCGACATTGATCGACTGTCTACGCCAGTCGGACAAGCGATGTGTTTTGTATGGTCACTTGTGTGAAGGGCTCGTTGTTGGCATAGCGTGTAAAGCAGATGCACTAAAAAATAATCACAAAAGATGGTGGCAACACCGGGTATCGGTAAATTCCTACTGATTGTTGGCTGATTAACAACGTTTTGCATAATGCGATACAGCGGCTGCCAAACCGTAGTTACAGACATAAGTTTAACCTAGCTTGATCGTCTCAATAATGCTTTTTTGAATTAGTGTAAAATCTCCAGTGGAAGCATGAAAAGTGCGGTAGTTGTATGTCAGGTTCAGCAACAAAACTGTAACGGTTGCGACATAAATATGATATTATTTGAATAAGATTAATCCGATACACATCCCGCATTTAATACAGGTGATAAATCCGAGTCGGTTAATTTGCGGGTAAATGGTGGGGAATGAATCCACGAAATGAAACGGCGCCAACATAGTGAGACCGTATGGAAAAGCACGATTAGCGCTGTATCGCACCACATGCATAATCTCTTTAAATGTAATACAACGTGCAAAAGCGACCGAACTTCATTCCAGAGTAAATCGCAGTTCCGATAAAAATTGTTTGTCTATGTCATTTACACTGTGGACGTCGACCTCGCATGCCGAAGCAGGATGAAGTGGCCTCGATGATGACATCCAACACGTAAGCCTACTTGAGTGTGTATTTGGATGATTTGCTCCATCGATTTTTCTACAAGTTCTCTGTTCATACATACGTTCACATGTGAAGTACGCACCATAGATGTGGCAGCCATGAGTGAAGAGAGGTCTCGGCTCCTTAGAGATACCTCAACACCGGCCAAACAAGGATCTCGGTGATTGGATCATTGGCCTTATGAACAAAGGCTTCGATTGCTTGGCTTCTTACTCAGACATTTTGGGCAATTGCGTGGGGACATCTTTCTGATTTAGCTGATTTTGAGTGACCCCAACCACACCTGCCGCCATTTACTGAAGATCCGTCACAACAGTAATTTGATAGGCAGCGCAATACGGTCACTTGGAATTCCGTCGGAATTTTTGTCCTTGGGCTTTTGCCAAGCGTGGCATATCCTAACGGAATGTGTCATTTCTGCTCCCAATCTTGTAGAGTTCATAGCCCAAGTTGACCGTGCACATATTTGGTCGCACCATCTCACGGGACTCAATGTCCATGCCTACACACGAGTGACTGTTGGGGATTTTACTGTCGGTAAAGTCCCAGGATAAGTTCTACCTTTTCATCCCCTGTATGTGTTTAACAGGGTAGCACAATGTTCCCCACCGTCTCATTTGTCAGCATTCTTTGTGAACTCACAGTGAATTTACATTTTGTACTTCGCATACCGCAATGAGTCCACTGCTGTAAACTTAATTTTACTGGCAATTTTTCTATTTTTGAAGTTTCACCATGACCATCGTACGGGACCTGTTAAGCTTTAGCCATTTATCAGCATGAAACTATGGTTCCAATGTAAATAAAGTGAGAATAGGGTTTTATTATCGTTATGAATCCATTTGGTAAACATTCCTCCAGTCAGGAGGCACAAGCTTCATAGCACATTTCGTTCGCTTCCGAATTCTCAGCCGGTTATCTCTATGCTTCTGGTATGTAATCTTCAGTTTTGGTCTGGTGTCAGAGACTGTTACCATTAACACACTTTCTATTTGTTTCCCTGTTCTTTAGTGTATTTCACTGGTCAGTGTTTTAGATACACATGATAGATGTTTGCTTCTATAGAGGTGTCAACTAGACTCGACGACATTTGGACCAACAGGCATCATTGCGCTATACCGTCCGTGTAGCTTTCACCTTGGAGTTCGTCAAGCTAGCGGTCTGATTTGGTCTTTCCTCCACAAAACTCTTGCTTATACCAAACCTGTAGGGCAAAAACCAAAGGTTGCTCAACGAACCAGCTGCTTTTGATGTTACTACGGAACCTATTCATTATGTATAATGTTATAATACAACCACTTTCAGAACTTGGATATTGCGTTGGTACCCTGGCAATGTACTTTCGCCCGCCATGAACAGCTTAAATTTTGCTATGTGCTTTCCGGGTTTGTTTTTTCTCGTTGAAAGCAGGCCCGATGAGAAGTATTTGCTTTACTCGGCATTCTACTTTGGTTGGAAGAAATGTTTACCCGGGGTGAAAACTTTTCATCTGGGATTTCCCTTGTTCTTTGAGTTGTTCAGCTTGGTGATCTGTGCTGAATTACGGGTTTGAAGCCGCCTTGCGAACTGGGTTTTGAAGTTTCGCGATCGGTATATTTACTGCCCCGCAATGCGCTTGTTTCTTATACAGTGTATTCGTGGTAAACGTTCGTAGCCCTGTCAAATGCACGACCTCACCGCACTTGAACTGCCACTAGTAAGGAAACCAAAAGCAAAACGTCTATTTCATCTCCCCTACGGACTGAGGTTAAAAACCCTTGAAGGCTACAATGAATAAAAGCGACACTTGTGTGGCGATATGATAAGGATATGTTTGATCAAACAGAATACGAACCATACATCTCGTCAGCTTCTGAAGCCGAATCATAATACCTTTACTAGAAGTCACCAGCGGCACAGTATAGCCGGTTGGAATGCAGCCGGAATTATTTTCCACTTTATGTGTGCCAGCTTTGTAATGCACTCCCACTTCGATCGTTTTTCCCCACACTGGTGATATTCAAGAAACTTCTGTAGGATACACTCAAACGCTTACATTATGCTATATAGCCCTTTACCTCCGTGCGTTAGACTGATACTACCAATCATGCTGCGCATTTTTACTTTCTGCACTTCATTTCTTGGACTCTAGTACTGTGGAATATCGCTAGGATGTACAAACTTCACACAGTGTAACACACTCTAGCCACATCCTCATAGCCAATGACTTCAATGTATACGATTTGGAGCTAGTTGCCTCCGCCAATGAACCGTTCAAAGCGGGCTTGCAAGAAGCTATTGTTAAGATTCCCTTTGACAAACATGCCACTCCGCCTACTAGATCCAGCACAGCAAGCAAACCGTCTGTACTGGACCTTATGATTACAAATAAAACGATCATGGTCGGCAGGTTATTGATGTAGAGTGCAGAAGGTTTCAGCGATTATGGTGTCATAACATTTCACTATGTTTGTGATGCAGGCTCTCTAGCAGAATACTCTGAATTAACTCATACAATCACATGCGATCACGTCCTGGAAAAATTCGGCAAGGTCCCCGCTTGGAAGTTCTAGAACAACATTTGCCTTGATGACATTTGGACAGAGTTTTTTGAAAGATTCAGTGACATGGTCAACAGAACATCAGAAGTCAGACTACTTCGTTCCGCAAAAATGCCGTCAATTCTCAGACGTGGGACTCGAGAAGGAATGACATTACGGGATATATCATGGTGTGCCTACAAGGCTAACCCCGATTCAGAGAATTGCGGCAACATCCCGACCCACCGCAAACCATTGTACCACACTTGCCCGTGAGAAGAAGTAACTTATCAAAAGTGCCTAGGCAAACATTTGCTGGCAAACGACTAAGTAATGTAAAGCCATGACAACAGCCTTAATAAAGTAAAGCATGGCATCCCATCAAGTTTCAATACAGGCGGTAGAGTACAAAGTGCCAACGAAACAGCGAACGCCATACGGTTAAAATGCAAGCTGGTTCTCGAACTTACAGACTGTCATTGTCACGTACGTACAGTGTTTATACATGTGATTTTCAACCCAGAAACTGTGCTAAGCAAGTTGCACCCGTTGCGGGATCATAGCTCTCCGGAAGGCGACAGCATTCGCCCGAAAAAGCTGCAGCCTGTGGCCATTAAGCTAGCTGAGTCCCTGTCACAGTTCTTTCAAAATGCTTCAATAAACTGAAACTTACACTGGGTGGAGGCATGGCATCATCAGTCCGATGTCTAAGGTTGATAGCCGTTTTGACTCTGCAAACTATCCCTCAGTGACTCTCTTCGTTGTGGTTTTGAAGACGACTGAGGTGGCCGTCCTTGCTGTTTTAGTGGACTACCTGGAAAAATAACGCATAATGGCACCGCAGCAGCATGTCTTCTGTCAACACCGTTTATGCACCACAAAGCGGCTGATGGAATGAGGTAGTTTGACGGGAGCTGCTGATGGCGGCGCAGGAGTGGACGTCATCTACCTGGACGTCTTCAAAGCTTTCGACCGCCTGCATCACCGCATCTTACTTCACAAGCAACATAGCTATGGAATCAGAGGTCCTGTCATTGGATGAACTGTCAAATTTTTCACCAACGGAAGCTTTAAGTGGATGTTAGGGGACCACTCTCCAACCTTTTTGAACTGGAATGTGATGTATCACAGGGCTCGGGGCTGGGACCGCGCCTTACTCTTTGTGTTTATCAGCGACCTGACAAGAACAACTTCCTATTCTAATGAACGAAAATATTGCGAGTGATTAAGAGCAAGAAAGACTAAGATTACCTTCAACGTGACCCGGATTGCGTTCATGAATGGTCAACTAGGAAACTACTTCAGTTCAACCTAACCAAGCGCAAGGTGATCCACCTGTATCTTCAGCCCGTGGGAGGTTACAAGCTTGGACGGCACACTTCATAGAAGGCTTGTCAGAAACATGACCTGAAAATACTGGCACCAAAAGACCTCGGCTGTTCAAAAGAAGCAGAGGAGACGTCCTGAAACGTCAATCAACAATTTGGCTTTTCACGCGGAGCCTTCGGTTGGTTTGACCTCTCAATTTTCCCAAATATGCTTAACGCCTATGTGTGGTTGCACATAGAATATGTCATACAGGTGTGGTAGCCGTAGCAGAAACACGATCTCGCTGTTTGCAAGGCTCTTCAATGAAGGACAATCAAGAACGGTTGTGGTTCCTTCCACCTGCCTTGCCAGCTCAGGCTGAATTCCCTGAGAGTTGTCAGCTGTCGATATCGGCGCTGGTTTACCAGGTCCTGAAGAACTCGAACTACATTTGCCCCCTGCTACCGGAACCGAAACATAACACTAATCTGAGAAGTCATCCTTTGAAGCTGACAATATATTATAGCCGGGTGGAATTCCGTAAACATTTTTGCTCCGAGCGTGTCAGCCGTGGAACGCTTTCCCAAATTTTGTTGTCTATGCCTCAAATCTGACGATAATTAAAAAACGACTTGACGTAGTGTTTCATAATATCATTTGTGCCAGCCAAGTGGCTATTTATCGCAACCAAACGCTGTGTTGCCGGAATTCAAACTGATGGTTTTGTAACTTTGTCATGTGAATATTTCGGCTCTTTTACCCATGTCTCAATACAAACACTGTGATGTGCGCGCAAAGACAATTTTCCTCTTATCATAAAATTTGGTGTTCTTAATGGTTTCCATCCGATGGGACTTGTTAAGCATTGCATTTTTAACCGTAATACACAAAGATTCCGTTTTTCCATTGTATCCAAATGGGATTTACCTATCGCATCGGTCCAAGGATGCGGCATAAGAGTGGATGTTGTCATTTCAATTTTTATACCTCTTCTCACCTAGTACGTGAACTATGACTGCTCCCCATTTTACTTTCTTGCGCACATTCAATTTTCATTTCAAACCATCGTTTTGCAGCAGTGCGGTCAAGTCGGTTGACGTCTAACAGATGATTTACAAATCTTCTGCTATTTTTAGATCTCACACCAACGGAACCTTCCAAGCACCTACCACTTTACGCGTGGTATATCATTGTTCAGTGTACCTACGATCCTGTGGATCGTGTGCATGGCTACAAGCTTCCGACCAGCGCGCAAGTGTCTCTTTGTCTTGACAGAATCATAGTATGTATTGAAGCAGCAAAGCTGCGCGGTGATTGACTAAATGGATGGTAAACGCAACCGAAATACGTACTCAAGGCAAACCTAATATTCATCACGTTGAAATCGAAGGAAAGTTGCCTATCAACAGAAACGGTCACTCTGTAGCTGAGCAGTTGATAAGCTAGTGCGGACGTACCGGTTCTGAAATTTCTATTTGCGCTGCCAACAAAATTCGATGAAAAGTCGCATAACATTACCGTCACTAAATTGGTGTGCGTGTATTTCTTTGGTGCAGTTATGTATTTGACAATTCTGGTATACCTTAAATTCACGCTATGTTTTCTGTGCGCTCTGCCATGTGCAATCAATTGCGATCCTCTTGATCTTTGGCGCTGTTGCGTAAGCAGCTGCTCTATAGGGTTTGTTGCTTGAAGCACGTTCGTACATGTTCAGCAAGCTGTGTAGGCTGACACGGACGGCGTAGTGGAACAGTGATATAGCATGTACGAATTAGAGCTAGGTTTATGTGCATTAAGTTAACGCCCTCGACAGTTGAGTAAGGCACCACTGATTATTTACACAAGCACCAAATCTCAAAATTTCACTTCACCTAAG
This sequence comes from Dicrocoelium dendriticum, assembly GCA_944474145.2. Lineage (NCBI taxonomy): Eukaryota > Metazoa > Platyhelminthes > Trematoda > Plagiorchiida > Dicrocoeliidae > Dicrocoelium > Dicrocoelium dendriticum. Next base: position 34,919 of record CALYDF020000038.1, read on the forward strand.
AGACAGAATCACTTTTGTGGACTCGATAAACTCAATGAGTGAATAGGACCAAGAGAGGATAATATCGGGCCAGCTGTATTGAGTTAATTAAAATACAATTTTCACAGTTGACGTAGCAGTTCACCACCTCTTTCTCAGTTCATGAAATTGGCCAATAAACAAAAGAAACTTACATAGAGCACACAAACCCCTCAGATAGTTTGTCTGTAAGACAATTTCGGAACTACGGTTACTGAGATGCATGGGTTCGCACTCTGTACTGTAAAATGACCTTCAAATTAACTATGCGTTACGTACGCCATAGGGGTGATTGTGTCTGCGTTCTCCAATAACCGTAGGTTCCTAAACTCGCTTATTTGCCCTAAATATTCTATAGAAAAAAGACATGTAGGATTTCACAGTTGCGCGTAGAACATCTTTTCGATAAATCTCATCAGGCATTTATAATTATAAGGCAAAATTAGACAACCGGTTAGCTAAACTGCTTACCGTAACGAGACCGCTGATTTCTCATCGCCCGAAGGATGGACTCCTGGTCCGGTCTGAGCCTTTCATTCTATATCACTTTACTTGCACATATGGTGTAAGGTACCTCGGATATATGACCAGGCGCCTGCCTAAAAGGACTGCTAAACACTGCGCTGCGTCGTTACGAAAAGACATCATAAGGAACATCAATGGTATGATACTTGAACATTTAGTTGAAACGGAAAACCAGACTCAGACAAGTGATTCATTCATTGATTTACGTGGCGTGCTTTTCGCACAAATCTTGCTGTGTCACTCTTTGTCGATTTGCAGAGGCACACTTTGTCTCACAGTTGAACTCTTATACTCATTCGATTAAGCTGAACGAGCGCTATCCAGAACTACTAATTGATTGGATCTAAAATCAACGGTTCGTTATTCCTGATCTTTTTGCTATTTTGACGCTTACCCTGAGTATGCACAGCTGCCAAACTTGATCATCTCGGAGTCCTACAAGGCTACTTCTTGTCTCACCAGCTAGATCACGCTGAGGGCTCTTCAAAAGTCTACATTCGTGGAAATCCGCTGCTCCACAAGGCAGATGGTGAAGAAAAGCCCTACTTCTACGTTTACCACGGCACTGCCTGCAACCAGCTTTGGACTTCCTTCGACATCCACCCTAATCTAGCATTACCGCAATCTGGTCGATAACAGCGCGCAAGTCTGCGCGTGAAATCTCTCTACCCATCAGTGACCATTGCTCCGTCCACATCGGACTGGTGGCTGAACCCAACACGTGACGTGCGAAACGATCACCTGTATAACACCTGAATAACACACTGGAACCTGAGTTCTTCCTGTTTTGTACTGGAGTCCTAGACGCACCTAGCCATCCCATACTAACCTAATCAGTAACCGACCTATAAAATCCTTAGACCCCAACAAGCTGTGCACTTATTGCAAATGACTGCTAACTCAATAAAATTGAATGCCTCCTCGACTAGAAAAAAGAAAAAAAAAACAGGAAACCGCAGCCAAACACGTTGATAATACGTCCAATATGATATGCTCAAACTCATTAACCTCCTCGAAGAAGAAATCAATTCAGCAAAAGACAAACACAGTGAAGTTAGCAAGCACTGCGATTAAGTTTATCATTTTGTTGACTAATCCAAAACAGCTGACGTTAATTCGGATAGATTATGTACGGCCGGTTTCTTCTTTTCACTTATCACCTCTGAAACCCAGGAGCGCCTGCGCAGATTAAGAAATGTGATTATATTCAATGTACCCGATAGACTGAGAATAGAAAACATTAAAACCGTCCTCCTCACCGTGTGCAACATGGATCGGTATAACTGCGTTTGTAGAAGACTTCGAAACACTGTAAATGGTAGCTTTGTCCGATTTAATTGAACTTCTCTGATGAATCAACTGCTACCACTTTTCTGAGATTCAAACGGCTGATTACTGCAAGAACCGAATTTCAAAATGCTAAAGTTAGGAAAGACCAAACACCGCCTACCCCTAAAAGAAAAGCCTCCAAATGTGTTATCTCACTATCCACCAAGTCACTCAGTGGACAGTGAAGTAGACATTGACAGAACACCGTTAATATACCTGAGAGATCCTCCAAGTACTAAAATCTTTATCTTTGCCAAGTATACACTGAACAGCACTATACCTACTAAATAGCCAAATAAAATGAAACAACCCCAGAATCTAAATCTCGCCGAGATAACAGCCGAAACCAAGCCTTTCTCGGTTGCTCCATCTACGAGTAACGTGCTCATAAAAGATGCTGTGTGTACTATACTCCTATCCCCTACACAGCAGAACCATAGAGCGAAATTCGCAATTAGGGCTGTGAGAAACAAGGAAACACCACAGTCAAGATGAAAATAAACGCTTCACCTCCAATCAAAGAGATCACTATAAATCATGGAATGGCTTTCCATCAACACCACAGGATTACATGCAATGCCCAAGGTCTCTGCCACATCATCCAGAGCATCGGTGTGACTCGGTAAATCATTCCCGAGGTAAACGATTTCGTGAGTCAACTAGTGACACTAAACCTGGCTGTAGGATCAATGGTAGAAACTCGGCTGAACACCCTTACATCCCACACCTGTCTCCAAACCCAAATTTGCAGCCCATTAACACAAGTGGAACTGCAGCCAGTGACCGAAATACGAAAATTCCTAAGACGTTGCCTAGTCCGCACCATAGCATCCCTCAGCTGCCTCCGCAACAACTAGTCTATGTCCCGCCACCATTTCCTGTCAAGGAGATCCCTCAAAATCCTTTTTTAGTACACCATATTTCCAAACATTACCCACCACTACTGGGATTTCCACTACTAGGTCTCATGAATCAACAGCTGATCTCTGTACTAGAACATCTTTTCGTTGGAGTCAATACAACCTAGAGATCTTTAAACCACGAATGCCTCATTGTGGCACACCACCAATAACAGTGTTAGCAAACAGTCCATCTTAACCCTCCTTGCAGCACCTCTTTGCGTATATTTTCTAGATTCCGCTGTTATAAACATTCGTTCCCTACTACCTAAATTACATCTGCTCACTACTTTGTCTGTCTTAAAACTCCCCATTTTGTTTTCATCACTGAAGCAGTGCGACTCAGACATATGTGACTCTCAGCTACAAATTACTGGCTACCAGCTGTTCCGTAAAGATCGTCTGAGCTATCTACATTCCAATGAATATCACAGTGATGTCTGTTGATCTTCTAACGCTCAATAGCCTAAACGTTTCGTTGTGATTAACAATCCCTTCTAATGACCTACCACTGGATTGCATCAATAGAACTCCTAGCGCTACCAGTCTGCAAAATTAACAACTATTTGATGCTATAAACACTGCCTTAAGTATTTCCTACAAACCTAAGTTTGTATGTGGCGATTTCAACCTACCACATGTTGACTGGATGAGGCCCCCAATTAGTGTCAGGGAGCCACATTGGAATAATTCAAAACATACAGATTAATGGTTGGACACAACAAGTTAATCAAGCTACAAGAAGAGCCAAAATATTAGATCTAAGATTTACCATTAGCACTCTGTCAGTGCTTGTCACTACTGACAGCCCACTAATGGGCTGCGACCCCCAATACTGTGCTCTGTAGCATGAATGTTAAAATAGCAGACAGACTGCGAGTGACTGACAAGCCTACTCGTTGCATCCATCTTATTGACTGGATCATATTTGACAATTTCCTTGGTACCCTGAGTTGAGCCAAATTCTTCTTAAGGCAGGACCCAACATTAGCCAAGAACGAATTTATAAACAATCTTAACACATGTACCGACCTAGTAGCACCCACACTGTGGTGCAACCCCCATAACAGCAGTTGTCAAAGCAAGCTATGTTATAAAATTACCACCAACATAAAGAAACTCAGGTCCCAATGTCGCAAAACAATAAGTTTACAATATGACTGCAAATTCATGAGACTCTACTGAAACTAAAACATCAGGCACTGCAAGTGAAAATCATCAAAGAAAACAGAGGGTTAAAAAACCACAAAAGGTACAAACCTTAGTGAAACTTCTCAACAGGAGGAATATAAAACAGAACCAACAAATCCGTAGTTTCACATATATGTGAAGCATTGTAATCTTACTATGCGGCCACATTCAATACAGATAAAAATATGTCCCAACCTCTTCTAAAACGGAAGACGGATGAAGAGCTCTCGAGTATTCCCGTGAGCTTGAGTGATGTTCAAAGAAGTATACTTTCCATGAAATCGTCATTTCATCCAAGACCCGATAGTATTTCTCCAGCTGTTATCAAGTATGGAGGCAAAACATGTTAAACGTCTTCACATTATCCTTAAACAGTGTATATTTTCCTCCACAGTGGAAACACTCGATAATAGCGTCAAAACACATAGGGGGCCCCCGATCTGCAATGACAAATTCTCGCCCTTTTTATCCTACTGCAGCAGCCTCAAGGGCACTGGAGCGAATTGTTAAGAATGGTCTTGTTCAACTCATAACGAAATTCGACCTGATAAACAACGCACAACAAGGCTCGCACGAATCGATCCTGTGTAACATGTCAAATACAATTCTTCGACCACGTAACATCGGTTGTTGACAGTGGCATGGCAGTTATTATCATTCTACTAGACATGCACATAGCTTTCGATGGTCTGCCACATTCACTTTTGCTGTTCGTCCTGCCCTCTTACGGAGTCATCAACCCATTGCTGAGTTGGTTTAACTCCTACCTAGATCGGTCACAGAGCATTAAAATAAGCAAACAATTCTCTGCCTCGAGAGAAGTTACAAGCGGAGTTGTCCAAGGCAGTGTCCTTGGACCACTACTCTTCCTACTGGACATAAATAGCATATGTGATTCCATCGTACATGGGGGATCAAACCAGTTTGCGGACAATATTCAACTCATTTTCACCCGATAGCCTTAAGTCAAGCCTTAAGAACATACGCGAGGACTTATCTGCGCTGAACTCTTCGAGTAAAATTTGGTCCATAAAGTTCTCCGCTGAAAAATCGCAAATGCTTGGGTATGTTGTATACCGGATTGCTTCATCACCCTAGCAGGTACAAACAACCCAAACACCTCTTCAGTTAGGGACCTTGGAGTAATATATTCCTCAACGCTGAACTTTTCCGTGCACCTCTCATATCAGATAGCAAAGACAAGTCAATTAAAAGCCCAAATCACTAAATCCTTTGTTCTACCTGAAACGAGACTGGAAATGTTTCAGATTATCGTGAGATCTATGCTGGAGCACTGCACAATTCTCCATAGACATCTGCGTAGAACTGATCGAATAGCTTTAGTAAACATTCAGATTTCTTTCCCGAAACTCCATATTGGCCGGTCCGTCACACTGAACTATGAAGAACGCTGTCGCCGCTTTAACGTAGACCCTGTATGGCTGCGCAACCTGAGCAATAAGCTAGTTCTCTTTTTGCAACAGTATACATTGCCGGGTGTACACTACCGGAATAGATCTTAAATTGCAAAAGTCCTCAACCTGTCCCACAAGAAATAGGAGTTCCTCACTACCCGTAAAAAAGGGAACTTAAACATCCACTCCAACTTCTTCCTGGTAAGGTATACCCACATATGGAACAAACTACCATTGAAAGTACAGGCAAGTGAGAACCGAACCAAATTTAGAATAAACTTGGGAGCTTTTCTCAACATGCAGAACATAATGAAAACATTCCGCCTTAAAGTGTCTACAGGTGTGTAATTTTCATCAGATCCAAACAAAATACGACCAAAATACGACCACACTCCATAATACATTAATTTTATGCTCGAAAATGTCACCCTTGAAGTCCCACTTGTAGGTAGAGAAACAAAAACAAAGTGTATCCCTTGCTTTATCTCTCCTTCGTATATTGTAAATCTCCTACTGTCCTATGGCATCTGGATAATCTGCATCACCTAGTGCGTATTGTAATGAGAAGCCAACACATTAGTAACGTTACCTGTTATTCTATACTTCTGCAATCTTTTATCCCAACCAATCATATGGAACCCCACCATGTCGCCAGACATGCTATGTAGCTACTTATTTCGTTGATATTTCTTTCTCCTAATCTAACTATTTCACCTTATTCTCCAGTTATTCTGTTAGACACGAGTAAGCCGATCTCTTGTGGGGATTGTTTGAAGCTTCTAATCAACATGTACATCCACACCAGTGGGTCGGTGCATATAAAAAGTCTGTCGAAATTTAAAAAAACAGTCCAAACTGAACTCACAATTAATGACATATAACGCCAACCGGTTATCCCGGTCATCATGCACTCAAAAAGACTATGAATCACGAAAGGGCTGACTTGGTTAACTAGATAACCAGAAAACTAACCCTTGGCCAAATGATGAATAAACTCGGTAGTGGTCTGCGTGCTTTTAAACCACACCGATACATGACCAGATGGGGTGTGCTGGTACTGGTGAAAGCGCTCGAGGGGCTACCCTGCATGGAAGCAGGCCTCCCGGAGACGGTTCCACGAACGGTCGTATTACTCCACTTGCTCTTCCTTACCCTACTTCATTCTCCTCTGAATCTGTTGTGCTCCTGGTTCCTAGTTACTTCATCTCTTCCGTCCTACTGTCTTACCGATATTAAATTACTCCTTGGACCATAGCCTCGCTCTTAGTTGTGGTGCCTTTCCTCTACATGTCTGCACCAACAATCGGATAAGTATTTCACACTTTCCTAATCACCCTGTCTTTGGCATCTTCTATAAGACTACGATGCACTGCATAAGTCCTGACTGCATTGAAGAGGTGTTTATTTCTTTGTCCAATTATCCGTTTAATTTTCCCTTTCCAACATTACCTTTACCGTGCATAGTCACGCAGGCCCTAACTATCCACCCACCAATGAAGGCTGTAAGGAATGCAGCTGAGCTCACCCAGCACCTCAACCATCCGGCAGTCCAAAACACAACTTGATTAGTTCAACTCCATAATTAGACCAACGAATGTCTAGATACTACGCTAGGTCTTAACTCCTTACGATGTGAATACTGCCTATATTATTCTGATAAAGCAACTTACGTTTGATGATCCACTTGAGTTTCCTTAATATAGTCTTTTCCTTTTTTTCACAACTCCTTAACTTGATACTCACAAATGATCAACTGTATTACTCCAGTTTATTAAGTTAGAGTGCATATTTCTCATCTGATTTTGAATGGTGGATCTAACTTTTTCATCCTTTTCATACTTCCTCCCCCTCAACAAACCGCCGCCATCATGGCAGTGCCAAGCTGCACCGTAAACAGCCAAATGAGAATGCCCGTGAACTGATAGCATACGGCGACAAAAGTCCAATGAACATATTCGCAAAAACATCTCTATTGTGATCCAGTAAAAACCCAAACAATTGACAGCCCAGCATGCCTGAGCATGTTGCAAAGTAAATATGATCCGTTCCTTTGTGGGCTCGGTTTCTCGGTATCACGGGAAATCTACCTTTTCATTATTACTATTATTATTATTATTATTATCTACCATGCTGAATTCCGAATGATTTAAGTAACGCTTCTTAAGCACAACCCAAGCCATCGCAAACAGAGTTTTGAAACCAGAACTGTGCAAACAACGGACGCTGGTGCAAACCTTAATCCCCTCTTGGCCATGTACTCATGCCGGCAAGAATTTCTCACCTCAAACATGGCACGTGACCAGCATTGGTCACTGCTGACCTGTCTGTCCTTACCCACCGTGCGTTTTGTCTGACTGACTAAAACTTGCCATGCCAAGCCAGTGGATTGTACGGATTTTATGGTTATTTCTAATGAAAACATTAGCCAATCGATTTTCTAATTTTGCTCTATGATTGTACATACGTGCTCGGATTTCTTGAAAAGAATGTTCTTCGCGCAGTTGTGAACTTCTGATTTCATGGGAATTATTCACGACTTTGTAGACTGTTACTCGGCTTTCAGTGTGCTTGTGTGTGCGTACCACCAAGGTGACCTCTTCAGGGCTAATTTCATCTTTTGTTTTATCGGATACAATGGACTTGTGTGAAGACCGCTATGCCATTTTACCCTTTGAATTAGTAAGCACCGTAAGTTTCTCACGAGCTGGTAACATTTACGCGCAAAGGGTCATTCAATGAAACCTTCGAGCAGCACATTCTACACTGGCAACTTTATGTTTTTCCCATCACTTCACGCCCTGATGCTGATCAACTGACGAGACCTATGCAGAAGTTTCGGACCGTTGCACACTGGTTTTAAGCAAAACTGAATCCAGTGGGTGGAGGTGCTTATCGTTTCTCTCCGATTTAGTGGTACTGGAGGCATAACGGATGCTTCTGAATGTGCCATTCTGACATAAGCTGTACACGAAACGACTCAGGATGGAGTTTAGCTGCTAAAATGATTCCACTGCGCGAACTCCGTGCATCAGTCAATGCGTCAGAACACGGTTCGGCATCAGAATCTGATGCATCCGTTTCGTTTGATTAGGAAAATGCGCATCATTTTCACTCTGTGTGCAGGGGAGAGTTAAACCAAATAATAACCATGGGTGCTGCATATTGCACCCTATTGTCTTGTATGAGAAATTACAGTCCGATCAATCGGTTTTATTAATGGTTAGTTTAAATACTCCTTGCACCTTTTGTAGAATCATGCTGTTCGGCGCTATGCCATATATGTGTAAGCCAGACTAGGACTCTGTAAACAGTTAGTTTATTCAGAGCTTTCACTTTTTGTGACAGATTCAGGCAGCCGATGCGCATGCAAATTTGGGATACATGTACTTTAGGAACAATGAAAGGAAGAATTTTGACTAAATTTCGGAGAAAGTTGGTCACAGGCGCGCTCTGTCAGACAGAGAATACATATTCGACAAAGCTCTGGTGGGAAGTTTCATACTTCGAGAATTAGCAGTACTAGGTACATTTGTCATCTCTAAAGCCAGAACTAGAACCGGCTGATGTAAAGTATTCGGACATCAGCCTGTCCCTTACATGAATCTGTGACTTTGGTCGGGAACAGCCGACCTGCCAACTATTATTGCTTAGCAGCCGAAACCACTAACTTGATCCGATCAGTTTTTATAGTGTTCTATCATTGTTTATCAAACGTACTAAACCTTCTTTCAGCACTTTAGCTCAGGTGTCAACCTTAAGTATTGGTTTTAGCGTCCTCAAACGCCTCCAACTCGAATTAAGTTATCCTCACCAGTTCTCTGCATTTCCTGCAAATGACCGTTAACTGAACAGTAATCAGAGCCTTCCCGATTAGGGAAATAACATACGGAAAGCAGCAGCTGATCGCAGTAGTAACGCTTCCGGTATCCTGATTGATTTGCTTTATCTTATAAGCTTTATTTTATAGGCTTTATCTTATTCGAAGATGAAACCACTACAATGCAAAACGAACTCCATGAATTTAGCATGAAATGTTATCTAACTTTTCATTTTGTGAGCTAATCCAATGCCCAGAAAACGTGAATTTAGACTATGTACGGTTGGTTCTGTTTTAATTCTTGTCAAATATAAGACCGGGAGACGCATGTGTAAATCACAAAAGCGATTACATCTAATTTGCTCGATATAGTACGTGACCAAACAAATATGAAGACCCTCCTCCTCACGGCATGCAGCACGGATCGACTTCACCGCGGTTATTTAGAACACAGAAAAAATGAATATGAATTCGTGTCCGATTCTTTTGAAATCCTCAAAGGAAACAAGATCTGGGGAGTTTCGGCTATCCAAAAATGCAATGTTACAAAGTTGAATTCAAAAACATCACTAAATAGATGTCTTGCTTTTACAAGATCACAGATAAGGCAGACACCTTACATACTAATCCGATACATTATCGAACTGACAACGGCGCAGCCCACAACAGAAGTGCTAATTTCTTAGAACGTTTCGGGCGTAACTGTGCAGACAGCACATTAAACAACAGCGTAGTTTAGCAATCAGTAACGAATAACATTAAAAATATCAGTACACAAGTCATAATGGGATAACAACAGGAAGTAAGCTAAGTTCGTGGGCCCTTATGATTCATTCGCCTATAAACATTACTACAAGTACTGCACATCGCTTCTCTCTAGTGCAGTACGGTAAAACAAACTCCGGAAAAAACAAGAAAACACCCTTCAGTAAATCCCATCGTGAATTTTTCGGGTCATATCCGATAGAATAGTGAACTTGAAACATTCACTCCTTCAGTATTTTACGACTGGATTCTATTGTTTCTTGTACCCTGTAGCACTTCATTGGTTTGCCTCATTGTGGTTCCCGAGCACTTTTGTTTCACAAGCGAGCTTCGCTGTCATGCTACTCCATGGTCTGGCTCCGTATTCGTTAACAAGCTACTTGTCATTACGCACTGAAGATGCCATCTGGATCGGTAACGAAACATGTGCAATGAAATTGTTCACCTCTGAGAACCAATCACAAATTCAACGGCCGACCCGAGCTAGAGGTTCTCATATTTCTTGCAATTAACTGGTAAATTTTACCAGTAAAATTGTGCTACACTGTAAACTTAATTTTTGTTCCTGTTCTATTCTATTACATGTATTCTATTCCTATTTATCCTATGGTGGGCCCGTGCTGCAGCTAAAATTTCACCTTTCCTGGATGTACGACAGGGCATTTATGAGTTGACTTGATGCACTATGATTAATTGCGGCTTACTTTTCAACTTCGTGGATTGACAATGACGGAGAGACGCTCTGCGGATGATGCGAATTCACACAATCCTGGAACCCAACACAAAGTTCTAGCATCCACTAATGTCACACTGTGATACCATCCAAATGGGGAAGTCGGGCTGTACCCAACGATTTGGAAACCACGACAGTATGAGACGCCTGCAAAGGCAAGCTCATGATAATACAAACATGTGTGACCAGTAATTATACAAAAATCTCGCAAGTGAACCAGTAACACACTGGATCTATATGTGTTTATATATATCTAAGTATGTGTGTAAGTGACGGGAGAGCCTATGGTGCGCTGAGGCTGGTGGTGTCTAGATCCTGACAGATGGTCTACCCACTGCTGCTACTGTGCGCCATAGTCTCATGTCCTGGGCGCCTCCACGTGGCGACCGCTGGGTGGGAGTTAGGTTTCGCCCTTCTCCCTGCTAAGATCCAGGACATCAATCCGCATGAGTCGGCTAACTGACCATGTGCTAGACCCGCTGACTTTCGGGTGTTCATTTAATCGAAGGCTTTGGCTGAGGACCCGAGTCGTCATCCTGTCAAGATTGGGCGCCCTGGCAGTATCCTAGTCCATCCTCTACGGAGGATAGGAAGTGGTCGATGGCCCTCTTCCCGTAAAACCTAGCCATGGGAGACAACAGGTTTACGGGTTATAAGCTCACAGCTCGATTGGCGTAGAGCACGATTGCCACGCATTGTCTCTGACAGTGGGAGGACACCTCCGGGTGTTCAATGGTTTGCTACTGCCCGCCTCAAGCCAGGCAGCCCTGGTCAAATTGGTGCAAACCCGCCAAAAACCCACCTGCGTCTGGCCGTGGTCGCAGGTGCGTATCCAATTACGGTCGCAAAACATATGATAATTGTTCCAGTACCTCCAAGGCTGCGTGTGACGGCCGTCAAGCAGATCCCAATCTGTCTCTGCAATCACATTCTCGAGCTGGATCTGCTCTCCACTGCCTTGTGGGTCATGCTATTGAGCCAAAGGCTCCGGGCGGAGTCCCTCAAGCAAACCTCCAAACCACCCACTGCCTTGTGGGTCAGGCTATTGAGCAAAGGGCTCCGGGTGGAGTACCTCAAGCAAACCTCCAAACCACCCACTGCCTTGTGGGTCAGGCTATTGAGCCAAAGGCCCCGGGTGGAGTACCTCAAGCGAACCTCCGAAGCACAACGACCACCTCGCGTGCGATTGCCCACCAATGCAATCGTATGCCTGCGCGCAAAGCACTCAGCACCGGGTGCTAGAACGTGCGCACACTACTGGACCGGAACTGCCGCGAGCGCCCGAAGCGACGCACTGCACTGGTCGCGATGAAACTGGCGCGCTACAACATCGATATTGCGGCGCTCAGTGAAACTCGGCTCGCTGAGCAAGGTAAGTTGCATGAAGCAGGTGCTGGCTACATATTCTACTGGGTGGGCAACGCCGCCTCAGCACCACGTGAACATGGGGTCGGATTTGCAATATCCGATCGCCTCCATGGCCAGCTGGTGAGTGAACCAACGGGCATCAGCGCGCGACTGATGACTGTTCGCCTACGACTCGGAAGAGGTAAGTTTGCTACTTTTATAAGCACGTACGGTCCGACCATGTGTTATCCTGATGACACGCGTGATCAGTTCTACACTGAGCTATCCTCCGTGATACGGTCTGTGCCGAGGAGCGACCGACTATTTCTGCTGGGTGATTTCAACGCGCGCGTTGGGCGTGATGCATCAGCGTGGACAGATGTTATCGGTGCGCATGGCACTGGTTCAGCGAATGCGAACGGTGACAGGCTGCTCTCACTGTGTGCCACTCACTGCCTGACGATCACGAACACTCGGTTTGCACTGAGTGCGAGTGATATAGCAACTTGGACGCACCCACGGAGTGGTCACGCTCACCTGCTCGACCATGTCATCGTACGTCAGAGTGATATGCGTGAAGTGCGCATGACACGTGTACTGCGTGGAGCTGAGTGTGGCACTGATCACTAATTGTGCGGGACCAAAATGTACATATATTTTCGTAAATCTATGTATTGCACTCCCCCCGTGAATCGGCGTAAATTTAACATTCTCTCCCTCGGAACTGTAGCGAAACGTACTGAGCTGGAAGAAGGCGATGGCTGCACGCCTGTGTGATGTGGAATGCATAGCCACAGTGGGCGACCTGTGGCACCACATTCGCGACCAGGTGACAGCTGCTGCCGAGGAGACCATCGGGCGCGCAAACTGTAAACGGCCTGATTGGTTTGATGAGAACAATGCGACGATCGGCGCATTGGTGTCGGAGAAGAATGCAGCATTTGCTGCACATGTTGCAGACCCAGTGACTTGGGGAAGAAGAGTCAGTTTCGCAAACTTCGACGGCGACTGACCCGAGAGCTCCGTCGCATTAAAAATGCATGGTGGACGGAGAAGGCGAAGCAGATGGAATGCTACGCCGAACGCCGTCAACACAAGGAATTCTTTGACTCCTTGAAGGCGGTGTATGGACCGAGATTGGAGCCGCTGAGGACACTGATCGATGGTAGTTCAGGCGCTACCTGCACCCAGACTGCAGACATAATGCAGATCTGGCGGAAACACTTTGACTGTCTCTTGAACAACCGTTCAGAGATCGACTGGCCTACATTGAACGGCCTGAAGCAGCACGATGTGAAGGCGGATCTGGCGGATACGCCGACACTGGATGAGACGCAGAGAGCACTTGCTCAGCTGCGAAACGGCAAAGTGTGCCGGAGGTGACGGGATCCCACCTGAAGTATTGAAACACGGTGGACCCGCGTTGTTGACTGCGCTGCACCACTTGGTGCAACGCGTGTGGATTGAGGAGGAGGTGCCTCCTGAGCTGAAGGATGCCCTTGTGCTACCACTGTACAAGGGCAAAGGGAGCAAGCAATGTTGCACGAATTATCGTGGCATCAACTTGCTGAGTTGTGTGGGCAAGGTGATTGCCCGAATCCTGCTCAACCGCCTCGTCAGTCAGGTTGTGGAACCTAACGTGGCGGAGGAGCAGTGTGGATTCCGTTCGGGTCGCAGCACTATAGATATGGTGTTTGCGGCTCGTCAGTTGCAAGAGAAGTGCAGAGAACGACACCAGCCATTGTACTCGCTTTTGTTGATTTCACCAAGGCATTTGATACGGTGAACCGCGAGGCATTGTGGCTGGTGTTGGGTAAGTTTGGTTGCCCGCGTAAGTTTGTAAGTTTAATTGAATGTCTGCACAGTGGTATGCGAGCGAGGGTGCAGCTGAGTGGAGAGACCTCGGATGACTTTGCAGTGTCTCTGGTGTGAAGCAAGGCTGTGTCTTAGCTCCTGCCCTGTTTAATATTATCTTCATGCAATGTTGTCTTGTGCTTTTGATGCGGCTTGTGCTTACGGTGTTCGTGTGGAGCACCGTATTGATGGTGGGTTGC
>CALYDF020000039.1:0-15081 GCA_944474145.2 Dicrocoelium dendriticum
TACAAGGTCGACGGTAGGCAAAGACTGCAGAGTGAGGTTGACGCGTGAGAGAGCGTCGGCGACGGGATTGTCGACACCTGAGACATGACGTATGCCAGCAGTGAACTGCGTGACAAAGTCTAGGTGTCTTGTTTCCCGTGGTGAGTATTTGTCAGAAGCAGAGTTGAAGGCGAAGATAAGGGAGTTTGTGGTCAGTTGTAGACTGTGAAAGCGCGGCATTCAAGTGTGTGCCGGAAGTGACGTACGCTAGGTAAATGGCCAGCAGTTCGCTGCCAAACGTGCTGTAGCGGAATTCCGTTGGCTGCAGGCGCTTGGAGAAGAACCCAAGGGGTTGCCATTGCCCACCAACGTGTTGTTGGAGGACGGCTCCTACCGCGACGTCTGAGGCATCAGTCGTAATAGAAAGAGGTGCAGTCGATTCGGAATGAGCGAGGAGGGCTATGTTAGAGATAGCATCCTTGAGCTCGGCGAAGGCTGACTGTGCTGCGTCAGAGAAAGCGAACTTACGTTCATTGCCTCTGAATAAATCAATCAGAGGTTGCATGAGCTGAGTGCAGCGCGGAATGAAGCGTCGATAGTATTTGACCAAACCACAAAATCGACGGAGGTGCTTGAACGAAGTCGGAGCTGGGAAGTCCTTGATTGCCTGGATCTTATCAGGAAGGACTTCGATACCAGACAATGAAACGAGGTGGCCTAGGAATTCTACCGTTGATTTGCCGAGTTCGCACTTAGTCGGGTTGACTGTGGCATCGTGTTGGGTCAAACGCTGGAAGAGAGCTCGAAGATGCTCGAGGTGCTCTTGTTCCGATGAACTGGCTACTAAGACATCATCGAGGTAGGAATATGCGAAGTCTAGGCCACGAGTAACATCGTGGATGAAGCGTTACGAGATAGGTTTGGTGCAGAGCAAGAGAAAAAGAATAGGGGTGACGCAGGAAGGCCACGATAAGAGCCTGCTATGTTGCGGAGCTCGCCAATCAGAAAACAAGGCTAAAGAAGGATGAGGACGGAGTGGAGCCGAAGAAACAGTATCGCGCGAAAAGGGCCCAGGCGAGTTGAAAGAAAAAGGTAAAAGCGAGGACTGGCGAGCCATAACGAGCATTCCGAAAAGCCAAGCGCTGATGGGGCAACGGCAGAAAAATCCAGCCCAATACAAAAGCGATCTAAACACAGTGAAACAGACCATGTACGCGCAGCGTGTGCGCGGAAAGCGGGGCAGGCGTGCAACGCCTAACACACCTAGGGCCTCCAAATTGATAAAAGCAGTATCGCGCGATGCCGCATGAAAAGGGCAAAGCAGGGCAAGAAAAGGGCGCGTAGATGCTAGCAGAGAAGGAGCGGAATATGAGACAAAAGACGGTAAAAAAAGGAAGAGGGAGTAATCGAAGGACGAACATACGAGCGGCAACTAAAAAGGAACGCTGTGGCTATAAAGGCGCAGCAAATATGGGGCAAAGAAAGTCGAAGAAAAAGTGCCCAGGGGAGCGCAAATACAAGGAAGTGAGGAAAAAAATAAAAGCCGGCCAGCGGCAACTCAGCAAGCCAAACGGTGCAGTTGAGCGTGAAAAGCGAATAAAAGTAAACCGTGAACGACACAAAAGGTGCATGACGACGCAACTTGAGGGAGAAGGGCAAAAGCACAAGCCACACCACCTGTGCCCCGGCGGCCCAGCGCTGGCGCGGCGGGCCCCCTGGTGGCCGGCGCCCCGCCAGCCGGTGCGCCCCCAGCGGCGAGGCCGTTGTGCTGGGTCGTCGCCGCTGCTCGACCGTGGGCCCGCCGGCTAAAGCAAGATAGTACGGCTGTAAGACAGTGCGCATGAGAGAACGGCATGCAGGCACGGCGCGAAAACAACGTAGAGCGATGGAAAACATGCGCAAAAGGGAAGATGGCAGCTGCGGGCACGGGCTAACCAAAGTAAGATGCGGCACCGTAAGGGGAAAGTGTGCGGCAAGTAGCAGGGCGAACGGAGTGGGTCGAAAAAAAGAAGTAGCGAGTAAAGTGCATGCAGAGCGCTTGAGGCGGGAAATAAAAGAGGACGCGACACATCGCAGGAACAAGCGAATTCGAGCGGGAAGAAAGAGGCGGGTAACAGGCGAAGGACAAAGGGCAGACAGGCACTGCAACGGATCCAGAAGCAAACAATGGTGCGCAGGTGAAAGAAGAGACTATTGGCGGGGGCAGCGGAGAAGGAGCCAAAGGGGAACAGCCGAGAGTAGGAATAGTAACGCGCAAGAGGAGAGAGCGGCCGCCTACCTACGTCACGGCAAAAGACGAGGGCCACAGGCCAGCGCAAAAAGGGCAAGAGCGAGCGGGCAGTGTGCCGAAGGCGAAGAGGGGGAGCGACGCCAGGGAATAAAGCGCGTCGAACACCAGACCGGGCCCATTAGGGTGGGAACGGGGACGCGCGTGCTAGCCCTAGATGACAGAAAGAAACGGCCAAAAAGAGCCAACAAAAGACGGACGACCAAAGGGGCGGAAGTAGGCTGTGCGACGCGAGGGTAGCAGCCGAGAAGAGGTGCAACGAGCCCGAAGAACGAGGAAGGCTATGGGAGACACCATGCACAAGCGCAATAAGGCGGGGGGGGGGGGGGTGCAAACCACGCGTGAGAAACAGCGACACGGCAAACGCGTGAGCGCGGCCGTCTGCAGACCGGAGCGTAGTGGCGCCACACAAATGCGCGATAGCGCGGCGATGAGGGCGGAAGCCGAGAACAACTGAAAACGGAAAAGGGTGACGAGCAGATCCAAGAAAGGAGGGTAAGAGAGGGAGCTAAGGAGTGCAGAGAAAAGGGGGAAAGAGACGAAGGGAGACGGTACAATGCGGAGGCGACCAGCGTGCAAAAAGACGGCAAACCAGGCAATAGTCGCAAAGCACCAGCATGACGCTACGGTGCACGCAAGTCACGGGAACGAGGCGCTCCAAAAAGCCAGAGTGGAGCCGGTCGAAAGCGGGCAGCAAAAAAGCGGCCCAAATAAAGCAGGAGCCGAGTATGCTTAGCATACGCAAATCGCTCGCAGGCAAAGGAACTAAGCAATAGAGAGCGGAGCACGTCACAAGGCAGGAACGAGGAGGGCCACAGCAACCAGAAGGACGCACAGAGGTCAGGAGACAAAGGAGTAGAAAGAGGATGTTAGAAGGGCGCCAAGAGAGGCGTACGCAAGAGTACGGGTAGGTGCGAATACAGGCAGCTATGAACGCAACAAAAACGTAGAGCGCCCGTGAATATGTGCCGACAGTAATAGCGAACCCACGCAAGAAAAACAGCAGCTGCTAAGGGCAACAAAGGCAGATAAGTGGCACTAAATCGCGCGAAGAGGGGAAACCGTATGCGGCGAACGGCAGACCAGCGCTGTGGCGACGCGAGGACAGCTCACGGTAAATTCCCAGGCACGTACACAGAGAAGCGAAAGAGGCGCAAAGCAAGGCGATGGTGCAGAGCAGGCGACAAAAATAGGGCCGCAAAAGGAGAGCACGGAAACGAATGTACTGGTGCAAAGCAACGGATGCGGGAAAGCGAGCTAGGTGGCGAAAGGTGCGCGGCAACAGGGCGAAAGAGCAGAGTACACAGAACTGGCGGCGCACCACTGCGAAAATATGCTAAGTCGCGAAAGATGCAGAACATACAGCGAGCGCGCGAAGGAAGCACGAAACAGCGGTTGTCGGAAAGAAAAGGCAGAAACAACACAGGCAAGCTCGAAAGCGAAAACGCTGTAGCCAGAGGCAAAAGGCAAACGCCAACGAGTCCGGTGCCGGCGCAGGCGAGACCGCAAGCAAGTGACAGGCTAAACGAAAAAGCGAAGGAGCAGCATCACTGCAGATGCATATGGGCCAAAGGGGGGGCCAATGCCAGGACGAGCGAGGAAAAAGCGATGAGTCAAGAAGACAGGGGGTGAAAAAGAGGGGGGACCATGGTAGGCGTGCGAAGTGAACAAGGTGCGAAATAGGACGCGAGCAGCCCGCACGAAACCCAGTAAGAGTGTGCACAGCGGGTCAAGAGGAACATAGCAGCCAGGCACAAGGAAACATTGCAGACGGTGGAGGGGAAATAGCATAGAGCGACGAAGGCAAGCTGATAACAAATCCTAGGGCCGAGGGCACGACTGACCATAGCGGCGAGGATCGAGGAACACAAAAAGGCGCTACCCACAGAAGATAGCAAAGCCCAAAAAGTGAACGACCGCGAATTTGTGCATACGCCAGACAAAAGTGACGAAACGCGGAAGCAAGAAAAAGGCAAGGACGTGACAAAAGACAAATGGGACGGCAGCGACATAGAGCAGACGTGAAAAGAACACCGGCTTGAGAGCCCAAGATGATAAAAGCAAGGGCGTACACTATGTTCAAGTAAATTTAGCGATGAAGTCAAGCGGGCACGAGGCGCAATACAAGCGTCAAATGTGGCAGGAGCCGATGCCAAGCCAAGACTCAACCAAAGAGCGGAAATGTGACGAGCACGGAACAGGAATACAGGCCAAAAAGGAAAGGAGCGGCAAGCAGCGTCAAGCCAGTAGGTGGAGGGGTATGCGCCGAGGATGCGCGCAGGGGCCGGGTGCGAGTGCTGCGGACACGGCCGATAATGCAAGCCGCACGAGACGGCCCAAGAAACGTGAGAAAGTGATAGAAAAAACGAGGTACGAAAAGAGAATAACACAGGCAGAAGCAAAGCGCAGAGGGCAGAACAAACGTCGCAACAAAGAAAAAGAGAAGCACAGAAAGCAGCAAAAACATAAAAATGCAAGAATGGGGAAGATGGATGTAGGCGAAAAAGAACGGAGCAAGGTTAGCTCGCAGCCCACGGCGGGGCAAAGTTAGCAAAGAGCCGGAAAGACGAAACAAACCATAGCCGCGGCGAACAAGCCTGAGTGATCTAGCGCAAGAGAACCAGCGTGCCCACGACAAAAGGTGGACGTCACAAATAATCGCGAACAGAAGCAAACAAGACCAAGCCGCGAGAGCAGCGCGAGAAACAAAAAGCGGATGGTGCAAGCGGAACAAATAGGGATACGCACACATTACTAAAAGGCACAAGTCAACGGCACGGTACGAGTAGATGAGCATTAATCAGACCGCGAACGAATTAAGACAAGTCATAAGAATAGGACGGAAGCAGCACAGGGGGCACACGCAACGAATGCGCGACGTAGAGCGGCAACGTATAAAAACGCCAGGGCGCAAAGGCGACCACTTGCACGTCAATAAGCGTAGACCGAACATAGAAGCACGGCAAAGAAAAGTGACAGCGAAGCTGTCCAAGACAGGTGCAGGAGCTAGGGCGAGGTGCCGGAGATAAGAAGTCAGGCAACAACTTCCAAGCGGAGCAAAAACCGAAGAGCACGTAATGAGAATGCTCAGAAATGATATGCACGGTGCCACGGAAAAATGCGGAGTGGCGAGGCCAAAAAAGGGAAGGCACAAAAAGAGAGGGGAGCATCCGCACAAGAGTCGAATTGCTTGTGCAGCCAAAGGACGGAACTGAGCTGGCAGGTACGCGGAGCAAAAGGCGAAACACGGAACGGCGAAAGAAGCGGAGGACGACGAAAACAGAAAGGTGCTGAACTGGTAGCCACGGCGGAATAGCAAAGAAGAGGAACGCATCGGCCGGAGGGCGCACTGAAACTACGGGAGAAGGTAAAAAAAACACGAACAACGGTAAAGCAGCAAACTCGGGCCAGATCGCGGTAAAAGCGCGCTTGACAGCGAAAGAAGCTCGAAAGCACGCTAAGGGGCCGAACAAGAAGACAAGAAATGAGACAGTGGTGCCAACAGAAAGCGACGAATTGAGCAGATCATCGACATTAGAATAAGAGAGGCTGAGCCTCCCAGATAGAATAGGCAGACGCCTAACAAGAAAAAGAAAAAAGCTGAACACAGGAAGGAGAAAGGGCAGCAATCCGAAAGGGTCATAAGTCTTCCTCTGTGGCAGCAACGGCACAGAGGATAAGCGTGCAAGATACCTGGGAATGAAGGTGTGTGCAGTGGTATGCAGTGTGACGGAGTGCACAGACACATTAAAGGAAAAGCCGGCGAACAGGAAATTGGCCCAACGAATCAAAATAACAAAAAAGGAACACCGCGCGGCACACACGGTGGCCACACAAACCAAGCAAGCAAGCGAAACGGCGGGGCGGGGAAGCAATAAAAATAGGACCTGTACGTAGGCGAAGATATGCGGGACAGTAAGCAAGAGTACAGGTGACAGCGCCCGAGAAGGTCTATGGGGCATGTTGTGCGCGGAAGCGAGTCGCCGATAGCAAAGCTGTGCGGAAAACGGCAGGCACAAGCCGAAAAGTAGACGAAGGTGAGGCAGGCGGCGGAGCACAAGAAACGCGTGGCGAAAGCCTAAGCTGTTCGCGTGCATAAACCAGAGAGGCGAAATGAAGCAACAGGAGTGAGACGAAGGCTGAACGTAGACCAGCGCACAACAAAGTGCAGGTACAATTGAGCGCAAAGCCCCCCCCGGCAAACGCACAGGCTGTAAGCGAAAAGCAACAAAGAAGAAGCGGCACTACTGGCACGACAAATTGGGGAGTGGCAAAGAGGCGGCGCAGCGCTAAGGCAAGGCCAAGAACGGAGCGAAGAACCACGGAAGAATCATAAAGCAGCAGATGTGAGAAAAAAGGGCGCCAGGGATACAAAGGCAAAGCAATCAGAAGGTAGCGATATCAGAGGGGGTGAAGCGGACGCCATCAATGGAGCGTAGCTGCGAGGGGTGCCTAACTTACCAGGTTGAGGAGGCCGCGCAGGCAGGCTGAGACGGGAGCAGCAGGGAGCGCGGCGCTACAGGCAGAACCGAGAAAGGCAGCAAAGCGAAGAAACAAACCGGGAAGAGTATTAGTATGCGGCAAGCGGCGAAAAGGAGCGCTCAAAGGGCAGCGAGGCAGAGCGCGGCGAACGCTGCAGCCGGAGGGGGGGCGCGTGCGGCGGGGGCGCGGGGGGGGGCGGGGGCGGAGGGGGGGGGGGGGGGGGGGGGGGGGGGGGGGGGGGGGCGGGGGGGGGCGGGGGAGGGGGGGGGAGGGGGGGGGGGGGGGGGGCGGGGGGGCGGGGGCGGGGGGCGGGGGCGCGGGCAGCGAGGCCGGAGAGGGGAGGTGGGCGGGGGGGGCGGGCGGGGGGGGGGGGGGCGGGCGACAGACCAAGGAGGGGGCGGGGTCAGTCCCTGGGAGGCAGATGGCCGAAGGCAAACATGGGCGGCGGCAAAAAGACAATGAAAGACAAGGAACAATAAAGCGGAGTAGCAGGGGCACAATGAAACCGCGTGCCGCCCAATCAAAAATGCCGAGGGAAAAAGAAGCGAAAGACAGCGAACGCGAACAACGAGCATATTTACAAGAGCAACAGATGCCAAAAATGAGAGCGGGCAGCGAGCGAAAAGTACATGTGCAACAATGGAGGCAAGAGAGGAAACAGCGTGACCAAAGGGAACGACAAGCGCAAATACAACGAATGGAGATACTACAGCAGAGAGCACAAAAGGAGACGACTGTGCACCACGCACTGCGGGAAGAGGGCTGCGAAGCAGTGTTAGCAGTCTATCACAGCACCAGCTAGCGATGGTGCGGCAGATTGTGCGGCAGGGGCATAAAAGTAGCGCCTGGCACAGAGGAGGCGATACTTGCCAAAGGAAAGGGAGAAGCAGCACAGCAAACCTGAAGCAAGCGCAGTATAGCAAAGAGCACCAAGGGGCTCGTGCGAAAGCGCGGATTGGGAGATCGCGTGCCAGGAGTGCTAGTGCGAGCCTGAATCGCAATAGTGCAAAGACGGCTACGGGAACTGGTCGATAGCGCAAACCGGAGAGCGGGCGGAATGTAGCAAGTGACAGTCCCACGGAGCCCTCTGACGTAAGGGCCCACCGGAACTAAAAGCACAAACAGGCGATGGTAGGGCGGACTTGGTGAACACAAGGACAAAGGCATGCGATAGGCACATGCAAGAAGCGTGTGAGGAATGACCATGATGTGGCGACGCAAGAGGAAAGAAAGGCAATAGCGTCAACGCGTTCACCGGAAAAATGCGTGAACTTCTGAGCGAACGCAGGCACAGGCGACGCAGGGCTAGGGCAGCAGAAGACGAGCAGGCCCACGGACTGCCATTAGGAGGGTGCGAAGAAAGGCAAAGCCAAGATAAAGCTTGGAAGAAACGGCAAGCTAGACAGATACAGAATATGAAACACCGGAGCGGAAAAAGCCAACAGCCGACAGCGAGAATTATAGTTAGCGGTGCGTGTGATCGGCCCCGTGCGAAGAGAGTCGGGAGGTAAAGTTGGCCCAAGGACCGAATAGAACGAGACGGAGCTATTCCAGGCAACCCGGAAAGACAAAGTGTGGCAGAGAAGGGCCCAGAGCAAACACAGAAAGACTTAAGCTAAAACGCTGCGCAAAAAAGCCCAACGGTCGAAGAAGTGGGCCGAGAAATGACGCGTGACAGAAGGCAGATGCGAAGACGACAGTCGAAGCGAATGACGAGGAGAAGAGGGGTACGGATAGCGTGACACGAGCGGCATGGGCAGTCTGCGCCAAACAAGGGCGAACCGATACATCGTGCTTAAAGCACCACACCAGAAACATGGCATCAAACAGTAATCGTAAGCGAAGACCATCAGGGTGCGCTACAGCAGCCGAGCGTGCACCTCGGCCAAACGCAGAATCGACGATTGTGTGCGGAAAAGGAGCCGACGACGCAGAATAGCACGAAACGTGGTGCCGGACGGGTCGGAGGGCACAACAGAGCGAATAAGGCGAACGGGCGGGAGAAGGAACACGCAACTAGGATAAGTAGCTGCCAGGCGACGGAAGACACCAAAATAGATAGCAGTGTGCAAAAGGCCAGCTCTCCAGGACGAAAATGGCATGGGGAGGCTCAAAAAGCAGAAAAAAAACGGCTAAATACAGAAAGAACTTGAATGCACACACAGAAAGCAGGGAGAGAACACAAAAGCAAATGCGAATGCAGCACAGGCAGCAGAGGATCGATGGCGACACGTGTTGCGCGCGCACAGGGATGAAGAGGCGAAGAAATGGAAGGCAGCGCGGTGCTGAAGGCAGCTACGGGAACGTAGCGCAAAGGACTGAAAGCACAACGACGGCCAAGCTAGCGACACAGTGACATGAGGTCGAACGATTCCACCCCAGGTAGAACTGAAGACAGCGGGAAGGCAGCCGAAGCGCTAGACGCCATGCGGAAGGGCAGCGCAGCGCATGCTGAGGCAGTGCCAGCGCGGGGCGGAGCCGTATAAATACAAGCTGGACGCGAGGTACAAGCGTATGGCGCGAATACAAGAGCACATGCAAACGAGCGGCGCACCAACGAAAATCGCAGAGGCATCATACTTCACAAAGTTACCAGAAGCCACGGCACACGCAACGAGGCAGCAACCCGGAGGGACCGGAATGGGCGAGCTCAACAAAACAAAGGGACGAACGGAGAAGATGCACAGTGCAATTGTCGAAATGGAATGCAGCTTAAAAGGAGACGGAGTGATGAGTAATGAGCAACGAACGGATCAACGGGAAAGTGCAAGCAAAATCCAAGCCAATAATGGTAAGTGCGCGGCAGAGCCTCCGAGCGACACGCTTGAGGTGCAGGCCGAGATAAAAAGCCACGAGGCCAAAAGGCGCAAATAAGCGCAGGCACTGTTGCCAAAAGGAACGCCACCGGCCACAAGGCGACAGGGAGGGCGACAGACGCAGGTGGAAAGGGACGGCCGGAAAAGAGCGCGAAACGAAGGAAACCGGACAAAAACAGGGCGACCGAAAGAGGACCAAAAAAAGCGCGGCAGGACGCAAAACGATAGATCGGGGCCAACTCGCCGCTGAGCGGCTGTGCCAACCACAAGGAGGAGGGAGCGGCGAGACCTGAGAAGAAAAGAGGCTGCAGCGAAAAGACGATGCGTATGCGTCACACGCTAGGCGACATGTGCAGCCGCGGGAAGCGCACCCAGTACAGCAGAGGGAGGAGGTAGCAGCCCAAAAGGAGTCAGGCCGTACAGGAACCGTAATCGGACGCACCCAACGCATGTGCCTGCCCGCAGGCCCGGGCGCGGCACGACCCCTGCCCGCCGCGGCCCGCCCCGGC
The DNA here is from genome assembly GCA_944474145.2 of Dicrocoelium dendriticum. NCBI lineage: Eukaryota > Metazoa > Platyhelminthes > Trematoda > Plagiorchiida > Dicrocoeliidae > Dicrocoelium > Dicrocoelium dendriticum. The sequence goes on from CALYDF020000039.1 coordinate 10,074, forward strand.
CGGCCCCCACCACGGCCCCACCGGCACCCCCGCGTAGCGGCCGGAAGCCCCGAGGCACAACCATCGCGCCGCCCCCCCCCGGCGACGGGCGCGAGCGCCGAGACCCCCACGCCCGTCATAATCGAGACCAAGCGAAGCCGGAGCACGAATAACAGACAGGGAAAATACGAAAAAAGGTCGAAAGTAGGCAAAAGGCAGAGGATCAAGGGTGGAAAGGCGCAACGAGGCAGCCGAGGGAACAGAGCCGAAAGCAAGGAATGCGAAAACCGGGGACAAAGGGAGCCCAGGGCAAACCAGCAGGCGGGCCATGTCGGACGCGAACGCCCGAGACCCCGAAAGAGTCTAGCAATGACTAAGTGCATGCGCAGCGGCGATATGAGTGCGGGTAGAACTGCACAAGGGAAGGCTACCAAAAAGGGGAACTGGATAACGAGCGGATCGTCCGCACGCCAGATTGTTGACGCCGAAAAGGTCAGAAGGGGGCAAGCCATGCGGATGCGTGGAAGAGGCTGCAGGACTAGCGAAGTAAAAAAAAAGGGAGCTTCGGCGAAAGGGAGATAGCCGAGAGGGCAATTCCAGAGTGCGCCCGCGCGCCAAGGAGGCAACAGAAGTGTACGCAGCGGGGGTACGTGCAGAAAAGGTGGCAACCCCACGAAATGCGCGGTGGCGGGGGCGTGAGTATTGAGCGGGGGCGAGGAGGTGTCAGAGGGGGGGGGGTGGGGCCCCAACGCCGAAAAAGAAAGACAGCACAGAGGAGTGCATGGCATGTGAGGGCCCAAAATGCCAACAGCAGGCAGAGGCTGGAAAACGTAGGGACTTGGACCGAAAAGCCAGCGAGAATCAGGCGCCAGAGGCAAACACGGCGAAAGGGCTGGAGCGCAAAGGACCATCGAGTGGGGCGAACAGACCGCAAACAGCAGGACTCAAGCCGGAAAGACGACTCACTTAGGAGGATGAGCGCCCGAAGCGAATGCCAGAACCATGTCAGGGATAATAAGGCACACGCCTGCGGGCAGTGACGAGTGTTGGCAAACGAGCAGTGAACAACCAGAAGAGCAAGAGGGGAGGATAGGGAACGAATAAGTCTGTGTTGACTAGACGAATAGAAGCGGGTAAGAGGTGTCGGGGTGGGGGGGCGGGGGTGAGCGGGGTCGGGGGGGGGTAAAGCAAAAAGAAAGCAAAGAGTGGCGGGCAGGAAAAAGGCCGAACGACTGTGCACCAGTGCGGAAAAGAAGAAGAGCCCAAGTCAGGGCACAGACGGTGTAGGGTAGGCAGCTAAGGCCGGTAGACTAGGTTGTTGGCTGCCAGCGCGTAAGGTGGAGGAAGGCGAAAAGTGCCGATCAGCAGCCCCTCGGAGCTAGGTAGTTGCAGCGGGAATGAAACTGAGCGTGGGCGCCCAGGGTCGGGAAAGGTGGAGGCACAATGATGGCAGACTAATGACGAAGTAAGAGCGGCGCAAGGTAAGCGCCAGGAAAGGCAAAGGCGACAAACGCACAACGACAGCGCCAAAGTCGTGCAAGCAATGTGCGCCATAAGATGAGAGCTGCCCAGCTGAACAGGGCAGCAGACAATTCGCGACGGGAGAAAGACGAGCAGTCGTAGAAAAAGGCGTAAAGCGAAACAGTTCAACATCGGCAGGGGACGTAAGTATGCTACGGGAACGGAGATGCGCGACGGCGAGAGCACACACTGTGCGGCAGGTAGCGGACAAGAAGAAACAAGAGCGGGAGTTTCAATTTTGGCCAGCCAAGTAATGGCATAAGGTACAGCTGAGCAAGGAGTCAACCTGTATGTGCTGGCAGGGCATACATGAGAAAGCGTGAGAGGAAAAGAGGCAGGCATAATCGATCGGAACATACAGAGCGGAATGGCAAGGCCGGCGACCGGCTAGGCCCGAAAACGCAAACAACAATGGAGAAAGGGTGGCCAAGACAAAAGCACCCACAGACGCAAAATGCAGGTGCTGTAGAACGCAAAAAAGCTGGACCTCGAGCGCATGCCGTCACGTGAAAATAGTGAAGTCGGAGAAAGTCAATAGTGTCACGCGTGCGATAGAAACCATGCGGCAGACTCAACGTGCACAAGCGACATGACGGCAAGCGCGCAAATTCACCGCAAGCATGGCAGACGACGTGTAGGCGAACAAGGCAGTAGATAAGTAGGGCATGCAATGCAAGTATGCGGCTGCTACGCGACCCGAGGGAAGGCGACAACCATGGGAAGTGCGAGGTGCACACAGAACCCAATCTGACTGTGCCAAAAAACCGATCAGATGCGCGCCATATTTATGCATAGGGTGCGCGGGAGCAAGGAAGGAGCAAGCAAAGTGCGGATGACAACGGGCTCAAGGCAGCAAAACGTCAAGACCGCATGGCAGGCAGTTAGCGAAGAGCGGCAAAGCAGTGAGAGGAATCGCATGACACGGGAGTGCCACGGGTGTGCCAGCGTAGATGCAGCGCGCGAAGAGCTCAAACCGCAAAGAACGCCAACACGCGAGCGAGACAGGTCCGAAAGGCCAATGAGCGAAGACGAAAAAAGGACAACCTGCGGACCAACGTGCTGTGCTCATAAGTACGATGGGCAAGAGTGCAGGCTATGTGCAAACGGCCCGCATCCATGAAAGACCCGGTAGAGAGCCCTGAGAGCACAGGAAAGACACGAGAAGCGGACGGCAGCATAACGCATAAGGGACGACGTATGGTGCGCGTGATGCAATTGACCAACGAAGAAGTAGGCGTCAAGGAGTACGCGAGTTGATGCCGACACGAACTGTACCAGGCTGGGAAAGGCCAGCTTCCGGACGACGACGAAGCGAGCGATAGAACGAGAAAGGCAACACGGGGTAAGCCGGAGGCAAACGCGAGCAATCATGCGCGAAAAGAAGGATACGAGCATAAGCGCCAGGTGCAGAGCAAAAAACGACAAAGCGCACAAGTAAATCACCCATGTGGCGACGAGTGTAAAGCGACCATGAAGGGCAACTTAGGAAGGCGTAAGGCATCGATGGGACCGGGACAAGCAGCGCGGCGGCAGCGGCAGAGCTGAGTGCGAAAGAGCGGCAAGCAGCGAGGAGACTAAAGCCACAAGTAAGAGAATAGAACGAGGGGCGTAAAGCACTACGGCGAAGGCAGAGGTTAAATCAGCAGAGAATAAAAAAGCGGCCGCGCGGACGAACGAGCGAGAAGCGAGAAGAAGGTGCTGACAGCTAATATAAAGGCATGAAGCGTGTCGACATGAACGGCGCGTACAGAACAGGAACAGCGGCAAGTGCGTCAGAACGCCAAGGGAAGGCTAAAGACCCAGGAAACGTCGAATTAATTGCGCGAGTGGCGGCGGCAAGGGCCCATGAGCAGAGACGCGTACAGAGGAATGGAGCAACCGTGGGGCGCATCGCTAAGTGATTGCCCGAGAGATGTCGGAAACATGATGGCGAACAAGGAAGGGTAGGAGAAAAGCAAGCATGCTAATCAAAATGCGCGGGGCTGGTGGTGCTGGTCGTGCAAGTGGCCGGCTCTGAGAACGCCACGAACGGTACTAATCGTGCTGCATTGCTAGCAGCAGCAAGGTGCAATATATAAGAGGTTGCGGAAAAAGACCGGAGAACAGGCGCAAGAGGCAAAGGGGCACGCGTCACTCGGAAGGAGGTGCACAAGCGGCCGGAAAAGGAGCGCAAGTAAAAAGGAAAAAAGCCAAATAAGCTACTGGAAGTCAAAAAATGGCAATCAGTGCATAACAGAACAGGAAAGAGTGGGAAGAAATTCGCCTAGCACAAAAGCGCGAGACACAAAGCGAGTGCGAAGCAAAAAAGCAAGTGTCGGAAAGGCAAAAACCGGATAGCAAGGTGCGGGAACAGGACGTCATCAGCCGTTCAACATGGAAGAAAGGGACGCGGGAAGAAGCACATAGGTGGCATACAGGGGGGCAAGGAAACCACGAGGACGCTGACGCGATGCGGGGCTGACGAGAAGCTGTCAAGAAAAAGCAAAGACCGTGCGCGAAAACATGCGGCCGCAGAAACGATCGATAGTGTCAGGCGGCGCTCAGTGGGCAAGGCACTAAGCCTGAAGATCAAAGCGCGGAATCCATTGAGGGTGCAAGCAACGCGGCGGGAGGCGAGCGCGGGAAAAAGTGGGTACATAGCCAGCAGGAAGAAAAGGCGAGAGACACGGCCCGTACGTACAGTGCCACAAATGCGGTAATCGGAAGAAGAGCTGCAGAGCATACGAATCCCGGGATGGCGGAATGAAGAACGAAGAAAAAAGGCGAAACGAAAGAAGCAGTGTCCGCGGCCCGCCCCTCGCAAGGTCAGAGAAACATGCGATAAGCAAGCAGATGGACGGCGGACTAGGAGAATGGACGAGCAAAACCGATGCGCAACAAGAAAAGAGCGCGGGGGAGCAGGCGAAAATGTCGCAGCCCGGGCAGGCTGAGCAACGTCAGCAGCTACGACGCGTAATGCAGTAGGTATCACGAAATTTGGCCCGGGCGGCGCAAAAGAACGCCTATGGGGGCAGCAAGGAAGGAGCCGAGGGGACCAGAGGCGGCGACGCGGGGAACGGATCGTCGGAACGAAGGGGGGAAGTAAAACAAAAGGATAAGGCGCAAATCAGGGCAAGAGAAAAAGGAGAAGCGCAGGTGACGGAAACACGACGGAAGCGAGGACTACGAGGGCCGCGAAAGGGCCCCCTGAGAACAAGGCGGGGCGACACGGGGGATGGGTCAGGGATGGAGCGGGGAGCGCTGAACAGGGATGCGCAAGCAGATCTGCGGCCAAAACGGCCAGCAACTCAAACGGAGACGAGCGGCGGCGCGACGTGCCGATCAAGCGAGGCACCAGCGCGCAACAACAAGGCGGGAGCAAAGGGAAAAGCGCAAGACTGGCAAACGGGCAGGCAGAGTGCACAACGCGCAAAACAAGGCTGAAGAATTGAAAGACCCCAGTGCGATTTTGCACAGTCAAAATGACATTCTTAAAAATTCAAACAAACCGAAAGGAGTGATACCAGCT
>CALYDF020000040.1:0-74105 GCA_944474145.2 Dicrocoelium dendriticum
CACCTGCTCTCCACACACCAATGGACCAATGATCTAATGCAAATCCATCTTGCACCTATTTCGCAGTTATCTATTGTTCCTATTTTATTTCATTATCTTATTAACCCTTGCGGTACGGAGAAATGGATGCATAGGTTTGTGTAACTTAAGTGCTGACTGAATTACGCCTGCATCTTTCAGGAATTTAATCCATAATATGGAATATAAGTTAAGTACTTTTACTACCAGCGTTGTTTTGAACAATCCATTAACACGGTGGTTTCCTTTATGATAGTTTACCGGTGTATTTTTAGTTTTACACTGTTTTGAATACTGTATTTCTGTCTAATGATCCGAAAGAAGGCGACTAGCTTAATTGCCATTCTTGGTATAATGCATCAAGTTTTAGGGTGACGCATCTTTATGTATGAAGTGGAATATCCTAGGAAGCACTTGGTAACTTTTCACTATGCTCGCTTCAATACCATACGGATGCGTTGACATCCAAGGACTTTGAGAAGATCGTTGAAGGTCGAGGATTCGAACTGCGGACCGCGGTCGGTAGTCACGGTGGCTGGACAGCCATGTGAAGCGACCCAGCGCTCAACAAAAGCGCGCGTTACGGTGTCCGCGGATACGTCGGGTATAGGTACAGCCTCGAGCCAACGGGTGTATCGGTCTATCATGGTCAGAATGTAGACCATTCCTCTGGATGGTGCCAAGGGTCCAACTATGTCGAGATGGACATGGGCGAAGCGAGCTGAGACTTGCGGAAAACGACCAAGCGGAGCAGACACGTGCCGCTGGATCTTGGCCTGCTCACACGTTAGACAACCGCGTGCCCAGCGCTTAAGATCGCGTTGCATTCCGAGCCAAACGTATCTCTCGGATATGAGCTTGATAGTTGCTCGGACGCCTGGATGAGCGATGTTATGAAGTGTGTCGAAAACTAGACTTCGAAAGGTTTCTTGAACGACAGGTCGAGGTCGTCCAGTAGAAGTATCGCACAAGATTGTGCCATCAGATGACGGCAGTGGATGCGATGTGATTCGTAGCGAAGAATCTTGTTTGACGTTCTGACAGTCAGTGTCGGTTAGTTGCGCGGTAGCCATGGCAGATAAGTCGATTGCCTGGCCAGCGGTGTGGATTGCGGTGACGCGCGAAACAGCGTCAGCAACGACGTTATTCTGACCTGAAATGTGTCGGAGGTCCGTAGAAAATTGAGCCACGAAATCCAGCTGACGAACCTCACGTGGTGCGTGTCGAGCTGATTGATTTCGAAAGGCGTAAATAAGCGGCTTATGATCGGTGAAGATAACGAACGAATTGCCTTTTAAGACGTGCCTGAAATGTCGGACAGTAGAATAAACTGCGAGTAGTTCGCGGCTGAACGTGCTGTACTTGACTTCTGCCGGTTGTAAGCGTTGGAAGTAGAAAGCGAGTGGTTTCCAGCATCCTTCACTGAGTTGCTGCAGGACGGCGCTAATGGCGGTGTCCGATGCATTGACTGCAACGCTGAGTGGAGCTTTGGGGTCGAAATGGTGAAGCATAACGGCTTCAGCCAAGGCCTCTTTGCAGGCCTTGAAGGCTTCGGTTGCAGCGGGCGTCAACTCGACGTTGCCGTTCTTGCGTCCACGAAGTAGGTCGGTCAATGGACTGAGCAAGTCGGCACAACGTGGCAGAAATCGACGGTAGTAGTTGATCATCCCACTAAAACGGCGGATGGCGGCCAAATTAGTCGGAACGGGAAGTCCTTAATAGCGATGACTCGGTCTTCGAGCGGCCGTATGCCATGTTGGACAATTCGACGACCAAGAAATTCAATAGATGGTTGCTGAAAGATGCATTTGTCAGCGTTGACAGTAATGCTATTGAAGGCTAACCTCTCGAAAAGCATCTTGAGGTGCTCCGCGTGCTGTTCTGCGGAAGAACTAGCTACTAAGATATCGTCTATATAAGGATAAACAAAGTCGAGACCTCTCGTGACAGAGTCTATGAAGCGTTGAAAAGTCTGAGCTGCGTTACGAAGACCGAAGGGCATTCGCAAGAATTCGAAAAGTCCGAAAGGCGTGATGACTGCGGTTTTCGGAATGTCATCCTCGGCTACAGGGATCTGGTGGTAAGCGCGAACCAGATCGATCTTCGAGAACACACGGGCGCCACGTAGACTAGCCGTGATGTCCTAAATGTGCGGAATTGGATAGTGGTCGGGGACGGTAGCGTTATTGAGGGCGCGATAGTCGCCATATGGACGCCAATCTCCTGACTTTTTAGGCACCATGTGTAGAGGTGATGCCCACGGGCTCTTAGACGGGCGAATAATGCCTAAGTCTAGCATGTGCTCGAATTCGGAGCGCGCAATTTTGAGCTTGTCGGGGGTCATGCGCCTGGCTTTTGCGAACAGCGGCGGACCTTTCGTAACGATGTGATGTGTCGCGGCGTCGGTTACGGAAGGGAAAAGGGACGGCAGGACGGAAGGCCTGCGGAAAACTATCGAGCAGCGTTTGCCCGACGGGTGAACTAAGTTGAGTCGCGTACACGGGACTGATTGACGCGGTGTCGGTCAAAGTCCCAATGACTGCGAGGTTCGTAAGGCGGTTGACTAGACGGTGTCGGTTAACGTCGACGAGTAGATCGTAATGACGTAAGAAATCGAGGCCAAGTATAGGCGTTTGTACATCCGCAACGAGGAATATCCATTTGAAAGCGCGTCGGAGGCTGAGATTTAGCGTGCGCGAGCGTTGACCATATACGCGGATAATGGTCCCGTTAGCTGCGCGAATGAGCTAGTCACCTTTTCGGCCTTGTCGTTTGGATCACGCGGGAGAACGCTGACGTCTGCGCCAGTATCGACGAGATAGCGAACTCCGGTTCTACGATCGGTGACGAATAAAAGGCGACTTTGTTGACCAGCTACGTCCGTCGCCCCTACGTGCTGGTCCGCCCGTTTCCCTGCTGCTGTCGTTTGAATGAACAGGGCGGGCGACATGATTTAGCTTGCTGGCCGAAGCGTTCGTGGTACCAGCAGTAACCGTTTCTATTCGATGAACGCGAAGGAGAGTTCGAACGTGAACGCGAACGGCTCCTAGAGCATTTACAGCGGTTATGTCGTGAGGCCGAAAAGTCTGCGAATTGTCGAGTCAATGTTGCCATCTGGGATTTAAGCTTGGCGATATCGTCGTCCGGTTTCGTCTGGACCTGTGAAACCTGGCCGTACGACTTCCAAATTCGGTCGGCTGTATCGGCCAGTTTGGATAAAGGTGCATCCTCACTAGCGCAGAGGATGTGTAGCATCTCGCGCGGAAGTCGTTGCAACCACATTTCCCGAAGAAAAGAATCATCTATCGAAGTGGGTTTAGCTAGGCTCTGCATTTTTCGAAGCAGCTGAGACGGCTTAAGATCGCCAAGATCGGTTTCGTTGAGGAGTTTCGTAACTCGTTGTCGATCGGATAAGCCTGTTCTTCTCAGAACAGCTGTCTTGACTGCATCGTAAGTCTTTTGGTCGTCAGGAAGATCTAGAATGTCATCAATGTCATCGAGGACATTTAGCAGAAGCGCGGAAACGACAAGGTGGAACTTGGTCTTTTCGGACCTAATACCACGCAAAGAAAATTGCGACTCTAGCTGACCAAACCAAGACTTAAGATTAGTCTCACGAAAAGGTGCGATAGGAAGCGTAACTGTGCCGATCTGAACGTCAGAATCTACGCGATCAGTTGCCATAGCGAGCAAAATAGCGAGCCAGCGAGATTAAACCGGAAAATGAAAAGTGAAAATCAGACGGGTTAGGGAAAAATGTAGCCAAATCTGAAAAGAAAGGTTAGCGATAACTCACCGGATAATGACCAAAAGTCGGAAGTCACCAATAAAGCGGGAAGCAGGATCGGTACGCTTTAAAACCAATACGCGAAAAAAGGCCAACCTCCGATGAGTGGAGAACACCAAAATTAATGCTAGGAAAAATTTTATTAATGGGGCTAAACGCTATCTAGTGCTAAAAATAAGGCACCGGAAGATAGCTAGCTAGGGGAAATGTGTGGTCGCGTGCGCGGAGAGCAAAGATGGCCGCGGAGCCGAGGAGCGTCGCGCCGTTCGAAGGCGGATGCTATGTTGACTCAAACAACCGCGAACAACGTTCAAACAGGCGAGCGGCTAATTTGCTATGTACATCGAGAAAATACAATTTTGTGATTTTGTAATATTTTACGCAGCATGCGGCAGCCAAACAGGGGAATCTCCAGGTCACTACAAACCAGCTGATCGAGAAAGCAGCTGATTCCTTCACGCGGCCACGATGCTTCCCCTACGGGTACAGCTAACTTGGTCGCAAGCTGCAAAGGGGAAAGCTTCATCCTTCCTCGTTGCCGCTTAATGCTATTACGGGGCGCACAAATTTTACAATCATTGGTAAGCCCGCGAGAAGGACATAAATTTCGCATATATGGAACACAGTTCGACCGTTCACTTAGACTGGGTATGGAGGTTTGCAAAGCACAGTTTAAATTCACAAGCTTACCAAGGTTGTAGATTTGGGAAAGGAATCTTCAAAAGGAAGCAAATAAAATAAATATATATATATATATAATATATATATATATATACATATATGCGCATACGAAATGTAGTTGCAAATAACTACATGAGTAGCATGACTGCATGTTCGTTTTGTCCAGGTCAACCACTTCTGCAACCTGGAAATCAATACTCGATAATAATATTGCACTTCATTACTTCTTTCGTGGAAGTCAGTGTTGTGCCCATACGCTGTGCTGCCGTATTGTGTCGCATGGTGTGCAACCCTTTCCTTACTGCCTTGGCAAGTTCTTCGAGAGAGACGCCACATGCGGCAAAACGTGTCAGTAGAGTTGCTGTGAAAAATGTCACGTTAATGTTGGTATGAAGGGGTACAACCTAGTTTTACTAAGATTACGTACCTTGGGCACCGGAGAAATTGATTTCGGCTCCAACACCTCGAGATAATATTGCAGACAATATGTTCCGGGCGGCATGATGAATATTATCGTCATGTAGGCAACTAAGGTACTGAGCATTATCAGCGGTTAAGGATAATATGTGCTTCTTGCCAGTGCATTTCGACTATTTTAATCCCGTAGTGATGCGTCATATACATGTAAACATCCACTGTGGTGAACGGGAATGCTAAGTCCGGATTACTTTGATGTCGCAACTGACGCAAAGCCTCTATCAGAGACTTAAGTGTGTCGTACAGTTTTTCAAATAGGCGGTCTGAGCGGCGAGTAAAATATACCGGATAGAAGCATGCTGTCAATGAGATTAGAAAACGCACCTTGGTTACTCGCTACCGACCTTTTGATCTCGGTGATGTCATTTTTTTAATAACGGAAGAAGTCTGCAACGGTGGCAACTGCAAATTAATGAGACCGGAAAAATTTACAGTCAGGGGTTCTTTCGGTTGTTACAGAAGGCGAACGGAAAGCTGTATTGGTTCCTGTGGTGGACGGTTTTGTAGTGGACTACGAGAACCTTATCAGCAGTTTTAACGTCTACGTCTGTAACCAGTTCGCTCCCACCTCCCGAGCCAGAAGTATTTTGTGAAGGATATGTGTAGCTGCATGATGGAACGGGTTGGTGCATGGTGTCAACTGCTTCTGACGCCAAAGCAAAGATTCCTGCGGATGGTGCAGCGCGATGCGTGACGTCAGCTGGTAAGCATTTTTCGAGATTGTGCAATGCTTTTTCGTCATTCTCGGAATTAGTCTGGTATGCCTCCTCCTGGAATGTTTATTTAAAATGGGAAATGAAAATATCGGACTCGTTGAGTGGCCAGTTCGTCACCCGACGTTGTATATTTCTTCATACAAACCCACGTCATGAGTTTAACCTGCGGTAAAAGTGTTGCATTTATAACCTTGCTATTATAGTCCATTTGCGGTAGTTATCATAAACTGCTAAAGTTATACCCGCTCGTGTGCATGAAGGCTTTATTGACTTGACTTGACTTGAAGGTTGGGGTTAAATAAAATCGGTAAACAGCGTGGCTTGTGTAACCTCGATTGTGAACGGGCAGTTACACCAACAAAAGAATTTGATTATTTTTCTTAAATTTATCACACTGTGCCTTTGTAATTTTAAGGGTTTCCAAGTGGCAAATGGTATAACAGTTACAAAGAACCGGGTTTATTTACTCATGGAATGAAAGATTTTCACATGATACTATGTATAAATTTACATACTATCAAAATGAACTAAAAGCCAACAATCCAACAGTTGGGATGCCATCTTAAAGGGAAATACATATGTGCAACTTCATAGCAAAGTATGTACAAACGCCGACGTCAGGATTAAAGGAAAGTGGTTTTGCGTTTTGTTCTCTGGAATCCAACTGAATGCTGCATGTCATGCAATACAGTTATATTGACAATATCTGCAGCTGATAAGTACTGTTATGATTGGGGCTATGCAACTGCTGGAATCCAAACGGTTAACAGCCACAACTCCTAATTTGATACGACCTTGTCCCAGATACCGGACAAGATAAGATAAGCCGCTGGACCCCGAACACGGCCTCAGCCAGTTTAAGTCGCTGATTGATGAAACCGACAACTTACGTCACAGCAGTCGTGTTCAAGCGTTTTTGGATCTCTTGACAAGTCTCGAGGTTGAAGTGGTTGCGTTGTCGCGATAACAGTGCAGGAGAAACGCCACGGCTTACTCAGATGGTTGCGGAGACCAAAAGTCATCCGGGATATCGCTTAACCACAAATCACCCGTCATGCGCGGTCTTCTGCGACCTTTGACTCTGAGTATGTTTGCTTGGCAGTACATAGGTGGTCGGTTATTCCACAGCTCCAAAATTTATCGTCAATTAGGAAGTGCGTAATAATTGTGCTTCAACCACATTATATTTCAGAATTTAACAATTGAAGTAATCGCTTCAGGCATCTACAATCATGAAGCAAAATTTTGATGTAAATAGGTCCATGAGATCGATGTTGATGGAGTATAACCCATGGGCGCCGGTCGCTTCCACAAGTACCGCTTCTTCTTCACATACACGAGGGCTATCTCCTGCACCTCGGCAACTGCCTTCGTGATCAGATTGCGTCATGCCCGCCGATCAACCGCCTTCGATTCCCATGATCTGCAATCAACATCAGAACGTGACAGACTCACTTTGATCATGTGCTTGTAACGAAGGTTCGATTTCCATGCATGACGCTTCCCCACACTCAGTTGACCACATAACAGCTGCTTCTGTATCCGAGTCAAATCCATACGCCACACATGACCGAGCCACCTCGGGTGTCTCAGTAAAAGTATGCAGTCCATTGCATACCTTCCACTGTGGTGCAACACTTCCATTTCCTCAACTCTGTCGTGCCAATGAGTGCGCAAAACCCGTCGAAAACACTGGCTGTGGAACCGCACGAGATTTCGCACCTCCTGCCGATACATCGCCCACGTTCCACTGCCGCACAGAAGAATGGACAGTACCATGGATTTGCACACCGACAACTTGTGTGGACGGTAACCTGGCGGTTGTTCCACACACCATACTCTAGATTCCCGTGCAACTGAGGAGCTGCAAAGGCAAGTTTTGTTGTGCTGCGACCAGAACGGAATCCAGATTCCTCTTCCTCCGCATTTTGTTCCACAACCTGACTGACGAGGCGGTTGAGCTTGATCTGACAATCAACTTGCCCACACAACTCAATATGTTGATGCTAGGATAATTCGTGCGACATTGCTGGCTCCCTTTACACTTGTACAATGGTAGCACAAGGGCATCTTTCTGCTCAGGAGACATCTCCTCCCCAATCCACACGCTCCGCACCAAGTGGTGCATCACGGTCACCAACGTGGTCATCCGGGTCTCAATACGTCAGGCGGGATCCCTTCGGCACCGGAACACTTGTTGTTTCGCAACTGAGCAAGCGCTCGCTGCGTCTCATCCAGTGTCGGCGTGTCAGCAAGATACGCTTTCACATCGTACTGCTTCAGGCCGTTCAATGTCGGTCTGCCAATCTTCGAAAGATTGTCCAAGGAACAGTCAGCTTTGCCAGATCTGCATTATATCTGCAGTCCGTGTGCAGGTGACACCTGAACTACCATCGGTTAGCGTCCTCAGTGGCTCCAACCTCGTTCCATACACCGTCATCAAGAATTCAAAGAATTCCTTGTATTGGCGGCGTTCGGCGTAGCATTCTATCTGCTTCGGTTTCTCCACTCACCATGCATTTTTAGTGCGACGGATCTCTCGGGTCAGTCGCCGTCGAAGTATACGAAACTGACTATTCTTCCCCAAGTCGCTGGGGTCTGCCTTATGTGCAGCGAACGCTGCATTCTTCTCAGACACCACTGAGCCAATCGTCGCATTGTTCTCATCAAACCATTCGAGCTGCTTACAGTTTGCACACCCGATGTTCTTCAAGGTGGCAGCTATTACCTGGTCGCGAATGTTATGCCACAGGTCGCCCACTGTGGCTATGCAATTCAGAGGAATCGTGCGTGCAAGCATCGGCTTGACCAGCACAAGGTGTTTCTCCACAATACCGAGGAAATGTTAAAGTTACGCCTATTAACGACGGGAGTGTAATACATAGAGTTACGAAAATATATGTGCAAGTTATCCCCACCAATTTGTGATCAGTGCCATACAGCTCCACGCAGTATAAGTCTCATGCTCATTTCACGTATATCACACTGACGTACGATGACTTAGTGGAGCGAGTGTGCGTGACCACTCCGTGGTGCGTCCAAGTTACGCAGTGCAAGCCGAGTGTTCGTGTTCATCAGGCCGTGAATGGCACACAGTGAGAGCAGCCTGTCACCGTTTGCATTTACTAAACCAATGCCATGCGGACCGATAACATCTGTCCACACCGATGCACCACGTCCAACGCGCGCGTTGAAACCACTCAGCAAAAATAGTCAGTCGCTCCTCGGCACAGACCGTGTCACGCAGGACAGCTGAGTGTAGAATTGATCACGCGTGTCATTATGATAACGCATAGTCGGACCGTACATGCTTATAAAACTGGCAAACACCTCTTCCGAGTTGTAGGCGAACAGCCATCACAGGAACGCTAATGACTGTTGGTTCACGCATCAAATTTTCAATTATGCAATGGGAGATTCCAACCCATACCCTGTGCTCACGTGGTGCTGAGGTGGCCTTGCCCACCAAGTGGAACGTGTAGCCAGCACCTGCTTCATGCAACTTACCTTGCTTAGCGCGACGAGTCTCGCTGAGCGCCACAAGGTCGAGGTTGCAGTGCGCCACTTCCATTGCGATCGGTGCAGTGCGTCGCTCGGGGCGCTCACTGGAGTCCCGGTCCAGTAGTGTGCGCACTTTCCAGCACCCTGTGATGGGTGCTATGCGCGCAGGCATACGATTGCAGTTGTCAGCAATCGCACTCGTGCTGACGGTTGTGCTTCTGAGGCTTGTTTGAAGGGCTCCGCCCAGAGACTTTGGCTAAATAGCCTGACCCACAAGGCAGTGGGTGATTTGGAGGTTTGCTTGAAGAACTCCGCCAGCAGCATTTGGCATAATAACCTGACCCACAAGGTAGCGGGGAGCAGATTCAGCTCGGAAATGTGATTACAGAGACAGACTGGGATCTACTTGATGGCCATCTCACGCGATATGTAACAATTCGTATATGTTTTGTGAACGTGGTAAGATACGCACCTGCAACCAAGGCCAGACTCAGATGGGTTCTAGCGAGTTTACATCAATGTGACCAGGGGTTACCTGGCTTGAGGCGGGCCGTAAAAAACCATTGAACACCCGGACGTACCCTTCCACCGTCACAGAAAATGCGTGGTGCTCGTGCTCTACGCCAATCGAGCGGTGAGCCTATAACCGGTAGACCTGTTGTTTCCCAGGACTAGGTTTTAGTGGAAGAGGGCCATCAAACACTTCCTAACGGAAGAGGATGGGACTTGACTAGGATACTGGCAGGACGCCCACACCTGATAGGAGAACGACTCGGATTCTCAGCCAAAGCCTTCGATAACATGCACACCCTGAAGGCAGCGGGTCAAACACATTGTCAGTTCACTTACTCATACGGATTGGAGTCTTGGATCTTATCATGGAGAAGGGTTTTTCGAAAAGTGATGCATACTTTGTGCATCGGTCGATAACCGAAAGCATTATGCGTCCACGTCGCAATGTGTAGATCGCATAGTCGAGTCCTGCAAGCTGCCTCTTGGTGTGCGCAGCCCAGGCTCGAATGTTGGTCTTTGTATTGCAGCGAGGTGTCGCTACAATCTATCAATAGATCTTTTTATTTCAATTCAATCTTTCTTCATGTCGTGTGCCCTCAAGTTGGAAGACATCGTATAGAAACCGGGACGTATACCAGCACCTTTACCGATAACCGCGGCATCAAAGTAAATGATCTTGTTGCTCTGTTCTGCTGCAGAGCAGGTTCACTCGGTTCCCTTGGTTCCGTCGTTTAAACGTTCCATATGCCGTTCATTAGGAGGATGAAAATAAGTAAACGCTTTCCTAGGTGCGGCATCAACTGACAGAACGCGAATGCAGTTATAACACGTTCACGCATCATTCGCTTTCAAAGCAGCTCAAATGTACACAGCCAAGAATAATCTCGGTAACCAGTGCTCAGACTGGCTGGAAGCGACCACGTGATAAACAGCTGTTTAGTAACTAGGACGTTGCGGCTGGACAAGCATGAGAGCGTAAAACGTCCCCATGCTGAACTTTGGCCCCGATCAGTTGCGTTATACCAAGGTGTAATACACAGATGTATGGGCAGAAGTCTTCATCAACCGGATCTTTCGGGATTTTACTTGTCTCAAATAGGTTCCGACCTCGTCGAAAGAAACTTCGCACTACTGTGCACAATACAGTATACCCGTTTAAGGAGCTCCAGAAGGACAGTTACGCAGGCAAAACCTGGGCATGCTAACACCAAAACAACCACAACAACATCGACTGATGGAAGTCTGATGGTTAAACACTATGATTGGTGCAGGCTCACACTGAAATTGAGGAGAAGAATTTCGTGAAGAATGATAATTGCTGAAGTACCGGAATTGAAGCTAATTGTAATCCGACCAAACAGAACAGGGGTTTGGTCCCATTCAATTCTTACCAACTTGGTGGGCTTCATCTAGTCACCCATGTGACATGTCAAAGAAATGATAATTGTATGCAGTAGGCAGTATGCAGAACTGAAATGCACTGGGATGTAATTAAACACCATCAGTAGGTTATACCGACCAAAACTGAGGTCACTGATTATTCCAGCAACAATAACATTGAATCGTATCATTGTCTAAACATATAATCGGGTCCACCTAATGATTGGCTGTTCTTGTTGTTAGTAAAATTGCCACATAATCTTTGAGGTCCAAGTCAAGCAATGTACGATCTGTAGCTACTAGCATAGGCGCTGTGCTGTATACCAAACCAACAACGCAGAAGGAATAACACTTCGCTGAAACTCTGCATGTTTTTGCGGTATCGATGAAACCAACTAATAAACAAAGGTTTCCTTTTAATTGAGGTCCATCGCAGCAATTTTCAAAATCAGATAGTCGTCCACATGCCCGGAAAAGCACTAGACTGCAGTTTCAGCCTGTTGGGCATCGTCAGTAGTGCGCATCCATCGGATCTCTCAGGATTCGCACCCATGACCACCAGCGGCTTGAACCGCCACTCAGCAGCTTATGCCACTGAGCCACGGAAAACAGCTCCGGACCGTCATGATTTACAAGCAACTGCGATATAGCGCGTCTTATCCTCCACTGCCACGTAAGTTATGAACGTTGCAGCCGACCGGATTGGTCCCGAAAGACACAACGTCCACTAACAGTAGCTATGTACGACATAGCATTTAGAAATTGTCAGGGCGGATATAATTTGATGTACTCATGAGTAGGGGATTTTTGATGTAATTAAGTGAGGTCCATCGCAGCCATATCGCAGTTAGCTTGTAAATCATGACGGTCCGAAGCTGTTCCCCGTGGCTCAGTGGCATAAGCTGCTGAGTGGCGGTTCAAGCCGCTGGTGGTCATGGGTTCGAATCCTGAGGGATCCGATGGATGCGCACTACTGACGATGCCCAACAGGCTGAAACTGCAGTCTAGTGCTTTTCCGGGCATGTGGACGACTATGTGATTTGGAAACTGGCTGCGATCGACCTCACTTAATTACATCAAAAATCCCCTACTCATGAGTACATCAAATGTTTGCTTTGCTGCTGATTATTCAGTTGTGGTGTAGCAAACGCTAAGAGAAATAACAATGCGATCCGAAATAGTGTAGACAGCCGCACCATTTGGGTGAGTTGAATAAAGTAGCACGCGTCGATCATGTACAATACGGAGTCAGCAGCAGTCGTTAAAACAGGTTAAATCCAACTTAAAATACTAACTGATACCAAGCCACCGAGTTTTCATTCCTTAAAATGAAACTCGTACCAATGCAAATGGGCCTTTAATAATGATAATAAGGCATGCAAGAAGCCTGCCTAAAGAACGTGGTTTTTAAACGGGTAAACGGCTAAAGCTTAACAGGTCCCGTAGAATGGTTATGGCGAAAAGTCAAAAGTATCTAAGTACCTGTGAACTCCTCGCAGTACACGTATTCAATCTTCAGATGTACCGTAAAGCCATAAGTAAGGACGACAGATATTCATTCATCCTCGTTCATTATACACGTTAGCTATAGTTGGGAAACACCTCAGCTAATGTGCCGCAATACATAGAAGAAAAAAGGAGAGCAAAAGTGTGCGACAGGTGCAATCCAGCTGAGCAACTGTTAACGAATAGGCATCGTTCCGGTAAGCTACCAGCCGGCTACTATGCAACGGAAAAGTACCATTCAAAATTATATACGACTAAATAGTGAGATCGTGGTTGGAGGGGAAGTCTAAGAGTGATGGGGTGGGACAAAGAAACTCACAGCGCGAAAGCCAGTGAGGTTGGCTCCTAACCATACAAACAAGTGTATCCAGCCAAACGTGTTCATCGTCTCCCAGACCCCAACCAGGGAGCCGAGACGCTCCAACTGAGGCCAGCATCGAAATGAGGGCCTTCATTCTTCTCGACCAAGTCATCGCTTATCCACCCCTCCTGTTCTTCCATCCACAGCCCCGGCTCGCAAACAACGCACGTCGCGTGAGTCTATGGGCTGACATGCGTAACACATGGCCGAGCCATCGGAGTCTGGTATGTGAAATAACGGTACTGAGCGGATCAGTTCTTTTTCCTGTGCCGTAAACAAGGCGTCGAACACGCTCGTTGCTTACTCGGTGTTCCCACCAGATGTGAGCTAAATTGCGAAGGCACCGGTGGTCAAACGTAACTAGCCTCTTTATATCCGTTGATCTAAGGGGCCAGGTTTCACAAACGTACATTAGGGTCGAACTTACCGCTGGACTGTACACTCTGGTCTTCAGGACAAAAGTGATGTCGCGCAGGCGCCATAAGTGGCGAAGGTTAGCAAAGCCCTCCTAGCGTTTACTATCCGGTTCATGATCTTATCTTCAAACCCACGGGCACCGATGCACCTTCAAGGGTAGATGAATTTTTGAACGACTTCTAGCTGATCCTCACTAAGGGTAAGCGAAGGCGTTTCTCATGACCAATATTGGAGGAAAGCTTTGCACTGCGAGGGTGCGAAGCAAAGCGGGAAGTGACGGACAGCATGTTGTATCTGTCCAGTGCGCATGGGCTTTATTAGTGCTGTCCAATCAGATTAGGAAATTCGGTCCAGCATTCCAGTCACGAAGTCTTTTCGGGAGCAAATCCCACATTTCAAAAGTGTGTCGTGATGCCGATTTCCATGCTTCTTAGGTCGCGAAATTGAAGAGGAAAAGTCTTTGTTTCACACCGCTAGAGATATTAAAAGGCGACAACGGCTTGCCGTAAGCCCTCACTCTGCCCGAGCTACGCGCGTATAATGCTCGGATACTATTTACATATATCTCAGGTACATTTTTCCTGAGTAGACAGTCTTAAAGTTCACGGCTATCCATCGAATCGAATACACCTTTGATATCGAGGAACACGACAATGGTGGGCCGCCAATGTATGTGACTGTGCTCCAACAACTGACGCAAGGTGAAGATGTGGTCAGTGCAGCCACGATCCCGACGAAACCTGGCTTGCTCTTCACGAATATGGCTTTCGCTTGTGAAAGTCAGTCTGTGAATGATGACAGAGGCAATCAATTTGGAGGCGATGGAGATCAGACTGATTCCTCCATGGTTGCTGCATTCCGATGAGCCAAGCTTAAAAATTAGGACTATGACGGAGCGGCTGCAGTCGGTTTGACTGATTCCTGCTCCCACAGTTTCACTGTTAGCTCATGCAAATCATCCACAAGAGCAGTGTCCCCGAATTTGAAGAACGTTTGAAGAAGATCATCTGTTCCCGCGGCTTTGTTGACCCTCAACATGCGATCTCACTTTCGACTTCCGAGCGAAAGGGTGGATCCAAATGGACAGCCTGCAGAACGGGGAGATCAGTGGCCGGTGAGAAATCTTACAATTCCGGACAATTAAATTGCCTTTTGAAGTGCTCAGCCCAACGCACCAAGCTTCTTGACAAGTTGTTGATAGGCTGTCCACTCTCGTCCCAAATTGTTTCACTAACACCAGGTCCTCTGCTGCACCTTTTCCGTATCAGACGGAATAAATTACAATGGTTCCTGAGGGCAACTATTATTTCCATCTCTGAAGCACGATGAGACCACCAGGATACGCGATCTCTCTTCTGGCTAGCACGGAGTTTGGCCAGGAGCCCTTCGCGAATTTCATTGTGTTCGCTTCCAGCCTGAATATTCCGGCTAGTACCGATAAGTTCTGGAGACTGCGAAGAGACCCAAAGTCCATGTTAGCGATTAGACTTACCGCATGAGGATTTTCCTGTTGCTTGTAAAGACTTGTGATTATGAGACAGGTGGGCTTCAACTGCATCCAGTGAGCGTTTATTCAACTCGCATGAAAGCGTATTTGGATAGGCCTTCAGAACAGCTTGCTTCGCCAGTTGGCTGGTGTCAATGCGGTCACAACATCGTCGTGGGCGTCCGCCAAAGCACGTTCGCATGCCAGCATATACAAGTGCATGGTCGGTGTCCACCCCTGTGCTCCTAATCGAGCGACAGTTCTGGATGCAGCCTCTCCATCGGTAACTTGTAGCAATGTGATCAATTTGCCCTGCATAGCCTTGGTTCGAAGCTGGTGGGCGCCAAGTCACCCTCCGGCGGGTGCTGTGTCTGAAGTTAGTGCTCACAAGATATTAGCGAGAATCTCACACAAATGATGTTATACTTACGGGGGGACCTCACCATGTTGGCCGCCCCTATGCAGTTCATCAGTGGACATAATATTTCACTATTTGTGCATTCAGATCCACACAGGCGAAGCAAACAAGCGTTCGAGCTCCGTCTTTGGCTGAAGGAGCTCTTTCAGTTGACAAGGAGAAGTCGTCTTTTACCGGATGCATCGCTACAGTTTGTTGGTGCATAGGCAGCGATAACGATAGACGCCTGTTAGTCCCACGCGATTTCGAAGCTTTGCATGAGCCAGCCAATCGGACCGCACACAACCGGCTACCGATTCGGATCCAATCAACCAGAGTAGCTTCAGCCCAGGGACTGAGGACAATACCAATAACTGCTTGATCGGTACTCAGAGCTGCATCGTCACCGGATTGGCTCTATGAGCTATGCTTCCAGTGTCAACTGAAGGGGATCGCGGAGTGAGCACGGAGCTCGGGTTTTGCAGGCGGGTCTCCGATAAGCAGCAGATATCGAACGAGAGGGTCTCTAATGTTCGGGAAAGTGCTGCCTGTTGACCGATCTGAAGCAATGTGTGTACATTGAGGCATGCCAATATGAAGGAGGATCGAGGGCTTCAAATGGAAGCCGATCAACTGGGACTGGCCGCTTGCTTAGATATGGGCCTGTTGACAGGGCAAGAATGACGCTCTGCGTTCACATGTGAGTAGAAAATGGAAGACAAGCGACTATTGCGGTAAGGTGGTGGAGGGCTAAGAATTGAGGGATTAAAAACATGGGGATAAAAGTGAAGCTGGAACGGGACGATAAGGGTGAAAAAGCCTAAGAGGGGGATATGAAGAGGGGAAGGCTTGAGCAGTAGCAAACTAACCCCTATCCACCCTGCCCGATGCAGCAGATATGGCGCCGTTGATTATCCTCTGCGATGGCCGGAGCAACAGGCAATTGTTTGAGGGAAGTTCATGGGACGACAGGTGTGGTGTTGAAAAATTCATACCCCATGACATGTAAATATTTCTCACATCTAACACCAGGCATTGAGGTGTCTGTTTGACCTTCAAAGTATATCAGTGTGCTATCGTTATTCGTATGATGTGCTCTCCGTAGGATCACCCGAAGCGTCGGATATTCATACCAGGGCACTCTCAGTCTATGTATAGTCAAACTTACACCGAACTTTTCCATGAAAGCTTACCGTTGACATACATACTTAGATGACCTATGGGTATAGGTCTGAGGATATCAAGGTGTATGGTGCGCAGCTGTTAAAGGGTTCCCAGCCTTTATGGTGTTGCTCATCCCAACAATGGCACCCCACGACCGCGGTTTCATCTTGGTTTGGACTCATCAGGTGGAGATAGTCTTAGCTATGCTGGAACTCAGAGCCTAGTGGCTCATGGTTGACGCTACAAGCACTATGTTATTAAGATCCGCGAGCAACGATTTGTACAGCAGAAATGAATGCAAAATTGGACTTGGAGAATCCGCTGTGTGGTTGGGTTGCTACAAGCAATCTCTACTGAGACTTTGGTTCACTTGAGAAGGACCACGGTGTTGGGATTAGCAATACCATAATGTTTCCATTTTACCTACGCTCTTGGTGATCGGAATGACCGAGGTCCACCTCAAGTGAACCAAAGTCTCAATAGAGTTTGCTTGTAGCAACCCAACCACACAGCGGATTCTCCAAGTCCAACTTTGCATTCGTTTCTGCTGTACCAAGCGTTGCTCGCGGATCTTAGTAACATAGTGCTTATGGAGTCAACCATGAGCCACTAGGCCCTGAGTTCCAGCCCAGCTAAGACTATCTCCACCTGATGAGTCCAAACCAGGACGAAACCGCGGTCGTGAGGTGCCAGTGTTGGGATGAGCAACACCATAATGTTTCCATTTTACCTACGGTCCTTGTGATCGGAATGACCGAGGTCCACCTCAAGCGAACCAAAGTCTCTAACCACATAGGGGATACTCCAAGTCCAACTTTGGGTTCCCAGCCTTATAGAAACAGTTGATGTTACTTATGCCCATCCCATTATCACAATTTTATGTTGATTTTATCCAGTGACGTTTCAACCACGAAGAACATACTTCAACGGACCGACTGAGGTAAAGTATTCAACCTAGCAAGTGAATTCACATTAACGCAGTAACTTCAGCAAAATTACTTCATTAATCAAATCGATCGCACGCTGTATCCAGCGTTCACGGTAACCCACGCATCCTCACCCGCATCTTATTATAAAGGGGTAGTGAGTATGGAGTGTGCTATTCGCCTATCAAATGCAGAGGAGTCAGCAGGTTATTATCTGCATACAACGTCGATTTAAACAGGTTAGGAGCATAAGTCCGATTCCGTGTAAGATATCGTTTGTACCATGTTTTTCACCAATGAGTTAAGCAAAGGACGCTAACTGCGTGCAGAATAATGCACAACCTATTATTCCATGTGGGTAAATGTCGAGTTCCTCACTTAAAATAACGAATGGTTAACACATATATGCTGGAGGACCAGGATTTCCAACATTTCTCTATCGAAAAAGATCTCGAAGTGTTAGTCCAGGAATACCTCAGCTGCGCGCAGCAGTCCAAAAAAGCTTCGAAGAAGGGGATCCCAACCGTGGGGCTTTTAAGAAGAGCTTTCGGGCAATTCGATACGTCGATTTTCCGCAAAATACTTCCCGCTTACATACGCCTTCATGTTGAACATACGCTTCAAGTGTGGCATCCATGGCAAAAGCGGGATCTCACGGCCTTGGAGATTCCGCAACATCGGGCGATCAAAAATGTCAAGGGGATGCACCACTTGTTAGAAGAACAGCGCCTCAGACTGTTTGGAATTTTCAGTGGACGTTATCACCGTTTGCGTGATGATCTAATCGTGGTTTAGTAAATATTCTATAACACTAATCACACTGTCATCACTTGTTGAAGTTGAGTTTCAGCAACCAAATGAAAGGTCATCATCTCAAATTGGCAGAACAATACAGTCGGTTGGAGTGTCGAAGAAACTTCTACACGCTGCGTTTTTGCCACACATGGAATACCCTCTCAGAAGCTGTCTTTTCAGCCCACACATTAGCCCTGTTCAAAGCACATGTCGACAGTGCACTGGCCATACTACACCATATCAAGTTATCCAAACGACCTATATCAACAGCAGAAATATGAAAACAAACCAACGCACGTCCAATTTTGCCTGGAAATCACAGACGATAACCTTGGATAATACATAAAAGCGTGTGAACTGCTCAGAGGTGAACGATGTAGTCGGCAATTTCGCAATTTGAGGTGGTGCACAATTTCCTTTTACTAGTTTTGTCTTCATTTTGCCCACCCCTAAGCGATCATCTGGCGGGACATTTCAAGCTTCGGCTTTTCTCTCCCCAATCTACCAGTTGCCATTCAACATTGACGTGCAGAAGCAAACGCACTGTAGATCAAATACAACGTGTTCAACGGAGGTGAATTTGGAAGGGACGGATCCACCTTTCAACTGACTTCTTACATTAAAATATTGGTTATTCTTCCGCAATTTGCCCAGAGCCTTTAGAAGGTTGACACAATTCAAATACACGATAAACACACGAACCTGTTCCTAATTACATTAATAAATAGACATTTGATTCCTCGACGATGCGAGACACAATTCAATTGAGGTCATTTTGTACATCGAGATGGCATAATATAGTTGATTATTTATCTTTTATACAAATGGTCCTAAATGATTTCCTGAAGCGAATGTCAGTTTGATAGCATTAGATATAGTAAGAAACTGGGAACAGTAACAAATGCAGATTTAGCCAAATGTTCAAGTAAATTAGTACAGCCATTCATGGAACCGTCCCCAGGTGACCTGCTTCCATGCGAGTTATTACCTCGATGGTTTTCAACAGCATTTCTATGGATTGTTCATTTGCTCTCCGAGCTTGGCGGTTTTGTCGCAAACGTTTCACCACCATGCGAGGTGGCATCCTCAATGCATTTCTATGCTCCAAGTTTCTGTGTGCCTGTATGGCAAAAGACCATCTATGCCAGCAACTTTTTCAGAAATATCTTTTGCTCCTAGGGAAATTTCATGCGTGCATTATGCGCGATGAAGTCTCATCCAGATCCGTCATGCGGATCATTCAAGTATGGCCATTTTGTTATTCGCCAGAGAGTCTGCAGCAGTATGCTTTGCATGGTTATAATTTTTTTTATCTTGAACGCTGTCATCTGTCACCTCAAGGGATCAGCACAGTCGTAGCCAACAGTGAAATAAGGAAGAATATAAGGTATGAGGAATCAAAAGCATGATAATGTCTACAATCTTTTGCTAATAGGCCAAGCACTATTTGATGGAAAATAATTACGAACAACGGCGACCGTACGAAGTTTTCCGTTTGAAAGACGGTGCACCAAAAAAGAAGTAGACGGCATTGGATAGACGGGTGTGCAGGAGTGATAGGAATAAGATTGATCGTAAATGCCTACCAAGGAGTTCAACCATGCGAAGATAAAAATATGACACTGAGACGAATAGGGAATATTGCAACTGATTTTTATCCAGGACCTTTCTCATACAAATCATCCGGTCACTTTTTCGCTAAACGTTGACAAGATATTAGAAACGGTCAGGTGTATATTGTTCATCGTTTGAATTACAGATAGGTAGAGAATTTTCTGATATTCAACGGAAAATTATTCCATCTCAATGCAAATTTTACTAAAAATGAGTTTAGTGGAGTTTTCTACAAGCCTTTTGAACATGCAGAATGTGCTCGCTGTTTCTTATATCATCGCACTTAAGAGCCTAAAACTCGAATCGTCGCTGAAATGTAAAGCTTAAGCCGTATAATACGCGGTAGAGAAGGCAAAGACTAAGTTTGCGTCTGCACTGTCCTAAAGACTGCAATTGTAGAGCGTCGCAACGTTCACTATAAGTCATAATGTGAGGGATCTGGATGTTTTCTATTGCGAGGATTTCCGTGCACTACTGTACAGTATTCAAGCTTCGGCCTAACACATATTTGTAAGGTTTGAATCCTGGACTCCCTAAAGATAAGAGGTCGTTTTATGTGAGCGATGGCTTTTCTGACAGAAGCCTGCAAGAATATAGTTTGCTCTATAAAGTTAATTGAGGGTCAGGGAATGCGCAACAAACAGAAAAATCCAAGCATTGTGAATCATACCTGAACTATATTGTACACTGGAAATATCTACTGTTGTACACATTGTTTATCAAAAGTCTTGGATAATTCACCACCTTTAAGATTAGCAGCAGATTTGTAATCCTACACATACTGCTGCAGATCGGTGGCAATTTCGTCCAGTCATTTGAACAGATTTACTCAAACAAATGTATGAATCCTTCCTTAAAGTAGCTCTTGCCGACAGCGAAATGTAGCCGTAATACAAACATTTACCATATCGAGTTTTGTTTTAAAACCTTCCGAAATTATGAAAGCGTGTTAAATTTAAATTTACAAGCAAGTTGTTGACACGGAGCACGATAACTAACAGTGCTTATACAAATTTTCCAACCTTCATGATGACTTGACCGCTGCCGCACCCACACGAAACACGGAACAACGACCCAGTAATTTGCACTTTGCACAGCCACATCAGGTTAGCTCCATGGGTGATAAACATTTTTTATCAAACGGGTCCCATTCTTTGAGGGAGTACAACAGGACGCTACACACTGTCACCTAATTCTGCATTCTTTGTTCAAAAGATTGATTCCAAGGTTCAGGAAATCCCATGCGGATTTCCATGGGAATACAAGTTAGCTCGGGGCGAGAACACGTAGTTGTAAGTCAGATTCGCTTGTGCGACACCGTGGGATTTATGCGTACTTAACGTGATCAACCTTGCTATAATGTTTTCTGTATAAACCGCATGTTTTCAATGGTGGAGGAACTGGGGTAGGCATGAAATAGACGGATGACACTGACTCGGACGAAATAGCCTCAAAAGTATTCACCAGTGTTAGCCACTCTTTTTCACACTGCACCTTCAAACTATATCTACCTCGTCTACAAGACAAAAGGACAGAGCAATATAGGCCCACACGAAAGCATATGGGTTGTCTGTCCCTCATTGTTTAACCAGAAATCTATTTGATCAAAACGAGGTTATTTAGGTACCGGTCGGCAAATGCTGCCAGTGACGTTAGGCTTTTCCTCGAGTTTTATTTTCACTGTTTTTCCGTCGCTTTTGGATTACTTTTGTCCATTCAGCAACGCATACTGGATTTCAATGTTCGACGATATCCGACTCCCTATTGTACGAATATCTGCTACTAATAATGACATCGAAAAATATTTCCAGTACCTCTCTGCTTAGGGACAATTCGTGCACTTTTCTATCTTCGGCTGTCGCGCAGTACAGCTGGATCGTATGCGATATCCGATAAATTTTGTGCCATTGCAAACATGCTAGCTGCTTATTTTTTGATACTAATGTCGTGATACTTAGTATATGCGAATTTTCTTATTTACATTCTTTCTTATTTCATTGTTGACCACGACTGGGCTTATCTCCTGTGGTGTCGGACTGAGGCTTCTAAAATATAAAAGACTATACCCGTGCAAGACACAATGCCACCGACTGCCTGGCGTATAAACAGTGTTATAATTCAATGATCCGCAAGATGGACCGGGCTGAGGCTTCCACGCACAAAATGCATGCATAAAAGCAGTCCTAAGAAAACACGTTATACAGATGATGACCTATATGCTAATTTGCCACACCGGCTCTCCGCCAGGGATGGCATGTAAGTGCGAGCGAAACCTGCGTTCAAGCAGATCCTTTGGGGCGGTTGCACAGATGGCCGTATTAATTTGCCTGAACAATTTTTAAATTTTTATTTGTTATTTTTCTCAGATTTTCTATTTCTTTAACACCTTAAAGCAGCCAATTACTATAAAATCCGTTATGAATCGAAGGTATAAAGCGTGAATAATCAGTTATGATTTGTCCTACTGCTGTACACCTTGACCAGACAACAAATTGAACTGTGCATCGCACTGCCAACATATATACCATTTATCTATTTATTTGTTTATGTGCATTGACTCTTAGCACTCGGTCGTCTTGAGCGCAAAAATTTGCGTGCTTGGCTTGATCTGTTTTAACTTTTCTCTTTTTCATCTTCGCACCCACAGACTGAGGCACACACAATCTTGTGCAAATCAGAAACCAACGTAACAAATACTCTCGTGTCAGAAGCACGTAACCATGTGAGCTGACCATGGTGAGAACACGTGAATACGTTTTTTTGGCGGCTAGTCTAAACCTTGAATAAAAATATTGATCCGACATATCGATATCACTGATATGATCAGTTCTGACCAAAACAACAGATATAAACCGTAGAAAACATAACTATGACAGAGGGTTCATATTCATTCAATATCAAAGGCCGTCGGGGCTATAAATTCCTGAGAGGGCTTTGCTTATTCAGCCAAACTGGAGTTACCAACTGCGAAAATGGTTCCTTTATTCCCAAACCCTTTCACTATTTTATGTCTGCTTCATACGCACACTTTAGGAAACACTTCCATTGTTACTTCGTACCAATGGCAAATCTTTGACTCCTCAAAGTCAGCTAATTCACTCTTCACAGACTACCGATTAACAAACTGCTACGCTGTAATGTTTACGCACGAGGCTGCATGTTCTCTATTGTCGGAACATAAATTTTCCCTTGCATAACTATTCGTATGTTGCAGGGTCAATTTAAATTACACATTGTGTAGATAGATGGCGATACGCGATCTCAAAGAAAACTGCGATTCCGAATGATGTGAATCTTGACTATTCAATCAAGAGGACCGCAGCTGATGAAGCGTAAGAAACTGGGTGTTGCCCGCCCGAAAACACTGCCCTCCAAGACTTGTTTCGATATTAGTACATTTCATCAGATAGAAATAGCAGGCATAGAACGCGGGACCATTGGAATGTTAGTGGTGACCGCTAACCCTAAGCCACCGGGTCATGATGGGCAACGCTTGGCAAAACGGTTAAAGACAGATTGGAGGGTCGATTTGAAGTACATGTTGTGTGGATAGATTGCGATGCGGTGGCTTAAGGATGGCAGTCACGACTACCATTCCAATGGTTTCCGGTTACATGCCTTCTATCTCTAGCTGATGAGATGTACTAACATCGAAAAGCACCATGGAGTATAGCGTTTTCGGGCAGGCAACGTACAATTTCCTTCTGATTCATCATCTACCATCCTAGTGATCGAAAGACCAAGGTTCAGTCCATTGGGAACCGCGGTTAACATTGAGATTGCATGTCGTAATCACTCCATACAACGTGTACATCGAAATGACCCATAACCTCGTTCATTAACCGTTGTATCAAACTTCGCCCGTCGTCACAAGGTGAATTAGGGGTAGCGGTCAAAATTAACATCCCAATGGTCCCGGGGGTTATGGCAGTTATCTCTCTCTGATGACATGTAATAACATCGAACAGCGTCATGGATTGCAGTGTTTTCGGAGATGGGGAGCGACACCCAATTTCCTGCTATTCGTAACATTCTTAGTAAATTTAACTTGAAGTATAGAGCCACCGTAACGGGAAGTTAACTTCCATTTCCTCTACCTAAGAGGTAAGTATAGTTAGGTTAACCAGCATACGCTAGATGTGCTTTAGGCGTGCGTCAGCAGAAACTAATACTCTAGGGATGATTAAACCTAATTTCCATCTGCCCCTTTTGCTACGGTTTCAGTGGTCGAATTGGCCAAACTGCATTTTGAGGCATATCATGTTCTACATTGAGATAGCGCTTGGAAATCTAGTAAAAATACGCGTGCTGAAAATGACCCTCCAACAAAAGCTACCTCCTCATCGCTAATGACCGCTGCAAAACTGTGTAGCATGCCAGCCATGGGGCAGCTTCCCACCATCTCAAACCGAATTCAACGCACAACATATATGACAAAGGTATCTAATTGTTTCTTTCAGCACAATTTTATAATGATGATAGGCGCATTTATACTAAGTAATGAAAAGTTTCTTTAGATTTGTAATGACATGACTTATTAAGCAGCACTCAAGTTGCACAATACAGGGACTGCTCAAACGACAGCAGCGCGCACGATGCGATGCCTAGTTAACAATGCTAAATGTTATGTCCGTTTACAACTAACCACCACATCCATATTCATCCTTAGGATATTCATAAGACAGCTATCACCGTTCCACTCGGTTTTGTATGAAATTTTAAAAAAGCCCATTGGTTTACTTAACGCTGCACGTAGCGTTCAACCCTTTTTTGATCAGGCACTTCCATGCCTTCCATTTGTCTTTCTTTAGCTTCATGGTATTTTGATTGCACTGACAACGATGGCGAGCACTTGGAACATCTAGCAATCTTATTCACGCGTCTTAGCATGTAGGGAATGGTAACTGTTCTGGCCGATTCATCACGTTGGTCTTCTAGCAGCTTTTGGATTCCCATCTGCGCAAGGCAGCTGGACATCAATACTCCTCTGCGACTCCCCTGGTCACTTGTGGACTGTTGGGTCGCTAAGGCACATTTGCTTCTCGTGCTGACCTGGAGGCGACTGGGCTAACATGAGATTTCCCTTCTGCGCTCTACAACTCAGTGAACTCCTAATCATGTTTAAGTGGCTGGCTGAACGAGCGCAACACTATTCTCAGTGGTTGTGTGAAATCCGGACGGTTGACAATTATTACTCTGGGTGTTCAGTCCGTTATCCCTTGAATGAGTACGGAGACACATGCTGCCTTTAGCTATTGCGTTTTTGATACAACAGTTAAAAACAGCAGCGTGTCTTTGGTTCATTTTCTTCGAACTTTCTTGGTCATACCCTTGGTAGCCTTGGCATTTCGTCAACTGCAGAGAAACATTTTGTCATAAGAAATATCCCCATACTCATTTCCGTTAAAAGTTGAGGCATTTCTTAGCCACGCTCAACTTTTACAGCCGTTATATACCATACTCCGCTATTGTGTTATATCCACTCACAAAGTTGTTGGTTTGTGATCCGAAGAAGTTCACTTTTACTGACACCGCTACACAAGTTTTCAAAGTAGTTAAATCTTCTCTGACGAATACCATGATATGTTTCTACCTTCACCCTTTTGCTCCGCTGTCCATACATGTTGATGCATCAACTGCTGCTATCGGGGCTGCTTCACAGCAAACCGCAGATAAAGTTCAACAACGACTTGGATTTTGCACCTGCCATCTCACACCAGCTGAAACTCGTTACCGTACGATTGCTTGTGAGTTACTCGCCATAATCTTGAGCATCCGCCACTTTCGATATCTACTGGAAGGCAGATAGTTCGTTTTAGTTACCGATCCCAAGCTTCTGACATTCGCTCTATACATGAAGCCAGATAAATACGCACACCGAGAACTACGTCGGCTAGAATTCATTTCACAGTACCCCAGTGATATCCGCCATGTTCCTGAAAGAGATAACATTGTCGCTGATGTGCTGCCACACCCGCAAGTTGGTTTGGTGCGCTCTTCTCCCATTGACCTGGAAAGCATGCTCAATTGCAGAACACGAGCCATCACAGCCGCAGGTGGATTACAAACAGTTTTTGCTGGATATCCAGTTCGTACCACAGCATACTACACCAGGTACGACTGACTGTGATGTTTCCACCGCAACTCCAAGAGCATTTGTTCCTGTATTCCATCGAGAAGCATTTTCGGCGCCCTTCATAAGGTCTCGCACCCCAGTATACGTGCAATAGTAAACTTGATCTCTGAATGCGTGTGTGGCCGAACATGAACCAAGACATTCGCACATAGGCAAAATCTTGTTTAGCATGTCAAATTTTGAGAGTCATTAGGTACACGCAATCACATATCGGAAAATTCCCAAGACCAGACAAGAGATTCGACAATATCCACATCGATATCGTCGGACCGCTACCCTATTCCAGTGGTAAATAATCCAATGGAAAATTAACGATGAATTTATAAGGGTTACGAAGCGCTGTTGTACAAGTTTCGTTGGTTATCGAAATAATAATGATAATAGAATTGATAAAATTAATAACAGAAAACAGTGCGTATTTTACATATGAAAGTGAGGACTTAACGTTTGCTCCGCTGTAGTGCTGCAATCTGCTTAGATTCACAGCACCCACAGTTGACGTCAAATAAATCCATGGTAAACTCCAGATGTGGGATGGAGTGGTAGTGCTTATTGACAAAGTATAAGTGGAAGAGTGCGTCATTCAACCATCTTTTAAATACTGCTGGTGTGTGTATGTGTAGAAACGACACATTCTGGGAGAGCGTTCCACGGTAACAGATCCGAATGGAAAAGAAACTGCTGGGGCTTGCTATACAGTTCTGCGACTTCAATGATTTGCCCCCCAGGGTCGTATTGGTGCCGAATCGCTGTATAAGGCGGCACACAAGATGTGGGTCGTAGCGAGTCAAGTATGCCACAATCATGTCGCCAAATAGTCTGCAATAACTTCCAACGAATACCCCCCATTGTTGCAGCCTCTCCTGACATGAAAGATTACACAGTACAATTACCTTCTTAGATGCCCGACGTGTGTGTAGTTTCTCTGATGTTGTATGATGACCAGCTTGCATTTTCTCACACTGAAATACGGAATAATTTGGGTTGATCATATATTGTATCTAGGTCCCTCTGAAGCAGATGCTGGTCCACGTTCACCTGTATCCTGCGTCAGATGTTGATTTCGTCGGCAAATCACTAGGAAGTCTGAAGCGATTCCTTGTGCAAGGTTATTAATAAACATCGAAAACAAACGTGAATCCAGAACTGGTCTTTGCGACACACCACACCTGACTTTTATTGGTCCGATAAAAAGCTCCGTACTCTGAGCATTAATTGCCTTCGAAGTAGAAAGTTGACGGTCAAGTTTAAATGAGGTTCGCCAATCCCGTAATGCCGGAGTTTGGAGAGTAGTATGCGATGGTCCTGACGATGGAAATCCTTCAAAAATTTAGGTAGATCATATCAACTCCTTCTGCAGCATCAGCTGGCTCGGTCCAACTACTGCGTGCGATTAATAACTTCGTTGTACACCGATCGTTTTACTCGGTGGACCGAAAATATTCTAGTTGCAGACACACTTACAGAAATTACCGCGGGTACACTTGTCACCAGATGGATAATCATTTTTGGTATTCCTCCCCATGTCACCACTGACCGCGGTACATAATTCGATTCCCAGCTTTTCCACACTTGAACCACTGGGTTGCAAAAGCATTCGCACTACATCTTATCTTCTTCCAGAGTTAAAAACCGCGATCAAAACACGCTTTGTTGCGACTCCATGGACACATGTTCTTCCCATGCTTTTGTTCCAGTTGTGCACTGTTTCAATCAAAGCAACAATGTTCATTCACAGAACTGGTTTTTGGAACTATATTATGCATACCTAGCCAATTTTTCTACTCCAGCAGCCAACACTAACACTGATCACTTCACTACGTTAATAAGCTGTAGAAACACATGAGCCAAATTCAATGTTACACACGCACGAGTGCAGTCAAATCATCACACATTCACCCTGACCTTTCTCCTTACACTCATGTTTTCAGCCGCGATGAAATGTTAAACGATGTTTACATCCGTATGAAGGTTCGTTTTTCGTTTTACGCATCATACTAAAAACTTCGCTCTTTAGGGAGACAATAGAACAAACCCTGTTAGCACTGACCGCTTGATACCTGCCTATACTGATTTTAGGAGTTAATACTCGCGGAAAACACCCAAAGGTATAAGAAAAGAACGCCATCGACGTCCCCGACAGCAACTCCTTCAGATGAGAAGTGCACCAAGGAAACGATACGTAAGTGCAATCAGGTGATCGAAAAGTCGCACACTGAAACCAGCGACATAACACAACCATTTATTTATCCAAATAATATTCAGAAACCTGTGCGCTAAGACCCGTATCTATCGAGAAGACTGCCGACGGACTACATCCGGTAGTTGCAAGTGTGTCCAAAAACAGATTGCATTCCTATTGTGATTTGGCAAATTGTAAGGGACAAATTCGCTTGGGAGGCTCGAGTGACACGTAGAATCTCCCGGGTCCAACCAAGAAAAGAAGCCGAGATGTTAACTGCGGTACTATTGAAATAGTAATAAAACAATACAATAAGTACACACCACAAAAATACCCTATCAGTTCCGAAACAAACTGCCTTCACAATGTCCAAAAGGAACGCAAATAGTCCCTGCTAGCAAAAACGAAGGTAAAAGAAGTTTTTTCTTAGTTAAACATGTCCGGGCGGAGCACGAAGTTATACGAAGTTTTGACGAAGGTAAACGGAGGTAAACGAAGGTTTTGCGAAGGTAAACTGAGATTTCGCTTCGTAAAAGCTTAGTGTTTGCCGCTAGGTGACACGAGGCTTGCGAAAGTCTATACCCACCCATGAGCAGTACAGTTCATCATGACCAGCTGAGAGCGTACTGCGTACGCAACCAATCAGATGACAGACGGGCCGCCCTTACGAAGGTAAACGAAGGTTTCTCTTAGTAAATATGAAGGTCAGTCTTCGTATTGACGAAGCTTAACTAAGGGTTTCGTAGTAGCTTCGAAGGAAGTTCATACTGAATCTGAAGGCTCTTCGTAATGACGAAGTACTACGGAGGCTTTGCGTAATCAAAACGAAGACATTTCCTCGCATGAAGTAGGCAATACCAAGATTGCGCGTAGTCCACGTAAAGACGTTTCTTCGTATGAAAGTCCTGACAGAAAGTTTACGGCTAGTGCACACAAATGGTTTCCTTCCTATGAACGACACAACGTAATACTTTTGCCCAAGCTACAGGAAGGGTTTTCTCCCCATGACCGACGCGATACGGTTTTTGGTAGTCAAAATGAAGCTCTTCTTAGTATTTAACAGTTCATTTGCCCAAGCGACCGGGAAGAGTTGCATGGTTGGGGTGGACTATGCATTGAACCCCCATACAAATTAGCGACGCACTGTAAGTGCTTCTATTAAATAATCAGACTGCGGCGAAGTGTAATGTACGCACTTACCAACTGCGGATTAGTGGGCTTCATGTGCTTGTCACTGTCTGAAAATGTTAGGAAGTAGCCCCCGAACGAATACCGGGTTGATGGGTCATTTAATCCTACGCGATTGCCTATGCTGACATCCATCTTAAGAGATGGAGGTTTGCAGCTACTGCAAAATACGTGAATGCGGAATGGAGTTTTCCATGCCTTTTGAAAAATCAACGACCATGACCTCCACTGCCTTCTCTCCCTCGACACAGTAGGCGAACACCATGGTCACGATACGCCCATAGGCGGTGGAAAATTATACGAATCGCCAAAGCAACGGGGAACAATGTAAGCACAAGGGAAAATGGCACAAATAAATATTAATTTGAAAAAAACATCTATATGGTTGTAGGTGGTTCATTGAATCACTGGTTATGCAAATCCATAATCTCTAAAGCCTGCAATGGAAATTGTTGGGTACAGCAGGAAGACTACACAGTACCTGAGATTCTTGACCGCTCCATTGTGCTGATGTACGTCGGTGCACGTTGCTGCAGGTACTTTGCAACCATTTGCAAACACAGTTTCCAACCTCGCTGCCCGTGCATCCGAACTGGTTAACTATAACTTCTGTGAAACAAGATCATGTGAAAAGGCTTATCCGAGTTACTTTGAAGCGCACCGAAAGTGTGAGTCTTCTTGAAGGGTAAGGCGTTGTTGGCAAAAGTAGTAGTCGCATTCTTAATGAGCGTGCGGAAGGCAACGCATAGCAACAGCGACGCCCGGTTAAAATACTACGCTTCTTTATAACATCAAACATAAACTTAAGACAATTGCTTACGTAATGGTTGTTGGACATAAAGACCTTGTTGAGAAAAGAAAACGGACGTACGGATACGGTGAGCAACAAAGGAAGCTGGGAGCAATCAAATGACCGCGAAGTTCAATTTCCGGTACAATAATGTATAGAAACGCGCGGGCTTACCTTACATGCCAACATTTTCGCGATATGCTTTTCTTTATACTCGCTTTAAGCAAATGTATGTAAGTTTAGGTTGTTCAACAAACAACTTCATTTGCAGTGATTTCTGGCCAATAAGATAGGTACATAAAGCGCTGTTAGCAGCGCACCAAAAAGAAGGCCAGCCTTCGTCAACCTTCCCTAATGACGTAAGAAAACGAAAGACTACCTTTGTATTGGCTCGTAAATGACGAATAGAAATGAAGACCAACGTTCGTAAAGGATCGTCAGTGATGGAGCAAAACGAAGATTAGCCTCCGTTGCGTTTCGCCATTGACGAAGCAAATTGAAGGTTTGGCTCAGTGTGCCAGAGATTTTTCTTCGTCGCGTACTGGCAGGGAGTACTTGCCACCGTAAGGAAGCGTCACATAATAACAAGTGCACGATAAGACTATGACCCTAGTTTTATTAGGTCCGTAAAACTTTGTTTCATTGGTTCACCATACAATGTGGGAGACGAAAAGTAATGGGCTGAGCACTTGGGTGGCTTTTCTCCGTCAAACTGTGGGAACTGGAGGACCATGAAGGTGCGTACCACTGGGGCGGGAGGATGATTCATGTCAGAGGTGTGTGTAGGTGGAGTGGTCAGAACTGGTTGCACAGTGTAAGAGAACGATCTCCACAGTGAGAGGTGAAGTCATAACAACATCGATATGAGTTCACATTGAGATAATCGGTAAACGGGCGCTCATCATTTGGGGCAGGCGTCTGATTTGGTCATCCAGACTGAGATCCCGACATGCGGCTTGCTAATTACATCATAGTTATGTCGGTTCGCATGTAACCATGGCACATGAACTGGGTGAGTGGATAGATGATAGGGTTAAGAATTATCTCTGTTATTCAGCTTGTGGGTTACAAAACATTTAGGTCGGGAGGGCAAGTAACCTTGGGGCATAGGGTGGGTAAACAAATAGTTGGTGGGAATCAAGAGTTGAATGGCGTCATCCACCTTTCGAGTTGCGTGGTAAATTTACCGCTTACACACTTCACCCAAAAAATGTTGATGTGCCGGTCTCTAATCGGTCGGCACAAATCCACATCATCCACGCGCTCCTAGTCAACAGCTTTTGACATCCGAGAAGCTTTCCTTTATGTACACCAACGCTCAAGGCTGACTATATGAAGTTTCCGAAATGCGGCTGCGTAAAGTATCAAAATCCTGCGACCTCATCCCTACAGCGCAGTCATGGCTACGCCCTGACATAAGTGACATGGAGATCGCACTGTCAGTCATGTCCATTGTTAGGCACGATCGACTCATTAAAGGTGGTGGGGTGGCTATTTACTTCCGCAATGATGTCCAACAAGAGCTCATGGAGGATCCAGGCAGCACGGTACAATGTTCCCTTTAATAACGTCTACGTTTAAACGGCGACGACACTTGTTTAGTAACCGTCTGTTACCATCCTCCTTCCTCCACTCCCGAGATGGACTCTCACATGGCGTCTGCAATAAGGAGGGTGACAAACACAACTTACATTCACATTCTCATTACTGGCGATTTCAACATCCACGCACTGGAATCCCAAGCATCTCCCGGAGAACAGTTTAAAGCTGATCTACAAGCGTTTGTCTCCAGTTACCCTCTATATGGCCATATCAACACTGCCACCCGATACTGGATAGGATATTCGCCAACGAAGGGTTGATCTTTGACGACCCACTGGGGCGCAGCGACCATACAGTACTACTCTTTGAATACATTCGCTAAGCAGAATACTAAGTGGAACTTGCCAAAGCAACGAGAAGGTATGAAGGCTAGGACATTTTAGCTCGACTGGGTGGGACAGCCAACTAGACATTTCTGGCAGACGAGGCACCAGCTAGTGCATGGGAAGATTTCGTCGGCCAGTTTAGCTCTCTGGTTGCTGTAAAGTCAGCGATTAAGACCTTCCGTCTGAGCAAGGTAGTCTCGTTTCTGCGAAGCTGGACATGCAATTGTATAGCGGTGCGAAACTCAGCCTGTCATATCCACAAAACTCTCCCTGAGCACCGTGAACTGGATGGCCTATCCGACCCAACGTGACCACTGTACTCAGCTTGTTCGC
Organism: Dicrocoelium dendriticum; assembly: GCA_944474145.2. Classification (NCBI taxonomy): domain Eukaryota; kingdom Metazoa; phylum Platyhelminthes; class Trematoda; order Plagiorchiida; family Dicrocoeliidae; genus Dicrocoelium; species Dicrocoelium dendriticum. The sequence goes on from CALYDF020000040.1 coordinate 32,297, forward strand.
AAAGACAGAATGGCCTACCAGCAGAAGTTGGCAGTGCGTAGGATCTCAAACCACAAGCTTCTATATCAACACGTCAACAGTCTATGTAAGATGATACGGGGAATTCCTCCTCTTCAAACTGCTGACGGACACACACAGACAACGAAGGAGACGGCGAATACCTTGCGCCTGAAATATGCTGTAGGATTACATTGCGATCGCTGGCCACTTAACCCTTTGACGATGATTGTTTTACCACCAAAATTCACTCAGATATCCCTCACAGCAGCAGCTGTGCTAAAAACGCTGTTGAGTATGCGCATGCACAGTTCCCCTGGCCTTGATACTAAACACACGAAATGGATAACGGCAGTGGGATGGAATTTAGCTGAGCTTTTGGCTCACTTCTTCCAACACTGCTGTGAAGAAACGTACGCGCCCGACATATGGAAACACGGGATGATAACTCCTGTTCACAAGGGTGTTAGTCGTTCTAATCCAGCCAATTACCGACTCATGACCTTATTGCCGATTCTTTCAAAGGTCATGGAAGCGATTAATTTTGATGCGCTAACGGCCTGCTTGGAAGAACGTAACTACTTCACAACGGAACAGCAAGTCTCCCGACGAAATCGATCGTGCACTGCAAATCGACTACTAGCACGATCAAGTTGGACTGGAGCAGTAGACTCTGGCACCGAAGTTGATGTAGTCTTTCTCGACTTCTCAAAGGCGTTCGACCGGTTAGACCATAACATCCTACTCTTCAAAATCTAAACCGTTGGTATTGTTGTTCATCTCCTCGGATGGATCAGAAGGTTTTTTCTACACCGACGTCTGGAAGTACGGTTGCGTGATTCGCTATCAGATTCCATCCGAGTTGAATGCGGACTACCACGGGGATCGGTACTATGACCACGATTATTTTTAACGTATATTAACCATATCACACGGCTCAGAAGCTTGAACTGTCTGCTTTATGCCGATGACATCAAGGTGTGGGGGGCGATAAACACGTCAGACGATAGTACAGTACTTCAAGCTGAAATGGATAGGACATACGCATGATCACTCTAGAAGGCACTTTGATACAATGTAGACAAATGTGGCGTGCTGCTTTTGTGGCAAAAGTTGGTGCATTCATACAAACATGGCAACCAGGATCTTCAAACTTCTTTGCACAAGTAGGATCTGGGTGGTTTGGTCCAACTAGACCTTGGATTTTCGAAGCAGGCTGAAACGGCTCTAGCAGAGGGATCCAAGACGTTGGCTTCATAAAGCTTGCGATCGCATGCCTCGACTCTTCGATTTTTCCACATCTCAGCTCATATGTAGGGCCACAAGTAGAATACGCCATACAGATCTGGCCGCCATGGCCGAGGAGAGATCTCACCGCCTTAGAGATACCATAGCGCCTGGCAACCAAGGATGTCAAGTGTCTGTATACGTTGCCCTACGAATGAAGGTTTCATGTGTTCGGGGTTTTCAGAGGACAATATCGTCGATTGCGCGGGGTCCTCACGTTGACCTACCAGATTTTGTGATATCGCAACCACTCATGTCGCTACTTACTAGGGCTCAGTCACAGCAGCAATTTGAGAGGCCAGCATCTCAAACTGGCAGAGCAGCACAATCGCTTGGAATGCCGTCAGAATTTCTTTTCCGTACGCGTTTGGCTTGCGTAGGATGCCCTACCGGAATCTGTCATTTGTGCTCTCATGCAAACAGAGTTCAAATGCAGAATTGACCGTGCACATATTTCGCTGCACCATCTTACTTGACTCAATGCCCATGCATAAACTTCAGTGTCTTTCAGCGATTTCACTGGTAGTCAAATAACAGACTTCGTTCCAGTTTTTTCACCTCCTCTACTGGTACATTAGAAGGTGTGACGATTTTTACCAGCATTCTATTTGCCGTCACTTCTCATGGATTTAAGTCGGATTTACAACCTATACTAAGTTTCCTTTAGTCAATTCAATGGTGTAAATCCAATTTTGCTAAAAAATGTCATTTTGATGTTTCATCATAACCATCCTGCGGGACCTGTTAAGCATTATCATTTGTACCCGTATAAAAAATTGTTACGTCCTCCCTAACACTTGGATATGGTTAGCTCAGTTCACAACGTTCACAAAATTGTCATGTTTATGGAAGTGTACGTTCATTTGCTCTGAAGCACTGTAAAGCGAAATTGTTATACCACGTAATCCGCAAGCAAACTCATAACCGCTTTTAACCTCTATCCATGACCACGCCGGTGCATCAAAGTAAATGATAACCACAGACGATTGAGAATGCATCGTATCTTACATTCACTCAAATTGCGGATATAATTTTAAATAAATAGATCTTTTATTTTCGCCAAAGGTAGTCACGTCCTTTAGGCAGGATCCTAATAACGCATTGTTGTACATAACGATATAATGTGTAAGTACAAGACTAGGATTAATCAGGTGTAGTCAGTCGTGTTGGCCCATATGGCCCAAAGAACGAATGAAGTTTATCCTCGATGTGATGTCCTCTGCACGGCCGTGACGCGCAAGTCCATGGATAGTGATCGGCGTTATCTCACATGTAGGAACTTATTCACGAAGATCGTTCTCATCCCCGGAGCTCAGTGTTTTTAACCACGGACTGGAAACAGTCGAGTTACCGGTTCGAGCCCTACTGGGGTCTCATGAAATGTTTACTGCTGACGATTCTTGAAAGTATGAAATGCGCGTATAGTGCAATTTCGTGTGTTTGATGGCTGTATGTTTGAGTCTAGAGGTGACGAATCTCTACCACTCAACTCCCCCTACTAATTCTCTATATTTTGATATCAGTGGAAAATGCAAGAAATTTGACTCGGTGGCCCAAGCGAAGTCGCTTTTGGATTTCGTCACTTACTCCTTAGCTGCCATCCGTTTTGTGAAAAATCTACTGTTAGGCTAATGTAAAATAAAACGTGGTACAGGGGAATAACGAGGAAGGAAATGTTAAACCTTGAAATTAATCTGATCTAGAGTCGGTCAGACAGCCGTCACACGCATGTAAAAGCCCAAAACGGCAGTTTCATCCGATGGTGAATCGTCTAGAGGCGGACTGGTGCGCGAATTGGAAAGCTTAATCGGTTCTGAAACTCACCAGAATGTAATATTTTAGCGAGAAAACCCACTAAGTGATATCAGCAATGAGCATTTACAATAACGTCGCTGACTTCTGAGTTGCACTATTTTTTTGAGTTTACTACTAATCAAGAAAACCGGTCACTGGCTATCACCCAGAAAAGCGATACATGCAAACCTTATTCCGTACCTAGGCCACTTAATAGTAGACAGGGGAATTCATCCAAACAAGTACAGCCGTAGATATGACTAAACGTCGTGTTCTTTTTATTACGGTTGAGAGCAACTTGGTCTAACTGTGGTGCATGGCTTTACTGAGACAAATGCCTTGTGCTGCCGGATTCTACTACCGTGGATCCGCTTAGAGACAAATGATTATTTGCAGATATTGTTGTAAAAATAATGCGTGTTGAGCGCGGAATAGTCGCTTAGTTAATCTGTATTGAGACGGAACAAATGGCTCTATCAAAATTCCAATATGGCAACTCGGAGTGTTCCTTGAATAAAGCAGGTACAGTCGGGTTCGGTGGTGTGGTGAAACTGCCACGTCTTATCTAGTTTTGTTGTTTAATTCTCCTAACCATCGACCATTTATGAGAACAAAGTAGACGTGTCCGTGATTAACGACGCGGCATATGGCTGAATCTTTGTTGGATATTCCAAAGCACATATCGCAAATTCACTTCTGTTGGTACATATCATATTACTCAGGAAGCCACTGAAGTCGCGATTATTACTAAGCTCATTCCAGGCAACACGAGAAAGATCTCTTGAATTCACGCTTCATACACGATGTAGATCTGTACCAGTCCATTTAAAAAATGTGGGATGGCCTTTGCGACAGCGTCATGAGTTTGGGGGTGATGGGTGCAGTTTCGCTAAGCGAAGATGGTGTGCTTGCCATGCTGAGTAAACAGAAACTGTCGTCTGTATTTAAACTATCACTTTAACGTATTGTGCGGCGGCCCCATGGTGTAGCGGTTATCACTCTGGACTCTGAGTCCAGCGACACCAGTTCGAGTCTCGGTGGGGCCTACAACTTTTCCGAGGTTTGTGGAATTGGCACGAACATTTGGGTCCGTTACATTAAAAATGCTGCTTTCGGGGAATCATCACTAGTGGGCATTTATCTACTCTCCGTAGCCCCCAGCATTAGGTATCGGCACCCAAATTTAAGAATATCGGCTAATGCCTGATGTCTAGATGACTGGGTAAGATTAATTCCCACTTAGCATACATTACTCTAAACATATCAGTAATCGCCGAAGATAAAGGTAACATTTTCCTTTAGTGTGGAAGTCAGTTGACGATTGGTCTGACTCTCTTTGTATACTGGGATCGAAAGAATCAAATAACCTTTAGAGGTATTTGTTAACTAGATAAATCTCGGAAGAATTTTCTGTTTGATCCATTGACGGCTCATTGGTGAAGCCCAGGAGTTGTTAACGAATTCGATGTCATGGCGCATTGAGAACTGCTAGGTTTACCCAGTCTAATTTCGGGGGAAAGAGAGCAACATGTGAGTACAAATTGTGCTTTATGCACTCAAACATCATTTTATGCGATCGTATTATTTCACACGATAATCTGCATCAACGGCGAATCGAACCCCGGTCCCGCGGATTACCGGTCCGCTGCTCTGCCACTGAGCTACCGAGGGTTGACGATCAGGTGCGCAATTTAATACGTGACTTCATTTGGAAGTGGCGAGTGAGAGCCAATCTGCAACACCAGGACAGATAGTGTGAGCTCATTGGCAATACGTCGCGAACCAAGCAGAAGTCATGTATTAAATTGCGCACCTGATCATCGGCCCTCGGTAGCTCAGTGGTAGAGCAGCGGACCGGTAATCCGTGGGACCCGGATTCGATTCGCCGTCGAGGCGGATTATTGTGCGAGATAATACGATCGCATAAAATGATGTTTGAGTGCATAAAGCACAATTTGTACTCACATGTTGCTCTCTTTCCCCCGAAATTAGACTGGGTAAACCTAGCAGTTCTCAATGCGCCATGACATCGAATTCGTTAACAACTCCTGGGCTTCACCAATGAGCCGTCAATGGATCAAACAGAAAATTCTTCCGAGATTTATCTAGTTAACAAATACCTCTAAAGGTTATTTGATTCTTTCGATCCCAGTATACAAATAGAGTCAGACCAATCGTCAACTGACTTCCACACTAAAGGAAAATGTTACCTTTATCTTCGGCAATTACTGATATGTTTAGAGTAATGTATGCTAAGTGGGAATTAATCTTACCCAGTCATCTAGACATCAGGCATTAGCCGATATTCTTAAATTTGGGTGCCGATACCTAATGCTGGGGGCTACGGAGAGTAGATAAATGCCCACTAGTGATGATTCCCCGAAAGCAGCATTTTTAATGTAACGGACCCAAATGTTCGTGCCAATTCCACAAACCTCGGAAAAGTTGTAGGCCCCACCGAGACTCGAACTCGGGTCGCTGGATTCAGAGTCCAGAGTGATAACCGCTACACCATGGGGCCGCCGCACAATACGTTAAAGTGTCAGTTTAAATACAGATGACAGTTTCTGTTTACTCAGCATGGCAAGCACACCATCTTCGCTTAGCGAAACTGCACCCATCACCCCCAAACTCATGACGCTGTCGCAAAGGCCATCCCACATTTTTTAAATGGACTGGTACAGATCTACATCGTGTATGAAGCGTGAATTCAAGAGATCTTTCTCGTGTTGCCTGGAATGAGCTTAGTAATAATCGCGACTTCAGTGGCTTCCTGAGTAATATGATATGTACCAACAGAAGTGAATTTGCGATATGTGCTTTGGAATATCCAACAAAGATTCAGCCATATGCCGCGTCGTTAATCACGGACACGTCTACTTTGTTCTCATAAATGGTCGATGGTTAGGAGAATTAAACAACAAAACTAGATAAGACGTGGCAGTTTCACCACACCACCGAACCCGACTGTACCTGCTTTATTCAAGGAACACTCCGAGTTGCCATATTGGAATTTTGATAGAGCCATTTGTTCCGTCTCAATACAGATTAACTAAGCGACTATTCCGCGCTCAACACGCATTATTTTTACAACAATATCTGCAAATAATCATTTGTCTCTAAGCGGGTCCACGGTAGTAGCATCCGGCAGCACAAGGCCTTTGTCTCAGTAAAGCCATGTACCACAGTTAGGCCAAGTTGCTCTCAACCGTAATAAAAACAACACGACGTCTAGTCATATCTACGGCTGTACTTGTTTGGGTTAATCCCTGTCGACTATTAAGTGGCCTAGGTACGGAATAAGGTTTGCATGTATCGCTTTTCTGGGTGATAGCCAGTGACCGGTTTTCTTGATTAGTAGTAAACTCACCTAAATAGCGCAACTCAAAAGTCAGCGACGTTATTGTAAATGCTCATTGATGATATCAGTTAGTGAGTTTTCTGTCTAAATATTACATTCTGATGAGTTTCAGAACCGATTAAGCTTTTCATTGCGCGCACTAGTCCGCCTCTAGACGACTCACCGCTGGATGAGACTGCCGCACTGGGCTTTCACATGCGTGTGACGGCTGTCTTACCGACTCTAGATCTGATTAATTTCAAGGTCTAACATTTCTTTCCTAGTTATTCTCTTATATCACGTTTGATTTTACATTAGCATAACATCAGATTTTTCCCAAAACGGATGGCAGCTAAGGAGTAAGTGACGAAATCCAAAAGCGACTTCGTTTGTGCCACCGAGTCAAATTTCTTGCATTTTCCACTGATATCAAAATATAGAGAATTAGTAGGGGGAGTTGAGTGGTAGAGATTCGTCACCTCTAGACTCAAACATACAGCCATCAAACACACGAAATTGCACTATACGCGCATTTCATACTTTCAAGAATCGTCAGCAGTAAGCATTTCATGAGACCCCAGTAGGGCTCGAACCGGCAACTCGACTGTTTCCAGTCCGTGGTTAAAAACACTGAGCTCCGGGGATGAGAACGATCTTCGTGAATAAGTTCCTACATGTGAGATAACGCCGATCACTATCCATGGACTTGCGCGTCACGGCCGTGCAGAGGACATCAGATCGAGGATAAACTTCATTCGTTCTTTGGGCCATATGGGCCAACACGACTGACTACACCTGATTAATCCTAGTCTTGTACTTACACATTATATCGTTATGTACAACAATGCGTTATTAGGATCCTGCCTAAAGGACGTGACTACCTTTGACGGAAAGAAAACAGCTACTTTTTTAAAATTATATCCGCAGTTTGAGTGAATGTAAGATACGATGCATTCTCAATCGTCTGTGGTTATCATTTACTTTGATGCACCGGCGTGGTCATGGATAGAGGTTAAAAGCGGTTATGAGTTTGCTTGCGGATTACGTGGTATAACAATTTCGCTTTACAGTGCTTCAGAGCAAATGAACGTACACTTCCATAAACATGACAATTTTGTGAACGTTGTGAACTGAGCTAACCATATCCAAGTGTTAGGGAGGACGTAACAATTTTTTATACGGGTACAAATGATAATGCTTAACAGGTCCCGCAGGATGGTTATGATGAAACATCAAAATGACATTTTTAGCAAAATTGGATTTACACCATTGAATTGACTAAAGGAAACTTAGTATAGGTTGTAAATCCGACTTAAATCCATGAGAAGTGACGGCAAATAGAATGCTGGTAAATATCGTCACACCTTCTAATGTACCAGTAGAGGAGGTGAAAAAACTGGAACGAAGTCTGTTATTTGACTACCAGTGAAATCGCTGAAAGACACTGAAGGTTTATGCATGGGCATTGAGTCAAGTAAGATGGTGCAGCGAAATATGTGCACGGTCAATTCTGCATTTGAAACTCTGTTTGCATGAGAGCACAAATGACAGATTCCGGTAGGGCATCCTACGCAAGCCCAAACGCGTACGGAAAAGAAATTCTGACGGCATTCAAGCGATTGTGCTGCTCTGCCCAGTTTGAGATGCTGGCCTCTCAAATTGCTGCTGTGACTGAGCCCCTAGTAAGTAGCGACCATGAGTGGTTGCGATATCACAAAATCTGGTAGGTCAACGTGAGGACCCCGCGCAATCGACGATATTGTCCTCTGAAAACCCCGAACACATGAAACCTCTCATTCGTAGGGCAACGTATACAGACACTTGACATCCTTGGTTGCCAGGCGCTATGGTATCTCTAAGGCGGTAGAGATCTCTCCTCGGCCATGGCGGCCAGATCTGTATGGCGTATTCTACTTGTGCCCTACATATGAGCTGAGATGTGGAAAAATCGAAGAGTCGAGGCATGCGATCGCAAGCTTTATGAAGCCAACGTCTTGGATCCCTCTGCTAGAGCCGTTTCAGCCTGTTTCGAAAATCCACGGTCTAGTTGGACCAAACCACCCAGATCCTAACTTGTGCAAAGAAGTTTGAAGATCCCTGGTTGCCATGTTTGTATGAATGCACCAACTTTTGCCACAAAAGCAGCACGCCACATTTGTCTACATTGTATCAAAGTGCCCTTCTAGAGTGATCATGCGTATGGTCCTATCCATTTCAGCTTGAAGTACTGTACTATCGATCTGACGTGTTTATCGCCCCCCACACCTTGATGTCATCGGCATAAAGCAGACAGTTCAAGCTTCTGAGCCGTGTGATATGGTTAATATACGTTAAAAATATCGTGGTCATAGTACCGATCCCCCGTGGTAGTCCGCATTCAACTCGGATGGAATCTGATAGCGAATCACGCAACCGTACTTCCAGACGTCGGTGTAGAAAAAACCTTCTGATCCATCCGAGGAGATGAACAACAATACCAACGGTTTAGATTTTGAAGAGTAGATGTTATGGTCTAACCGGTCGAACGCCTTTGAGAAGTCAAGAAAGACTACATCAACTTCGGTGCCAGAGTCTACTGCTTCAATCCAGCTAGATCGTGCTAGTAGTCGATTTGCAGTTGCACGATCGATTTCGTACGGGAGACTTGCTGTTCCGTTGTGAAGTAGTTACGTTCTTCCAAGCAGGCCGTTAGCGCATCAAATTAATCGCTTCCATGACCTTTGAAAGAATCGGCAATAAGGTCATGAGTCGGTAATTGGCTGATTAGAACGACTAACACCCTTGTGAACAGGCGTTATCATCCCGTTGTTTCCATATGTCGGGCGCGTACGTTTCTCACAGCAGTGTTGGAAGAAGTGAGCCAAAAGCTCAGCTAAAATTCCATCCCACTGCCGTTATCCATTTCGTGTGTTTAAGTATCAAGGCCAGTGGAACTGTGCATGCGCATACTCAACAGCGTTTTTAGCACAGCTGCTGGCTGTGAGGGATATCTGAGTGAATTTTGGTGGTTAAACAATCATCGTCAAAGGGTTAAGTGGCCCAGCGATCGCAATGTAATCCTACAGCATATTTCAGGCGCAAGGTATTCGCCGTCTCCTTCGTTGTCTGTGTGTGTCCGTCAGCAGTTTGAAGAGAGAGGAATTCCCCGTATCATCTTACATAGACTGTTGACGTGTTGATATAGAAGCTTGTGGTTTGAGATCCTACGCACTGCCAACTTCTGCTGGTAGGCCATTCTGTCTTTGCGAACAAGCTGAGTACGTGGTCACGTTGGGTTCGGATAGGCCATCCAGTTCACGGTGCCTCAGGGAGAGTTTTGTGGATATGACCAGGCTGAGTTTCGCACCGCTATACCAATTGCATGTCCAGCTTCGCAAGGAAACGAGACTACCTTGCTCAGACGGAAGGTCTTAATCGCTGACTTTACAGCAACCAGAGAGCTAAACTGGCCGACGAAATCTTCCCATGCACCAGCTGGTGTCTCGTCTGCCAGGAAATGTCTAGTTGGCTGTCCCACCCAGTCGGGCTAAAATGTCCTAGCCTTCATACCTTCTCGTTGCTTTGGCAAGTTCCACTTAGTATTCTGCTTAGCGAATGTATTCAAAGAGTAGTACTGTATGGTCGCTGCGCCCCAGTGGGTCGTCAAAGATCAACCCTTCGTTGGCGAATATCCTATCCAGTATCGGGTGGCAGTGTTGATATGGCCATATAGAGGGTAACTGGAGACAAACGCTTGTAGATCAGCCTTAAACTGTTCTCCGGGAGCTGCTTGGAATTCCAGTGTGTGGATGTTGAAATCGCCAATACTGAGAATGTGAATGTAAGTTGTGTTTGTCACCCTCCTTATTGCAGACGCCATGTGAGAGTCCATCTCGGGAGTGGAGGAAGGAGGATGGTAACAGACGGTTACTAAACAAGTGTCGTCGCCGTTTAAACGTAGACGTTATTAAAGGGAACATTGTACCGTGCTGCCTGGATCCTCCATGAGCTCTCGTTGGACATCATTGCGGAAGTAAATAGCCACCCCACCACCTTTAATGAGTCGATCGTGCCTAACAATGGACATGACTGACAGTGCGATCTCCATGTCACTTATGTCAGGGCGTAGCCATGACTGCGCTGTAGGGATGAGGTCGCAGGATTTTGATACTTTACGCAGCCGCATTTCGGAAAGTTCATATAGTCAGCCTTGAGCGTTGGTGTACATAAAGGAAAGCTTCTCGGATGTCAAAAGCTGTTGACTAGGAGCGCGTGGATGATGTGGATTTGTGCCGACCGATTAGAGACCGGCACATCAACATTTTTTGGGTGAAGTGTGTAAGCGGTAAATTTACCACGCAACTCGAAAGGTGGATGACGCCATTCAACTCTTGATTCCCACCAACTATTTGTTTACCCACCCTATGCCCCAAGGTTACTTGCCCTCCCGACCTAAATGTTTTGTAACCCACAAGCTGAATAACAGAGATAATTCTTAACCCTATCATCTATCCACTCACCCAGTTCATGTGCCATGGTTACATGCGAACCGACATAACTATGATGTAATTAGCAAGCCGCATGTCGGGATCTCAGTCTGGATGACCAAATCAGACGCCTGCCCCAAATGATGAGCGCCCGTTTACCGATTATCTCAATGTGAACTCATATCGATGTTGTTATGACTTCACCTCTCACTGTGGAGATCGTTCTCTTACACTGTGCAACCAGTTCTGACCACTCCACCTACACACACCTCTGACATGAATCATCCTCCCGCCCCAGTGGTACGCACCTTCATGGTCCTCCAGTTCCCACAGTTTGACGGAGAAAAGCCACCCAAGTGCTCAGCCCATTACTTTTCGTCTCCCACATTGTATGGTGAACCAATGAAACAAAGTTTTACGGACCTAATAAAACTAGGGTCATAGTCTTATCGTGCACTTGTTATTATGTGACGCTTCCTTACGGTGGCAAGTACTCCCTGCCAGTACGCGACGAAGAAAAATCTCTGGCACACTGAGCCAAACCTTCAATTTGCTTCGTCAATGGCGAAACGCAACGGAGGCTAATCTTCGTTTTGCTCCATCACTGACGATCCTTTACGAACGTTGGTCTTCATTTCTATTCGTCATTTACGAGCCAATACAAAGGTAGTCTTTCGTTTTCTTACGTCATTAGGGAAGGTTGACGAAGGCTGGCCTTCTTTTTGGTGCGCTGCTAACAGCGCTTTATGTACCTATCTTATTGGCCAGAAATCACTGCAAATGAAGTTGTTTGTTGAACAACCTAAACTTACATACATTTGCTTAAAGCGAGTATAAAGAAAAGCATATCGCGAAAATGTTGGCATGTAAGGTAAGCCCGCGCGTTTCTATACATTATTGTACCGGAAATTGAACTTCGCGGTCATTTGATTGCTCCCAGCTTCCTTTGTTGCTCACCGTATCCGTACGTCCGTTTTCTTTTCTCAACAAGGTCTTTATGTCCAACAACCATTACGTAAGCAATTGTCTTAAGTTTATGTTTGATGTTATAAAGATGCGTAGTATTTTAACCGGGCGTCGCTGTTGCTATGCGTTGCCTTCCGCACGCTCATTAAGAATGCGACTACTACTTTTGCCAACAACGCCTTACCCTTCAAGAAGACTCACACTTTCGGTGCGCTTCAAAGTAACTCGGATAAGCCTTTTCACATGATCTTGTTTCATAGAAGTTAGAGCTAACCGGTTTAGATGCACGGGCAACGAGATTGCAAACTGTGTTTACAAATGCTTGCAAGTGGCCTGCAGCAACGTGCACCGATGTACATCAGCACAATGGAGCGGTCAAGAATCTCAGGTACTGTGTAGTCTTCCTGCTGTACCCAACAATTTCCAATGCAGGCTTTAGAGATTATGGATTTGCATAACCAGTGATTCAATGAACCACCTACAACCATATAGATGTTTTTTTCAAATTAATATTTATTTGTGCCATTTTCCCTTGTGCTTACATTGTTCCCCGTTGCATTGGCGATTCGTATAATTTTCCACCGCCTATGGGCGTATCGTGACCATGGTGTTCGCCTACTGTGTCGAAGGAGAGAAGGCAGTGGAGGTCATGGTCGTTGATTTTTCAAAAGGCATGGAAAACTCCATTCCGCATTCACGTATTTTGCAGTAGCTGCAAACCTCCATCTCTTAAGATGGATGTCAGCATAGGCAATCGCGTAGGATTAAATGACCCATCAACCCGGTATTCGTTCGGGGGCTACTTCCTAACATTTTCAGACAGTGACAAGCACATGAAGCCCACTAATCCGCAGTTGGTAAGTGCGTACATTACACTTCGCCGCAGTCTGATTATTTAATAGAAGCACTTACAGTGCGTCGCTAATTTGTATGGGGGTTCAATGCATAGTCCACCCCAACCATGCAACTCTTCCCGGTCGCTTGGGCAAATGAACTGTTAAATACTAAGAAGAGCTTCATTGTGACTACCAAAAACCGTATCGCGTCGGTCATGGGGAGAAAACCCTTCCTGTAGCTTGGGCAAAAGTATTACGTTGTGTCGTTCATAGGAAGGAAACCATTTGTGTGCACTAGCCGTAAACTTTCTGTCAGGACTTTCATACGAAGAAACGCTTTTATGTGGACTACGCGAAACCTTGGTATTGCCTCCTACCTAAGAGGAAATGTCTTCGTATTGACTGCGCAAAGACTCCGTAGTACTTCGTCATTACCAAGAGACTTCAGTTTCACTAGGCACTTCCTTTGTAGCTACTACGAAAAGCCTTAGTTAATCTTCGTCAATAGGAAGACTACCCTACGTATTTACTAAGAAAAACTTTCGTTTACCTTCTTAAGTGCGGTCTGTCTGTCATCTGCTTGGTTGCGTACGCTGTATGCAATCACGTGAACACCATGAACTGTACCGCTCATTGGTGGGTATAGACCTTCGTAAGCTTCGTGTCATCTAGCGGCAAACACTAAGCTTTTACGAAGCGAAATCGCAGTTTACCTTCGTAAAACCTTCGTTTACCTCCGTTTACCTTCGTCAAAACTTCGTATAACTTCGTGCTCCGCCCGGACATGTTTAACTAAGAAAATCTTCGGTTACCTTCGTTGTTGCTAGCAGGGACTATTTGCATTCCTTTTGGACATTGTGAAGGCCGGTTTGTTTCGGAACTGATCGGGTATTTTCGACGTATGTACCTATTGTATTTTAACTACTATTTGAATAGTACCGCAGTTAACATCTCGGCTTCTTTTGTTGTTTGGACCCGGGAGCTTTTACGTGTCACTCGAGCCTCTCAAGCGAATTTGTCCCTTACAATTTGCCAAATCACAATAGGAATGCAATCTGTTTTTGGACACACTTGCACCTGCCGGATGTAGTCCGTCGGCAGCCTTCTCGGTAGATACGGGTCATAGCGCACAGGTTTCTGAAAAATATTTGGATAAATGAATGATTGTGTTATGTCGCTGGTTTCCGTGTGCGACATTTCGATCACCTGATTGCACTTACGTATCGTTTCCTTGGTGCACTTCTCATCTGAAGGAGTTGCTGTCGGGGACGTCGATGGCGTTCTTTTCTTATACCTTTGGGTGTTTTCCGCGAGTATTAACTCCTAAAATCAGTATAGGCAGGTATCAAGCGGTCAGTGCTAACAGGGTTTGTTCTATTGTCTCCCTAAAGAGCGAAGTTTTTAGTATGATGCGTAAAACGAAAAACGAACCTTCATACGGATGTAAACATCGTTTAACATTTCATCGCGGCTGAAAACATGAGTGTAAGGAGAAAGGTCAGGGTGAATGTGTGATGATTTGACTGCACTCGTGCGTGTGTAACATTGAATTTGGCTCATGTGTTTCTACAGCTTATTAACGTAGTGAAGTGATCAGTGTTAGTGTTGGCTGCTGGAGTAGAAAAAATTGGCTAGGTATGCATAATATAGTTCCAAAAACCAGTTCTGTGAATGAACATTGTTGCTTTGATTGAAACAGTGCACAACTGGAACAAAAGCATGGGAAGAACATGTGTCCATGGAGTCGCAACAAAGCGTGTTTTGATCGCGGTTTTTAACTCTGGAAGAAGATAAGATGTAGTGCGAATGCTTTTGCAACCCAGTGATTCAAGTGTGGAAAAGCTGGGAATCGAATTATGTACCGCGGTCAGTGGTGACATGGGGAGGAATACCAAAAATGATTATCCATCTGGTGACAAGTGTACCCGCGGTAATTTCTGTAAGTGTGTCTGCAACTAGAATATTTTCGGTCCACCGAGTAAAACGATCGGTGTACAACGAAGTTATTAATCGCACGCAGTAGTTGGACCGAGCCAGCTGATGCTGCAGAAGGAGTTGATATGATCTACCTAAATTTTTGAAGGATTTCCATCGTCAGGACCATCGCATACTACTCTCCAAACTCCGGCATTACGGGATTGGCGAACCTCACTTAAACTTGACCGTCAACTTTCTACTTCGAAGGCAATTAATGCCCAGAGTACGGAGCTTTTTATCGGACCAATAAAAGTCAGGTGTGGTGTGTCGCAAAGACCAGTTCTGGATTCACGTTTGTTTTCGATGTTTATTAATAACCTTGCACAGGGAATCGCTTCAAACTTCCTAGTGATTTGCCGACGAAATCAACATCTGACGCAGGATACAGGTGAACGTGGACCAGCATCGGCTTCAGAGGGACCTAGATACAATATATGATCAACCCAAATTATTCCGTATTTCAGTGTGAGAAAATGCAAGCTGGTCATCATACAACATCAGAGAAACTACACACACGTCGGGCATCTAAGAAGGTAATTGTACTGTGTAATCTTTCATGTCAGGAGAGGCTGCAACAATGGGGGGTATTCGTTGGAAGTTATTGCAGACTATTTGGCGACATGATTGTGGCATACTTGACTCGCTACGACCCACATCTTGTGTGCCGCCTTATACAGCGATTCGGCACCAATACGACCCTGGGGGGCAAATCATTGAAGTCGCAGAACTGTATAGCAAGCCCCAGCAGTTTCTTTTCCATTCGGATCTGTTACCGTGGAACGCTCTCCCAGAATGTGTCGTTTCTACACATACACACACCAGCAGTATTTAAAAGATGGTTGAATGACGCACTCATCCACTTATACTTTGTCAATAAGCACTACCACTCCATTCCACACCTGGAGTTTACCATGGATTTATTTGATGTCAACTGTGGGTGCTGTGAATCTAAGCAGATTGCAGCACTACAGCGGAGCAAACGTTAAGTCCTCACTTTCATATGTAAAATACGCACTGTTTTCTGTTATTAATTTTATCAATTCTATTATCATTATTATTTCGATAACCAACGAAACTTGTACAACAGCGCTTCGTAACCCTTATAAATTCATCGTTAATTTTCCATTGGATTATTTACCACTGGAATAGGGTAGCGGTCCGACGATATCGATGTGGATATTGTCGAATCTCTTGTCTGGTCTTGGGAATTTTCCGATATGTGATTGCGTGTACCTAATGACTCTCAAAATTTGACATGCTAAACAAGATTTTGCCTATGTGCGAATGTCTTGGTTCATGTTCGGCCACACACGCATTCAGAGATCAAGTTTACTATTGCACGTATACTGGGGTGCGAGACCTTATGAAGGGCGCCGAAAATGCTTCTCGATGGAATACAGGAACAAATGCTCTTGGAGTTGCGGTGGAAACATCACAGTCAGTCGTACCTGGTGTAGTATGCTGTGGTACGAACTGGATATCCAGCAAAAACTGTTTGTAATCCACCTGCGGCTGTGATGGCTCGTGTTCTGCAATTGAGCATGCTTTCCAGGTCAATGGGAGAAGAGCGCACCAAACCAACTTGCGGGTGTGGCAGCACATCAGCGACAATGTTATCTCTTTCAGGAACATGGCGGATATCACTGGGGTACTGTGAAATGAATTCTAGCCGACGTAGTTCTCGGTGTGCGTATTTATCTGGCTTCATGTATAGAGCGAATGTCAGAAGCTTGGGATCGGTAACTAAAACGAACTATCTGCCTTCCAGTAGATATCGAAAGTGGCGGATGCTCAAGATTATGGCGAGTAACTCACAAGCAATCGTACGGTAACGAGTTTCAGCTGGTGTGAGATGGCAGGTGCAAAATCCAAGTCGTTGTTGAACTTTATCTGCGGTTTGCTGTGAAGCAGCCCCGATAGCAGCAGTTGATGCATCAACATGTATGGACAGCGGAGCAAAAGGGTGAAGGTAGAAACATATCATGGTATTCGCCAGAGAAGATTTAACTACTTTGAAAACTTGTGTAGCGGTGTCAGTAAAAGGGAACTTCTTCGGATCACAAACCAACAACTTTGTGAGTGGATATAACACAATAGCGGAGTATGGTATATAACGGCTGTAAAAGTTGAGCGTGGCTAAGAAATGCTTCAACTTTTAACGGAAATGAGTATGGGGATATTTCTTATGACAAAATGTTTCTCTGCAGTTGACGAAATGCCAAGGCTACCAAGGGTATGACCAAGAAAGTTCGAAGAAAATGAACCAAAGACACACTGCTGCTGTTTTTAACTGTTGTATCAAAAACGCAATAGCTAAAGGCAGCATGTGTCTCCGTACTCATTCAAGGGATAACGGACTGAACACCCAGAGTAATAATTGTCAACCGTCCGGATTTCACACAACCACTGAGAATAGTGTTGCGCTCGTTTAGCCAGCCACTTAAATATGATTAGGAGTTCACTGAGTTGTAGAGCGCAGAAGGGAAATCTCATGTTAGCCAAGTCGCCTCCAGGTCAGCACGAGAAACAAATGTGCATTAGCGACCCAACAGTCCACAAGTGACCAGGGGAGTCGCAGAGGTGTATTGATGTCCAGCTGCCTTGCGCAGATGGGAATCCAAAAGCTGCTAGAAGACCAACGTGATGAATCGGCCAGAACAGTTACCATTCCCTACATGCTAAGACGCGTGAATAAGATTGCTAGATGTTCCAAGTGCTCGCCATCGTTGTCAGTGCAATCAAAATACCATGAAGCTAAAGAAAGACAAATGGAAGGCATGGAAGTGCCTGATCAAAAAAGGGTTGAACGCTACGTGCAGCGTTAAGTAAACCAATGGGCTTTTTTAAAATTTCATACAAAACCGAGTGGAATGGTGATAGCTGTCTTATGAATATCCTAAGGATGAATATGGATGTGGTGGTTAGTTGTAAACGGACATAACATTTAGAATTGTTAACTAAGCATCGCATCGTGCGCGCTGCTGTCGTTTGAGCAGTCCCTGTATTGTGCAACTTGAGTGCTGCTTAATAAGTCATGTCATTACAAATCTAAAGAAACTTTTCATTACTTAGTATAAATGCGCCTATCATCATTATAAAATTGTGCTGAAAGAAACAATTAGATAACTTTGTCATATATGTTGTGCGTTGAATTCGGTTTGAGATGGTGGGAAGCTGCCCCATGGCTGGCATGCTACACAGTTTTGCAGCGGTCATTAGCGATGAGGAGGTAGCTTTTGTTGGAGGGTCATTTTCAGCACGCGTATTTTTACTAGATTTCCAAGCGCTATCTCAATGTAGAACATGATATGCCTCAAAATGCAGTTTGGCCAATTCGACCACTGAAACCGTAGCAAAAGGGGCAGATGGAAATTAGGTTTAATCATCCCTAGAGTATTAGTTTCTGCTGACGCACGCCTAAAGCACATCTAGCGTATGCTGGTTAACCTAACTATACTTACCTCTTAGGCAGAGGAAATGGAAGTTAACTTCCCGTTACGGTGGCTCTATACTTCAAGTTAAATTTACTAAGAATGTTACGAATGGCAGGAAATTGGGTGTCGCCCCCCCTCTCCGAAAACACTGCAATCCATGACGCTGTTCGATGTTATTACATGTCATCAGAGAGAGATAACTGCCATAACCCCCGGGACCATTGGGATGTTAATTTTGACCGCTACGCCTAATTCACCTTGTGACGACGGGCGAAGTTTGATACAACGGTTAATGAACGAGGTTATGGGTCATTTCGATGTACACGTTGTATGGAGTGATTACGACATGCAATCTCAATGTTGTCCGCCGTTCCCATTGAAGTGAACCTTGGTCTGTCGATCACTAGGATCATAGCTGATGAATCAGAAAGAAATTGTACGTTGCCTGCCCGAAAACCCTGTACTCCATGGTGCTTTTCAATGTTAGTACATCTCATCAGGTAGAGATAGAAGGCATGTAACCGAAAACCATTGGAATGGTAGTCGTGACTGCCATCCTTAAGCCACCGCATGGCAATCAATCCACACAACGTGTACTTCAAATCGACCCTCCAATCTGTCTTTAACCGTTTTGCCAAGCGTTGCCCATCATGACCCGGTGGCTTAGGGTTAGCGGTCACCACTAACATTCCAATGGTCCCGCGTTCTATGCCTGCTATTTCTATCTGATGAGATGTACTAATATCGAAACAAGTCTTGGAGGGCAGTGTTTTCGGGCGGGCAACACCCAGTTTCTTACCGCTTCATCAGCTGCGGTCCTCTTGATTGAATAGTCAAGATTCACATCATTCGGAATCGCGGTTTTCTTTGACATCGCGTATCGCCATCTATCTACACAATGTGTACTTTAACTTGACCCTCCAACTTATGGATAGTTATGCAAGGGAAAATTTATGTTCCGACAATAGAGAACATGCAGCCTCGTGCGTAAACATTACAGCGTAGCAGTTTGTTAATCGGTAGTCTGTGAAGAGTGAATTAGCTGACTTTGAGGAGTCAAAGATTTGCCATTGGTACGAAGAAACAGTGGGAGTGTTTCATAACGTGTGCGTATGAAGCAGGCACATAACATACAGTAAAAATAGTGGAAGACTTTGGGAATAAAAAAATCCTTTTCGCAATTGGTTACTCCAGTTTGGCTGAATAAGCAAAGCCCTCTCAGGAATTTATGGCCCCGACGGCCTTTGATATTAAATGAATATGAACCCTCTGTCATAGTTATGTTATCTACGGTTTATATCTGTTGTTTTGGTCAGAACGGATCATTTCAGTGATATCACCAAGTTGGATCAATATTTTTATTCAAGGTTTAGACCAGCCGCCAAAAAAACGTATTCACGAGTTCTCACCATGGTCAGCTCATATGGTTAGGTGCTTCCGACAGGAGAGTAATTGCTACGTTGGTTTCTGATTTGCACAAGATTGCGTGTCTCAATCTGTGAGTGAGAAGATGAAAAAGAGGAAGGTTAAAACAGATCAAGCACGCAGTCAAGCGCGCAAACTTTTGCGCTCTTGACGACCGAGTGTCAAGAGTCAATGCACATAAATAAATAAATAAATGGTATATGTGTTGGCAGTGCGATGCACAGTTCAATTTGTTGTATGGTCAAGGTGTATAGCAGTGGGACAAATCATAACTGATTATTCACGTTTTAAAACCTTGTATCCATAACGGATTTTATAGTAATTGGCTGCTTTAAGGTGTTAAAGAAATAGAAACTCTGAGAACATTAACAAATAAAAATTTAATAATTGTTTTGGCAAATTATTACGGCCATCTGTGGAACCGTCCCCAAAGGATCTGCTTGCATGTAGGTTTCGCTCGCACTTACATGCCATCCATGGCGGTGTGCCGATATGACAAATTAGCATACAAGTCATCACCTGTATAACGTGTTTTCTTAGGACTACTTTTATGCATGCTTTTTGTGCGTGAAAGCCTTAGCCCGGTCCGTCTTGCGGATCATTGAATTATAGCACTGTTTATACGCCAGGCAGTCGGTGGCATTATGTCTTGCACGGGTATAGTCTTTTATATTTTAGAAGCCTCAGTCCGACACCTCAGGAGAAAACCCCAGTCGTGGTCAACAATGAAATAAGAAAGAATGTAAATAAGAAAATTCGCATATACTAAGTATCACGACATTATTATCAAGAAATAAGCAGCTAGCATGTTTGCAATGGCACAAAATGTATCCGATATCGAATAGGATCCAGCTGTATTGCGCGACAGCCGAAGATAGATAAGTGCACGAATTGTCCATAAGCAAAGAGGTACTGGAAAGTATTTTCGCTGTCATTACTAGTAGCAGATATTCATAGGGAATCGGATATCGTCGAACATTGAAATCCAGTATGCGTTGCTGAATGGACAAAAGTAATCCAAAAGCGACGGAATAACAGTAAAAATAAAACTCGAGGAAAAGCCTAACGTCACTGGCAGCATTTGCCGACCGGTACCTAAATAATCACGTTTTGATCAAATAGATTTCTGGTTAAACAATGAGGGACAGACGACTCATATACTTACTTGTGGGCCTATATTGCTCTAGCCTTTGGTCTGGAAGAGGAGGTAGATATACAGTTTGAAGGCACAGTGTGAAAAAGAGTGGCTAACGCTGGTGCTAGTTGGTTGGATTCAGTCTCATCTGTATATTTCATGCCTTCCCCAGTTCCTGCACCATTGAAAACATGCAGTTTACACAGACAACATTGTAGCAAGATTGATTACGTTAACTACGCATACTCCCATCGTATCCCATCCACGAAACTGACTTACAACTACTTGTTCTCACCGCGAGCTAACTTGTATTTTAATGGGAATCCTCATAGAACTTCGCGAACCATGGAATAAATCATTTGAACAAAGAATGCAGAATTAGGTGACAGTGTGTAGCGTCCTGTTGTACTCCCTCAAAGAATGGGACCCGTTTGATAAAATATGTTTATCACTCATCGAACTAACCTGATGTGGCATTCCAAAGTGCGAATTAATGGGTCGTTGCTCCGTGTTTCGTGTGGGTGCGACAGCGGTCAGGTCATCATGTAGGTTGGAAAATTTATATAAGCATTGTTAGTTATCGTGCTCCGCGTCAATAACTTGCTTGTAAATTTAAATTTAACACGCTTTCCTAATTTTGGAAGGTTTTAAAACAAAACTCGATATGGTAAATGTTTGTAGTACGGCTACATTCCGCTCTTAGCAAGAGCTTATTCAAATACGGATACATACATTTTTGGAGTAAATCTGTTCAAATGCCTGAACGAAATTGTCACCGATCTGCAGCAGTATGTGTACGATTACAAATCTGCTCCCAATCTTAACGGTGATGAATTATCCAAGACTTTTGATAAACAATGTGTACAACAGTAGATATTTCCAGTGTACAATATAGTTCAGGTATGATTTACAATGCTTGGGTTTTTCTGTTTTTGCGCAGTCCCTGACCCTCAATTAACTTTTTGGAGCAAACTATATTCTTGCGCTCTTCTGTCAGAAAAACCACCGCTTACATAAAACGAACTCTTATCTTTAGGGAGTCCAGGCTTCAAGCCTTACAAATATGTGTTAGGCCGAAGCTTGAATACTGTACAGTAGTGCACGGAAATCTGAGAAAATTGGACATCCTCGCAATGGAAAACATCCAGATCCCTAACACTATGGCTTATAGTGAAAGTTGCGACGCTCTACAACTGCAGCATTTAGAACAGTGCAGCCGCGAACTTAGTCTGTGCCTTCTCCGCCGCGTATTATACGGCTTAAGCTTTACATTTCAGCGACGATTCGAGTTTTAGGCTCTCAAGTGCGATGATATAAGAAACAGCGGGCGCATACTGCATGTTCGAAAGGCTCGAAGCAAACTCCACTAAACTTTTTTTAGTAAAATTTGCTTTGATATGGAATAATCTTTCGTCGAATATCAGAAAATCCTCTACGTATCTGTAATTTAAACGATGAACAATGTGCACCTGACCTTTTCCTATATCTTGTCAACATTTAGCGAAAAAGTGACTGGATGATTTGTGTGAGAAAGGTCCTGGATAAACTTTAATTGCAATATTCCCTAATCGTCTCAGTGTCATATTTTTATCTTCATATGGTCGAACTCCTTGGTAGGCATTTACGATCAATCTTATTCCTATCACTCCTACACACCCGTCTAACCAATGCCGTCTTCTCTTATGGTGTACCGTCTTTCAAACGGAAAACTTCGTACGGTCGCCGTTATTCTTAATTATTTTTCACCAAATAGTGCTTTGCCTATTAGCAAAAAATTGTAGACATTATCATGCTTTTGATTCCTCATGCCTTATATTCTTCCTTATTTAACTGTTGGCTACGACTGTGCTGATCCCTTGAGCTGACAGATGACAGCGTTCAAGATAATAAAAAAAATTATAACCATGCAAAGCATAAGCTGAAGACTCTCTGGCGAATAACAAAATGGCCATACTTGAGTGATCCGCATGACGGATCTGGATGAGACTTCATCGCGCATAATGCACGCATGAAATTTCCCTAGGAGAAAAAGACATTTCTGAAAAAGTTGCTGGCATAGATGGTCTTTTGCCATACAGGCACACAGCAACTTGGAGCATAGAACTGCACTGAGGATGCCACCTCGCATGGTGGTGAAACGTTTGCGACAAAACCGCCAAGCTCGGAGAACAAATGAACAATCCATAGAAATGCTGTTGAAAACCATCGAGGTAATAACTTGCAAGGAAGCAGGTCACCTGGGGATAGTTCCATGGATGGCTGTACTACTTTACTTGAACATTTGGCTAAATCTGCATTTGTTACTGTTCCCAGTTTCTTACTACTTTTAATGCTAGCAAACTGCCATTCACTTCAGGAAACCATTTAGGTCCACTTGTACATAACATAAGCAATCAATTACATTATGCTATCCCGATGTACAAAATGAGCTAACTTGAATTGTGTCTCACATCGTCTAAGAATCAAACGTCTATTTATTTATGTAGTTAGGAACAGCTTTGTGTGCTTATCCAGTATTTGAATTGTGTCAACCTTCAAAAAGCTCTGGACAAATTGCGGAAGAATAACCAATACTTTAATGTAAGGAATCAGTTGAAAGGTGGATCCGTCCCTTCCAAATTCACCTCCGTTGAACACGTTGCATTTGATCGACAGTGCGTTTGATTCTGCACGTCAATGGTGATTGGTAACTGGTAGATTGGGGAGAAAAAAGCCGAAGCTTGAAATGTCCCGCCAGATGATCGCTTAGGGGTGGGCAAAATGAAGACCAAACTAGTAAAAAGAAGTTGTGCACAACCTCAAATTTCGAAATTGCCGACTACATCTTTCACCTCTGAGCAGTTCATACTTGCTTTTATGTATTATCCAAGGTTATCGTCTGTGATTTCCGGGCAAAATAGGACGTGCGTTGATTTGTTTTCATATTTCTGCTGTTGATATAGGTCGTTTGGATAACGTGATATAGTGTAGTATGGCCAGTGCACTGTCGACACGTGCTTTGAACACGGCTAATGTTATTAATGTAGGGGCTGAAAGGACAGCTTCTGAGAGGGTATTCCATGTGTGGCAAACACGCAGCGAGTAGAAGTTTCTTCGACACTCCAACCGACTGTATTGTTCTGCTAATTTGAGATGATGACCTTTCACTTGGCTGCTGAGACTCAACTTCAACAAGTGGTGACACGTTTGATTAGTGTTATGTAATATTTGCTGAGCCATGATTAGATCATCACGTGAACGGTGATAACATCCACTGAAAATTCCAAACAGTCTGAGGCGCTGTTCTTCTCATAAGTAGCGCATCCCCTTGACATTTTTGGTCGCCCGACGTTGCGGAATCTCTAAGGTTGTGAGATCCCGCTTTTGCCATGTGTGCCATGCTTGAAGCGTATGTTCAACATGAGGGCGTATGCAAGCGGGAAGTATTTGTAGGAAAATCGACGGTTCAAATTGCCCGAAAGCTCTCCGTAAAAGCCCCAAGGTTTGGATCCCCTTCTTCGATGCGTTTCTGGACTGCTCCGAGCAGCCGAGTTAGTTCTGGACCAACACTTTCAGATCATTTGCTAGAAAACAGTGTTGCAAATCCTGCTCCTCCAGCATTTATGTGTGAACCATTCGGTATTTTAAGTGAGGCACTCGACATTTACCCACATTGAATAATAGGATATACATTATCCTGCACGCAGTTAACGTCCTTTGTTTAACCCATTGATGAAACGCATGGTACGAACGATATCTTATAGGGTATCGGACTGATGCCCCTAACCTATTTAAATCGACGCAGTATGCAGATGATAACGTGCTGACTCCTCTGCATTTGATAGACGAATAGCACACTCCATACTCACTACCTCTTTATAATAAGATGCTGATTAGGATTCGCGGGTTATCGTGCACGCTGCATACAGCGCACGACCGATTTGAGGAGGAATGAATCCCCATCCCTAAGTAATGCTGTAGTTTTGCTGCAGTGACTGATGTGAATGTGAATTCACTTTACTAGGTTGAATATTTTACCTCAGTTGGTCGGCTGAAGTATGTTACTTCATGGTTGAAACGCTACTGGATAAAATCAACATAAAAATGTGATAATGGGATAGACATAACTAACATCAACTGTTTCCATAAGGCTGGGAACCCAAAGTTGGACTTGGAGTATCCCCTATGTGGTTAGAGACTTTGGTTCGCTTGAGGCGGACCTCGGTCATTCCGATCACAAGGAGCGTAGGTAAAATGGAAACATTATGGTGTTGCTCATCTCAACACTCGCACCCCAGGATCGCGGTTCTGTTCTGGTTTGGACTCATCAGAAGAGATAGCCTAAGCTGTGCTGGAAATCGGAGGCTAGTGGCTCACGGTTGACGCTATAAGAACTACGCTACTGAGATCCGCGAGCAACGCTTGATACATCGGGAAAGAATTCAAGGTTGGACTTGGAGAATCCGCTGTGTGGTCGTGTTGATACAAACAAACTATATTGAGACTTTGGTTCACTTGAGGTGGACCTCGGTCATTCCGATCACCAAGAGCGTAGGTAAAATGGAAACATTATGGTATTGCTAATCCCAACACCGTGGTCCTTCTCAAGTGAACCAAAGTCTCAGTAGAGATTGCTTGTAGCAACCCAACCACACAGCGGATTCTCCAAGTCCAATTTTGCATTCATTTCTGCTGTACAAATCGTTGCTCGCGGATCTTAATAACATAGTGCTTGTAGCGTCAACCATGAGCCACTAGGCTCTGAGTTCCAGCATAGCTAAGACTATCTCCACCTGATGAGTCCAAACCAAGATGAAACCGCGGTCGTGGGGTGCCATTGTTGGGATGAGCAACACCATAATGTTTCCAAGGCTGGGAACCCTTTAACAGGTGCGCACCATACACCTTGATATCCTCAGATCTATACCCATAGGTCATCTAAGTGTGTGTGCCAACAGTAAGCTCCATGGAGAAGTTCGGTGTAAGTTTGACTACAAAGAGACTGAGAGTGTCCTGATCAGAATTCTCGACGCTTTGGATAATCCTACGGAGAGCACCTCCTACGAATAACAATAGCACACTGACACAATTTGACGATCAAATAGATACCTCAATACCTGTTGTTACATGTGAGGCATAGTTACATGTCATGGGGTATGAATTTTCCAACACCACATCTGTCGTCCCATGAACTTCTCTCAAACAATTGCCTGTTGCTCCGGCCATCGCAGAGGATAATCAACGGCGCCATATCTGCTGCATCGGGCAGGGTGGATAGGGGTTAGTTTGCTACTGCTCAAGCCTTCCCCTCTTCATATCCCCCTCTTAGGCTTTTTCACCCTTATCGTCCCGTTCCAGCTTCACTTTTATCCCCATGTTTTTAATCCCTCAATTCTTAGCCCTCCACCACCTTACCGCAATAGTCGCTTGTCTTCCATTTTCTACCCACATGTGAACGCAGAGCGTCATTCTTGCCCTGTCAACAGGCCCATATCTAAGCAAGCGGCCAGTCCCAGTTGATCGGCTTCCATTTGAAGCCCTCGATCCTCCTTCATATTGGCATGCCTCAATGTACACACATTGCTTCAGATCGGTCAACAGGCAGCACTTTCCCGAACATTAGAGACCCTCTCGTTCGATATCTGCTGCTTATCGGAGACCCGCCGACAAGACACGAGCCCTGTGTTCACTCTGCGATCCCCTTCAGGTGACACTAGCAGCATATCTGAGTCTATCCGGTGAAGATGCAGCTGCGAGCACCGGCCAAGCAGGTGTTGATATTGTCCTGAGTCCCCGGGCTTAAGCTACTCTGGTTGATTGGATCAAATTAGTAGTCCGTTGTGTGCGATCCGATTGGCTGGCTCATGCAAAGCTTCGAAATCGCGTGGGACTAACAGGCGTCTATTCGTTATCGCTGCCTATGCACCAACAAACTGTAGCGATGATTCGGTAAAAGACGACTTCTCCTGTCAACTGAAAGAGCTCCTTCGCCAAAGACGGAGCTCGAACGCTGTTGTGCTGGCTGGGGATCTGAATGCACAAATTAGAAAATTATCCACTGATGAACTGCAATTGGGCGGCCAACATGGTGTAGGCTCCCGTAAGTATAACATCATTTGTGTGAGGATTCTCGCTTATATCTTGTGAGCACTAACTTCAGACACAGCACCCGCCGGAGGGTGACTTGGCGCCCACCAGCTTCGAACCAGCTATGCACGCAAATTGATCACATTGCTATAAGTTACCGATGGAGAGGCTGCATCCAGAACTGTGGCTCGATTAGGAGCACAGGTGTGGACACCGACCATGCACTTGTATATGCTGGCATGCGAACGTGCTTTGGCGGACGCCCACGACGATGTTGTGACCGCATTGACACCAGCCAACTGGCGAAGCAAGCTGTTCTGAAGGCCTATCCAAATACGCTTTCATGCGAGTTGAATAAACGCTCACTGGATGCAGTTGAAGCCCACCTGTCTCATAATCACAAGTCTTTACAAGCAACAGGAAAATCCTCATGCGGTAAGTCTAATCGCTAACATGGACTTTGGGTCTCTTCGCAGTCTCCAGAACTTATCGGTACTAGCCGGAATATTCAGGCTGGAAGCGAACACAATGAAATTCGCGAAGGGCTCCGGGCAAAACTCCTTGCTAGCCTGAAGAGAGACCGCGAATCCTGGTGGTCTCATCGTGCTTCAGAGATGGAAATGACCGCTGCCCTCGGGAACCATCGTAAGTTATTCCGTCTGATACGGGAAACAGGCAGCAGAAGACCTGGTGTTAGTGAAACAATTTGTAACGAGAGTGGACAGCCTATTCACAACTTGTCAAAAAGCTTCGAGCGCTGGTTTGAGCACTTTGAAAGGCAATTTAATCGGCCGGAATTGTACGATTTCTCACCGGCCACTGATCTCCCCGTTCTGCAGGCTGTCCATTTGGATCCACCCTTTCGCTCGGAAGTCGAAAGTGAGATCGCATGTTGAGGGTCAACAAAGCCGCGGGAACAGATGATCTTCTTCAAACGTTCTTCAAATTCGGGGACACTGCTCTTGTGGATGATTTGCATGAGCTAACAGTGAAACTGTGGGAGCAGGAATCAGTCAAACCGACTGCAGCCGCTCCGTCATAGTCCTAATTTTTAAGCTTGGCTCATCGGAATGCAGCAACCATGGAGGAATCAGTCTGATCTCAATCGCCTCCAAATTGATTGCCACTATCATTCACAGACTGACTTTCACAAGCGAAAGCCATATTCGTGAAGAGCAAGCCAGGTTTCGTCGGGATCGTGGCTGCACTGACCACATCTTCACCTTGCGTCAGTTGTTGGAGCACAGTCACATACATTGGCGGCCCACCATTGTCGTGTTCCTCGATATCAAAGGTGTATTCGATTCGATGGATAGCCGTGAACTTTAAGACTGTCTACTCAGGAAAAATGTACCTGAGATATATGTAAATAGTATCCGAGCATTATACGCGCGTAGCTCGGGCAGAGTGAGGGCTTACGGCAAGCCGTTGTCGCCTTTTAATATCTCTAGCGGTGTGAAACAAAGACTTTTCCTCTTCAATTTCGCTATCTAAGAAGTCATGGAAATCGCATTCACAGGACACGATTTAGAAAGTGTGGATTTGCTCCCAGGAGAAAGACTTCTTGACTTGGAGTATGCTGACGATATTTCCCTAATCTGTGACAGCACATAAAGGGCCAGGCGGCACTGGACAGATTAGCAATGGCTGTCCGTCACTTCGGGCTTTGCTTCGCATCCTCGCAGTGCAAAGCTTTCCTCCAAGATTGGTCTGGAGAAACTCCTTCGCTGACCCTTAGTGAGGATCAGCTAGAAGTCGTTCAAAAATTCAACTACCTGGGAAGTTGCATCGGTGCCCGTGGGATTGAAGATAAGATCATGAACCGGATAGTAAAAGCTAGGAGGGCTTTGCTAACCTTCGCCACTTATGGCGCTTGCGCGACATCACTTTTGTCCTGAAGACCAGAGTGTACAGTCCAGCGGTAAGTTCGACCCTAATGTACGTTTGTGAAACCTGGCCCCTTAGATCAACGGATATAAGGAGGCTAGTTACGTTTGACCACCGGTGCCTTCGCAATTTAGCTCACATCTGGTGGGAACACCGAGTAAGCAACGAGCGTGTTCGACGCCTTGTTTACGGCACAGGAAAAAGAACTGATCCGCTCAGTACCGTTATTTTACATACCAGGCTCCGATGGCTCGGCCATGTGTTACGCATGTCAGCCCATAGACTCACGCGACGTGCGTTGTTTGCGAGCCGGGACTGTGGATGGAAGAACAGGAGGGGGTGGATAAGCGATAACTTGGTTGAGAAGAATGAAAGCCCTCATTTCGATGCTGGCCTCAGTTGGAGCGTCTCGGCTCCCTGGTTGGGGTCTGGGAGACGATGAACACGTTTGGCTGGATACACTTGTTTGTATGGTTAGGAGCCAACCTCACTGGCTTTCGCGCTGTGAGTTTCTTTGTCCCACCCCATCACTCTTAGACTTCCCCTCCAACCACGATCTCACTATTTAGTCGTATATAATTTTGAATGGTACTTTTCCGTTGCATAGTAGCCGGCTGGTAGCTTACCGGAACGATGCCTATTCGTTAACAGTTGCTCAGCTGGATTGCACCTGTCGCACACTTTTGCTCTCCTTTTTTCTTCTATGTATTGCGGCACATTAGCTGAGGTGTTTCCCAACTATAGCTAACGTGTATAATGAACGGGGATGAATGAATATCTGTCGTCCTTACTTATGGCTTTACGGTACATCTGAAGATTGAATACGTGTACTGCGAGGAGTTCACAGGTACTTAGATACTTTTGACTTTTCGCCATAACCATTCTACGGGACCTGTTAAGCTTTAGCCGTTTACCCGTTTAAAAACCACGTTCTTTAGGCAGGCTTCTTGCATGCCTTATTATCATTATTAAAGGCCCATTTGCATTGGTACGAGTTTCATTTTAAGGAATGAAAACTCGGTGGCTTGGTATCAGTTAGTATTTTAAGTTGGATTTAACCTGTTTTAACGACTGCTGCTGACTCCGTATTGTACATGATCGACGCGTGCTACTTTATTCAACTCACCCAAATGGTGCGGCTGTCTACACTATTTCGGATCGCATTGTTATTTCTCTTAGCGTTTGCTACACCACAACTGAATAATCAGCAGCAAAGCAAACATTTGATGTACTAATGAGTAGGGGATTTTTGATGTAATTAAGTGAGGTCCATCGCAGCCAGTTTCCAAATCACATAGTCGTCCACATGCCCGGAAAAGCACTAGACTGCAGTTTCAGCCTGTTGGGCATCGTCAGTAGTGCGCATCCATCGGATCCCTCAGGATTCGAACCCATGACCACCAGCGGCTTGAACCGCCACTCAGCAGCTTATGCCACTGAGCCACGGGGAACAGCTTCGGACCGTCATGATTTACAAGCTAACTGCGATATAGCTGCGATGGACCTCACTTAATTACATCAAAAATCTCATACTCATGAGTACATCAAATTATATCCGCCCTGACAATTTCTAAATGCTATGTCGTACATAGCTACTGTTAGTGGACTTCGTGTCTTTCGGGGCCAACCCTGTCCGCTGCAACGTTCGTAACTTGCATGGCAGTGGAGGATAAGACGCGCTATATCGCAGTTGGCTTGGAAATCATGACGGTCCGGAGCTGTTTTCCGTGGCTCAGTGGCATAAGCTGCTGAGTGGCGGTTCAAGCCGCTGGTGGTCATGGGTGCGAATCCTGAGAGATCCGATGGATGCGCACTACTGACGATGCCCAACAGGCTGAAACTGCAGTCTAGTGCTTTTCCGGGCATGTGGACGACTATCTGATTTGGAAACTGGTTGCGATGGACCTCAATTAAAAGGAAACCTTTGTTTATTAGTTGGTTTCATCGATACCGCAAAAGCATGCAGAGTTTCAGCGAAGTGTTATTCCTTCTGCGTTGTTGGTTTGGTATACAGCACAGCGCCTATGCTAGTAGCTACAGATCGTACATTGCTTGACTTGGACCTCAAAGATTATGTGGCAATTTTACTAACAACAAGAACAGCCAATCATTAGGTGGACCCGATTATATGTTTAGACAATGATACGATTCAATGTTATTGTTGCTGGAATAATCAGTGACCTCAGTTTTGGTCGGTATAACCTACTGATGGTGTTTAATTACATCCCAGTGAATTTCAATTCTGCATACTGCCTACTGCATACCATTATCATTTCTTTAACATGTTACATGGATGACTAGATGAAGCGCACCTAGTTGGTAAGAATCTATGGGGATCAAACCCCTGTTCTGTTTGGCCAGTGTACAACTAGCTTAAATTCCAGTACCTCAGCAATTATCATTCTTCATGAAATTTATCGCCTCAATTGCATTGTGAGACTGCACAAATCATAGTGTTTAACCATCAGACTTCCATCAGTCGATGTTGGTGTGGTTGTTTTGGTGTTAGCGTAGCCCGGGTTTTGCCTGCGTCACTTTCCTTGTGGACCTCGTTAGACAGGCATTCTGTATTGTGCACAGTAGTGCGAAGTTTCTTTCGATGAGTTCGGAACCTATTTGAGACAAGTAAAATCCCGAAAGATCCGGTTGATGAAGACTTCTGCCCATACAACTGTGTAACACACCTTGGTATAACGCAACTGATCGGGGCCAAAGTTCAGCATTGGGACATTTAACGCTCCCGTGCTTGTCCAGCTGCAACGTCCTAGTTACTAAACAGCTGTTTATCACGTGGTCGCTTCCAGCCAGTCTGAGCACTGGTTACCGAGATTATTCTTGGCTGTGTACATTTGAGCTGCTTTGAAAGCGAATAATGCGTGAACGTGTTATAACTGCATTAGCGTTCTGTCAGTTGATGCCGCACCTGGGAAAGCGTTTACTTATTTTCATCCTCCTAATGAACGGCATATGGAACGTTTAAACGACGGAACCAAGGGAACCGAGTGAACCTGCTCTGCAGCAGAACAGAGCAACAAGATCATTTACTTTGATGCCGCGGTTATCGGTAAAGGTGCTGGTATACGTCCCGGTTTCTATACGATGTCTTCCAACTTGAGGGCACACGACATGACGAAAGATTGAATTGAAATAAAAAGATCTATTGATAGATTGTAGCGACACCTCGCTGCAATACAAAGACCAACATTCGAGCCTGGGCTGCGCACACCAAGAGGCAGCTTGCAGGACTCGACTATGCGATCTACACATTGCGACGTGGACGCATAATGCTTTCGGTTATCGACCGATGCACAAAGTATGCATCACTTTTCGAAAAACCCTTCTCCATGATAAGATCCAGGACTCCAATCCGTATGAGTAAGTGAACTGACAATGTGTTTGACCCGCTGCCTTCAGGGTGTGCATGTTATCGAAGGCTTTGGCTGAGAACCCGAGCCGTTCTCCTGTCAGGTGTGGGCGTCCTGCCAGTATCCTAGTCAAGTCCCATCCTCTTCCGTTAGGAAGTGTTTGATGGCCCTCTTCCACTAAAACCTAGTCCTGGGAAACAACAGGTCTACCGGTTATAGGCTCACCGCTCGATTGGCGTAGAGCACGAGCACCACGCATTTTCTGTGACGGTGGAAGGGTACGTCCGGGTGCTCAATGGTTTGTTACGGCCCGCCTCAAGCCAGGTAACCCCTGGTCACATTGATGTAAACTCGCTAGAACCCATCTGAGTCTGGCCTTGGTTGCAGGTGCGTATCTTACCACGTTCACAAAACAAATACGAATTGTTACATATCTCCAAAGTCTGCGTGAGATGGCCATCAAGTAGATCCCAGTCTGTCTCTGTAATCACATTTCCGAGCTGAATCTGCTCCCCGCTACCTTGTGGGTCAGGTTATTATGCCAAATGCTGCTGGCGGAGTTCTTCAAGCAAACCACCAAATCACCCACTGCCTTGTGGGTCAGGCTATTTAGCCAAAGTCTCTGGGCGGAGCCCTTCAAACAAGCCTCAGAAGCACAACCGTCAGCACGAGTGCGATTGCTGACAACTGCAATCGTATGCCTGCGCGCATAGCACCCATCACAGGGTGCTGGAAAGTGCGCACACTACTGGACCGGGACTCCAGTGAGCGCCCCGAGCGACGCACTGCACCGATCGCAATGGAAGTGGCGCACTGCAACCTCGACCTTGTGGCGCTCAGCGAGACTCGTCGCGCTAAGCAAGGTAAGTTGCATGAAGCAGGTGCTGGCTACACGTTCCACTTGGTGGGCAAGGCCACCTCAGCACCACGTGAGCACAGGGTATGGGTTGGAATCTCCCATTGCATAATTGAAAATTTGATGCGTGAACCAACAGTCATTAGCGTTCCTGTGATGGCTGTTCGCCTACAAATCGGAAGAGGTGTTTGCCAGTTTTATAAGCATGTACGGTCCGACTATGCGTTATCATAATGACACGCGTGATCAATTCTACACTCAGCTGTCCTGCGTGACACGGTCTGTGCCGAGGAGCGACTGACTATTTTTGCTGAGTGGTTTCAACGCGCGCGTTGGACGTGGTGCATCGGTGTGGACAGATGTTATCGGTCCGCATGGCATTGGTTTAGTAAATGCAAACGGTGACAGGCTGCTCTCACTGTGTGCCATTCACGGCCTGATGAACACGAACACTCGGCTTGCACTGCGTAACTTGGACGCACCACGGAGTGGTCACGCACACTCGCTCCACTAAGTCATCGTACGTCAGTGTGATATACGTGAAATGAGCATGAGACTTATACTGCGTGGAGCTGTATGGCACTGATCACAAATTGGTGTGGATAACTTGCACATATATTTTCGTAACTCTATGTATTACACTCCCGTCGTTAATAGGCGTAACTTTAACATTTCCTCGGTATTGTGGAGAAACACCTTGTGCTGGTCAAGCCGATGCTTGCACGCACGATTCCTCTGAATTGCAGAGCCACACTGGTTGACCTGTGGCATCACATTCGCGACCAGGTAATAGCTGCAAGCTTGGAGACTATCCGGTGTGCAAACTGTAAGCAGCTCGATTGGTTTGATGAGAACAATGCGACGATTGGCTCTCTGTCGTCTGATAAGATTGCAGCATTTACAGCACATAAGGCAGACCCCAGTGAGTTGAGGAAGAATAGTCAGCTTTGTAAACTTCGACGGAGACTGACCTGAGAGGTCCGTCGCATTAAAAACGCATAGTGGACGGAGAAAACAAAGCAGATAGAACGTTACGGCGAACGCCGCCAAGACAAGGAATTATTTGCCTCTTTGAAAACGGTGTATGGAACGAGGTTGGAGCCACTGAGGACGCTAATCGATGGTAGTTCAGGCGCGACCTGTACACGGACTGCAGACATAATGCTAATCTGGCAAAGCTGACTGTTCCTTGGACAATCTTTCGAAGATTGACAGACCGACATTGAACGGCCTGAAGCAGTACGATGTGAAGGCGTATCTTGCTGACACGCCGACACTGGATGAGACGCAGCGAGCGCTTGCTCAGTTGCGAAACAACAAGTGTTCCGGTGCCGAAGGGATCCCGCCTGACGTATTGAGACCCGGATGACCACGTTGGTGACCGTGATGCACCACTTGGTGCGGAGCGTGTGGATTGGGGAGGAGATGTCTCCTGAGCAGAAAGATGCCCTTGTGCTACCATTGTACAAGTGTAAAGGGAGCCAGCAATGTCGCACGAATTATCCTAGCATCAACATATTGAGTTGTGTGGGCAAGTTGATTGTCAGATCAAGCTCAACCGCCTCGTCAGTCAGGTTGTGGAACAAAATGCGGAGGAAGAGGAATCTGGATTCCGTTCTGGTCGCAGCACAACAAAACTTGCCTTTGCAGCTCCTCAGTTGCACGGGAATCTAGAGTATGGTGTGTGGAACAACCGCCAGGTTACCGTCCACACAAGTTGTCGGTGTGCAAATCCATGGTACTGTCCATTCTTCTGTGCGGCAGTGGAACGTGGGCGATGTATCGGCAGGAGGTGCGAAATCTCGTGCGGTTCCACAGCCAGTGTTTTCGACGGGTTTTGCGCACTCATTGGCACGACAGAGTTGAGGAAATGGAAGTGTTGCACCACAGTGGAAGGTATGCAATGGACTGCATACTTTTACTGAGACACCCGAGGTGGCTCGGTCATGTGTGGCGTATGGATTTGACTCGGATACAGAAGCAGCTGTTATGTGGTCAACTGAGTGTGGGGAAGCGTCATGCATGGAAATCGAACCTTCGTTACAAGCACATGATCAAAGTGAGTCTGTCACGTTCTGATGTTGATTGCAGATCATGGGAATCGAAGGCGGTTGATCGGCGGGCATGACGCAATCTGATCACAAAGGCAGTTGCCGAGGTGCAGGAGATAGCCCTCGTGTATGTGAAGAAGAAGCGGTACTTGTGGAAGCGACCGGCGCCCATGGGTTATACTCCATCAACATCGATCTCATGGACCTATTTACATCAAAATTTTGCTTCATGATTGTAGATGCCTGAAGCGATTACTTCAATTGTTACATTCTGAAAAGTAATGGGGCTGAAGCACAATTATTGACCACTTCTTAATTGATGATAAGTTTTGGAGCTGTGAAATAACCGACCACCTATGTACTGCTAAGCAAACGCACTCAGAGTCAGAACTCGCAGTAGACCGCGCATGACGGGTGATGTGTGGTTAAGAGATAACCGGATGACTCTTGTTCTCCGCAACCAACTGAGTAAGTCGCGGTGTTTCTCCTGCGTTGTTATCGTGACAATTCATTCACTCCAACTTCGAGACTTGTCAAGAGATGCAAAAACGCTTGAGTACGGCTGATGTGACGAAGGTTGTTATTTTCATTAATCAGCGACTTAAACTGGCTGAGGCCGTGTTCGGGGTCCAGCGGCTTATCTTATCCTGTCCGGTATCTGGGACAAAGTCAATTATTAACTTATCAGTTGTGAATGTTAGCTGTTTGGATTCCAGCAGTTACATAGCCCCAATCATAGCGGCACTTATCAGCTGCAGATATTGTCAATATAACCGTATTCCGTGATGTTCAGCAGTCAGTTGGATTCCAGAGAACAAAACCCAAAACTTCTTTCCCTTACTCCTGACGTCGGCATTTGTACACGCTGTGCCATGAACTTGCACATATGTCTTTCCCTTTAAGATGGCATCCCAACTGTTGGATTGTTGGCTTTTAGTTCATTTTGATAGTATGTAAATTTATACATAGTATCATGTGAAAATCTTTCATTCCATGAGTAAATAAACCCGGTTCTTTGTAACTGTTATACCATTTGCCACTTGGAAACCCTTAAAATTACAAAGGCACAGTGTGATAAATTTAAGAAAAATAATCAAATTCTTTTGTTGGTGTAACTGCCCGTTCACAATCGAGGTTACACAAGCCACGCTATTTACCGATTTTATTTAACCCCAACCTTCAAGTCAAGTCAAGTCAATAAAGCCTTCATGCACACGAGCGGGTATAACTTTAGCAGTTTATGATAACTACCGCAAATGGACTATAATAGCAAGGTTATAAATGCAACACTTTTACCGCAGGTTAAACTCATGACGTGGGTTTGTATGAAGAAATATACAACGTTGGGTGACGAACTGGCCACTCAAACGAATCCGATATTTTCATTTCCCATTTTAAATAAACATTCCAGGAGGAGGCATACCAGACTAATTCCGAGAATGACGAAAAAGCATTGCACAATCTCGAAAAATGCTTACCTACTGACGTCATGTATCGAGCTGCACCATCCGCATGAATCGTTGCTTTGGCGTCAGAAGCAGTTGACACCATGCACCAACCCGTTCCATCATGCAGCTACACATATCCTGCTCAAAATACTTCTGGCTAGGGAGGTGGGAGCGCACTGGTTACAGACGTAGACGTTAAAACTGCTGATAAGGTTCTCGTAGTCCACTACAAAACCGTTCACCACAGGAACCAATACAGCTTTCCGTTCGCCTTCTGTAACAACCGAAAGAACCCCTGACTGTAAATTTCTTCCGGTCTCACTAATTTGCAGTTGCTACCATTGCAGACTTCTTTCGTGATTGAAAAAAGACATCACCGAGATCAAAATGTCGGTAGCGAGTAACCAAGGTGCGTTTTCTAATCTCTTTGACAGCATGCTTCTATCCGGTAGATTTTACTCGCCGTTGAGACCGCCTATTTGAAAAACTGTACGACACACTTAATTCTCTGATAGAGGCTTTGCGTCAATTGCGACATCAAAGCAATCCGGAGTTAGCATTCCCGTTCACCTCAGTGGATTTTTGCATGTATATGACGCATCACTACGGGATGCAAATAGTCGATATGCCCCGGTAAGAAACACATATTGTCTTTAACCGCTGATAAGGCGCAGTACCTTATTTGCATACATGGCGGTAATGTTCATCATGCCGCCCGGAACAGGTTGTCTGCAATATTATCTCGAGGTGTTGGAGCCGAAATCAATTTCTCCGGTGCCCGAGGCACGTACTCATTTAGTAAAACTAGGTTGTACTCCGTCATACCAACAGTAAGGTGACAATTTTCACAGCAACTCTACTGAAGCGTTTTGCTGCATGTGGCGTTTCTCCTGAAGAAATTGCAAAGACAGTAAGGAAATGATTGCACACCGTGCGACACAATATGGCACCACTGCGTATGGGCACAACACTGACTTCCACGAAAGAAGTAATGAAGTGCAATATTATAATCGATTATTGATTTCCAGGTTGCAGAATTGGTTGACCTGGACAAAACGAACATGCAGTCATGCTACTCATGTAGTTATTTGCAACTACATTTCGTATGCGCATACATGTATATATATATATATTTATATATATATATATATTTATTTATTTATTTGCTTCCTTTTGAAGATTCCTTTCCCAAATCTACAACCTTGGTAAGCTTGTGAATTTAAACTGTGCTTTGCAAACGTCCATACCCAGTCTAAGTGAACGGTCGAACTGTTTTCCATCTATACGTGATTTATGTCCTTCTCGCTGGTTTATAATTGCTTGAAAAATTTGTGCGCACCGTAATAGCAGTAAGCAGCAACGAGGAAGGATGAAGCTTTCCCCTTTGCAGCTTGCGACCAAGTTAGCTGTACCCGCAGAGGAAGCATCGTGGCCGCGTGAAGGAATCAGCTGCTTTCTCGATCAGCTGGTTTGTAGTGACCTGGAGATTCCCCTGTTTGGCTGCCGCATGCTGCGTAAAATATTACAAAATCACAAAATTATAGTTTCTTGATGTACATAGCAAATTAGCTGCTCGCATGTTTGAACGTCGCTCGCATTTGTTTGAGTCAACATAGCACTCGCCTTCGAACGGCGCGACGCTCATCGGCTCCGCGGCCATCTTTGCTCTCCGCGCACGTGACCACACCTTTCCCCTAGCTAGCTATCTTCCGGTGCCTTATTTTTAGCACTAGATAGCATTTCGCCCCACTTGACAAATTTTTCCTAGCGTTACTTTTGGTGTTCTCCACTCATCAGATTTTGGCCTTATATTCGCGTATTGGTTCTAAAGCGTACCGACCCTGCTTCTCGCTTTATTGGTGACCCCGACTTTTGGTCATTATCCGGTGAGTTTTCGCTAACCTTTCTTTTCAGATTTGGCCACATTTTTTCGCTAACCCGTCTGATTTTCACTTTTCATTTTCCGGTTTAAGCTCGCTGGCTCGCTATTTTGCTCGCTATGGAAACTGATCGCGTAGATTCTGACGTTCAGATCGGCACAGTTACGCTTCCTATCGCACCTTTTCGCGAGACTAATCCTAAGTCTTGGTTTGGTCAGCTAGAATCGCAATTTTTTTGCGTGGTATTAGGTCCGAAAAGACCAAGTTCCACCTTGTCGTTTCCGCGCTTCCGCTAAATGTCATCGATGACATTGATGACATTCTAGATCTTCCTGACGACCAAAAGACTTACGATGCAGTCAAGACAGCTGTTCTGAGAAGAACCGGCTTATCCGATCGACAACGAGTTACGAAACTCCTCAACGAAACCGATCTTGGCGATCTTAAGCCGTCTCAGCTGCTTCGAAAAATGCAGACCCTAGCTAAACCCACTTCGATAGATGATTCTTTTCTTCGAGAAATGTGGTTGCAACGACTTCCGCGCGAGATGCTACACATCCTCTGCGCTAGTGAGGATGCACCTTTATCCAAACTGGCCGATACAGCCGACCGAATTTGGGAGTCGTACGGCCAGGTTTCGCAGGTCCACACGAAACCGAACGACGATATCGCCACGCTCACATCCCAGATGGCAACACTGACTCGACAATTCGCAGACTTTTCGGCCTCCGGACATAACCGCTGTAAATGCTCTAGGAGCCGTTCGCGTTCGCGTTCGAACTCTCCTTCGCGATCACCGAATAGAAACGGTTACTGCTGGTACCACGAACGATTCGGCCAGCAAGCTAAATCATGTCGCCCGCCCTGTTCCTTCAAACGACAGCAGCAGGGAAACGGGCGGACCAGCACGTAGGGGCGACGGACGTAGCTGGTCAACGCAGTCGCCTTTTCTTTGTCACCGATCGTAGAACTGGAGTTCGCTATCTCGTCGATACTGGCGCAGAAGTCAGCGTTCTCCCGAGCGAGCCAAACAATCCGACCGAAAGGGTGACTAGCTCATTGCGCGCAGCTAACGGGACCAATATCCGCGTATATGGTCAACGCTCGCGCACGCTAAATCTCAGCCTCCGACGCGCTTTCAAATGGATATTCCTCGTTGCGGATGTTCAAACGCCTAGCCTTGGTCTCGACTTCTTAGGTCATTACGACCTACTCGTCGACGTTAAGCGACACCGTCTAGTCGACCGCCTTACGAATCTCGCAGTCATTGGGACTTTGACCGACACCGCGTCAATCAGTCCCGTGTACGCGACTCAACTTAGTTCACCCGTCGGGCAGACGCTGCTCGATAGTTTTCCGCAGGCCTTCCGTCCTGCCGTCCCGTTGCCTTCCGCAACCGACGCCGCGACACATCACATCGTTACGAAAGGTCCGCCTGTGTTCGCAAAAGCCAGGCGCATGACCCCCGACAAGCTCAAAATTGCACGCTCCGAATTCGAGCACATGCTAGACTTAGGCATTATTCGCCCGTCTAAGAGCCCGTGGGCATCGCCTCTACACATGGTGCCTAAAAAGTCAGGAGACTGGCGTCCATGTGGCGACTATCGCGCTCTCAATAACGCTATCGTCCCCGACCGCTATCCGATTCCGCACATTCAGGACATCACAGCTAGCCTACGTGGCGCCCGTGTGTTCTCGAAGATCGATCTGGTTCGCGCTTACCACCAGATCCCTGTAGCCAAGAATGACATTCCGAAAACCGCAGTCATCACGCCTTTCGGACTTTTCGAATTCTTGCGAATGCCCTTCGGTCTTCGCAACGCAGCTCAAACTTTTCAACGCTTCATAGACTCTGTCGCGAGAGGTCTCGACATTTTTATCCTTATATAGACGACATCTTAGTAGCTAGTTCTTCCGAAGAACAGCACGCGGAGCACCCCAAGATGCTTTTCGAGATGTTAGCCTCTAATAGCATTACTGTCAACGCTGACAAATGCATCTTTCAGCAACCATCTATCGAATTTCTTGGTCATCGAATTGACCAGCGTGGCATACGGCCGCTCGAAGAGCGAGTCAGCGCTATTAAGGACTTTCCCGTTCCGACTACTTTGGCCGCCATCCGCCGTTTTAGTGGGATGATCAACTACTACCGTCGATTTCTGTCACGTTGTGCCGACTTACTCAGTCCATTGACCGACTTACTTCGTGGAGGCAAGAACGGCAACGTCGAGTTGACCCCCGCTGCAACCGAAGCCTTCAAGGCCTGCAAAGAGGCCTTGGCTGAAGCCGTTATGCTTCACTATTTCGATCCCAAAGCTCCACTCAGCGTTGCAGTCGATGCATCGGACACCGCCATTGGCGCCGTCCTGCAGCAATTCACTGAAGGATGCTGGAAACCACTCGCTTTCTACTCCCGAGGCTTACAACCGACAGAAGCCAACTACAGCACGTTCAGCCGCGAACTGCTGGCAGTTTATTCTACCGTCCGACATTTCAGGCACGTCTTAGAAGGTAATTCGTTCGTTATCTTTACCGATCATAAGCCGCTTATTTACGCCTTTCGAAATCAATCAGCTCGACACTCACCACGTGAGGTTCGTCAGCTGGATTTCGTGGCTCAATTTTCTACTGACCTCCGACACATTTCAGGTCAGAATAACGTCGTTGCTGACGCTCTTTCGCGCGTCTCCGCAATCCACACCGCTGGCCAGGCAATCGACTTATCTGCCATGGCTATCGCGCAACTAAGAAACACTGACTGTCAGAACGTCAAACAAGATTCTTTGCTACGAATCACATCGCATCCACTGCCGTCATCTGATGGCACAATCTTGTGCGATACTTCTACTGGACGACCTCGACCCGTCGTTCCAGAAACCTTTCGACGTCTAGTTTTCGACACACTTCATAACATCGCTCATCCAGGCATCCGAGCCACGATCAAGCTCATATCCGAGAGATACGTTTGGCTCGGAATGCAACGCGATCTTAAGCGCCGGTCGCGCGGTTGTCTAACGTGTCAGCAGACCAAGATACAGCGGCACGTGTCCGCTACGCTTGGTCGTTTTCCGCAAGTCTCAGCTCGCCTCGCCCATGTCCATCTCGACATAGTTGGACCCTTGGCACCATCCAGAGGAATGGTCTACATGCTGACCATGATCGACCGATACACCCGTTGGCCCGAGGCCGTACTTTTATCCGACGTATCCGGGGACAACTTAACGCGCTTTCGTTGAGCGCTGGGTCGCTTCACATGGCTGTCCAGCCACCGTGACTACCGACCGCGGTCCGCAGTTCGAATCTTCGACCTTCAACGATCTTCTCAAAGTCCTCGGATGTCAACGCATCCGGACTACCGCCTATCACCCGCAATCCAACGGCATGGTGGAACGTTTCCACCGACAGCTGAAGGCCTCACTTAGTGCCGCTAATGCACTAAGCTGGACCGAAGCACTGCCTATGATACTACTTGGTATCCGATCAGCTCTTAAAGCTGATTTGCACACGTCTAGCGCCGAACTGGTATATGGACAACTTCTTCGACTACCTGGGGACTTCTTTTCTGGAAACCCCAGAACACCCCACTCACAGTCTGTGTG
>CALYDF020000041.1:0-22631 GCA_944474145.2 Dicrocoelium dendriticum
ATAATGCCGATTTTCTATCCGCAGTCTGGATTCCGTTTTTTCAGACAATGATCTCCAAAGTAGCATGTTTCCAAAATAAGATGTGCAGACATTACAGTGGTACAATGCATCAAGTATTCTCTTCGTTTTAACTACCTGTTCTGCCTCCACCCCTCATTTCACAACGGTATTTCATCGGCACTTATTTGTGCTTGCTTATCTCTGCCTTATACTCTTCGTATCATTTTAGGATGGCTCATCTTCAACGCAACAAGCCGCGCTTTCCGTCGTGAGAAAAACGTTATGCTTTTGGACCAGAAATGACTCCAATGACATGGCATCGTAGCCACCATCGGACTCTATCTCTACTTAACCCGCGATCCCAAAGTACATGTTTAACCTCAAAACTAACTTTGTCTACACTTTATCGTCGCTATACTTCCACATAAATGGAGATTCTGCTTATTTACTCGCTGCGTCCAGACTGTGTGGCGGTAGTTGCCGCAAATGCTACTGGCCCACTACCATTTTATTATTATATCCATCTACCTGCTCAGCATTCGCTACTCTTAAATCAACAGCATTTTTGACACTTCCACACATACATGTGCCTGTTTATGACGCAGTGTAACATTAGTTATTGAAACCTATTACTTTGATGCAAAATCGTAGCTTTCGGTGCCGCTGAGATATCTGTTTCAAGCGCTGATCGATAGGTTATTTCAGTGATACTTTTGATCATTTGGAATTCTACATTCTGCCAGTTTGCAAAACCCGTAGTTTATTTTATTCATTAAAAGTCTAGCGTCGGCATTTTACTGATCTTTCTATTCCTAATACAAAGGTAATCTTTATTTGATATTAACAGCGTGCTGCTTATCTAGGACTTACTTATTTGACTGCTTGCTAACCCCAGCCAGTGCAAAACTGCTTGCTATGTGACTACTGGCACTAAATAGCAACCGTCGTATATTCACGTGTTGATTCTCATTGTCATCATTATCAACATCATCAACAACAATACGTCAGCCATTTGCATCTACGCTTCGCAAGCATACAAGCATGAGGACCTATGAAATAGGGAATAAGAAGAGGAAGAGAGGAGAACTTACCTGAAAACCTTAGGTTTCTAACCAAACATTCAGGGTCAAGGCGCTTACACCTTGTGTAGACAACATACTGCCAAAAACAGCTGGCTATCGTGCAAAGATAAGGCGGCATCGGGGAGACAGCTTCCTTGCGGCTTTCACTGCCACGCGTCATACTCAGCCATTACTCCTCAGATAACTCAGCACAAAACACGCATTAAACAGGCAATCCGATTAGGAGACGGCAGCAGACGCACCACTGGTGTCTACTGCGTGCCACGTCCTGTAAAGTCTCAAGTCAAGCACAAGGCCAGTAAAGTGGACTCCAGCCGGGAAGTCGAGGCGGACCAACGGCATTCAGTTTGGTCGTCAGCCTCTTCATTGAAAGTTGCCAAGTCAACTTCTGTCCACCGCGCGCCTTACGCCACCCTAAACCTGGCAGACTAAACAAGGCCCTCACAGGTAAGCGGTGACCAGGTATACGTAGCACGTGCCCGAGCCAACGCAACTTATTCAGAGCTATCTGTTTTTCAAGGGAGCTAGCATGAGTATCACTACATAGTGCTCCTATACGCACATTATCTCTGCGGACACGCTGGTGCCATCCGACTCCAGTAATGCTTCGCAGACAACGATAATCAAAGACTTGAGTTCGCCTCAGCTCTTCAGATGGAAGGGGCCAAGTATCACTACAATACAGCCAGATGGCCCTAATTG
This sequence comes from Dicrocoelium dendriticum, assembly GCA_944474145.2. Lineage (NCBI taxonomy): Eukaryota > Metazoa > Platyhelminthes > Trematoda > Plagiorchiida > Dicrocoeliidae > Dicrocoelium > Dicrocoelium dendriticum. Next base: position 1,785 of record CALYDF020000041.1, read on the forward strand.
TGGCCTTGTATACCCGGCCTTTCAGAAGGAGAGAAAAATCATTCTGTCGCCAAATATGCCGCAGACACATGAAGGTAGCTGTGGGTTTTGTAATGCGTGAGTTGACGTCAGTTTCTATGTGCCCATCACTGCTGATGCAGCTGCCAAGATAAGTGAACTGATCAACCACCTCGAGTTCCTCATAAGCATGCGTCAATGCGTCATCAATCGGCTGGTAGACATGCAGCAACACTGCTCTTTGAAGGTGCGAAGTGTTTGCCAAATAATGGGACTATTCTAGACAAGCTACTCATGGTTGATTGGGCCACCACAGCATCGTCGAAAAGCAAGAGGATATCATCCGCATAAACTAGATCAAATAATTTTACACCGGGCAGCACTTCAACGCATACACCATGAGTTTCTGCAAGGAAACACTCTACAAGACGAAATTGAAAAATAACGAGGAAATGGTACAACCCTGACGAACGCCACTTTTGGTCGGAAAGCTGTTCGATAGGAAACGTAGACCCTGGCGCGGCCTGTAGTGTTCTAGTGTAGAGCACGAAGGATGTTCACATATTTTGTAGGAACACCTTTTCGTGCAGGTGTTCGAACAGAATCGATCGATCGACTCAATCAAACGCACTCTTGAAATCGAGGAACACAACAATAGCCGGACTGCGGCATGCGTGACGATGCTTTAGCGCCTGCAGCAAAGTGAACATATGGTCTATACAGCTACTTCCTGGGCGGAAGCCAGCCTGCTCTTCCCTAATCCGAGATTCCCGTTTCGCAGTGAGGCGAAGAGCGATAATCGTGGCCAAAACTTTTGTCACAATTGGCGTTAGAATAATACCCATGTGGTTAGAACAAGCTGTGCAACTGCCCTTCTTGTATAATGCAATTTTAATCGCTTGGCTCTAATTACCCGGGATGCTCTCTTTTTACCAGATACCTTCAAAAAAGGAGGTCAGGGCTTTGTAGAGGACCTCACCTCCATCATTAAATATTTCAGGTGGGAGGGAATCCGGCCAAGCGGCATGAAAAGGAATGAGTGCTGTAATCGCGTTTTGGATCTCGGCCTCCGACGGAAGCTCTAAACAAACCGTCCATGGCTCGTCCTGCATCGCTTGTGTAGGAAGTGGTCCGGGAGCAGGAGGCCATCTGAACTGATCTTGAAACTGTTCCACCCAACGAGCTACACAACGCTCCGTACTGTGTACCAGCATACCTGCGCTGTCTCTGATTGTCTCACTGACGCCTGGTTTTTTGCAAGTAGTGGTGCAGATTAACTAGAAGATCTCAGGGTAATTTTCTACTGCTCCTGCCTTCTCCATTTCTTGAGAACTACTGGTCCACCAGGTTTCATTATCAGCACTTCAGCTCTGCTTTATTTCACGCCTAATAACCCGTCTAATCACATTGTGTTCAGAGCCAGCCACGAGGTGTATGCTAGATTCCAAAATGTTCACCGATATATCGGATATCCAGTGACTGGTGCGGTAACGATTGATAGTGCCACAAGCAGATGCTCATGCGTTGTGCATGGCGGCCGAGATCCTATTCCACTGAAGCTCAGCGTCATTAGGACAAGGCTGCGGAATTTCAGTGCGCAGGGTGCCTTGATAAGTTTACCTGAACGAGGACTGAGATAATTTCCTTTTTGTCAATCGTACGGGACGCACGTTGCGCCGCCCGGTATAGTTCATGGAAAAAGGTTAACGTACCAAGGCATGATTAGAGTCGACAAAGGTACTCCAGTACGAGCGGCAATACAGGAGAGAACCACGCCACCTATAACTTATGGCAGTGTGATCAATTTGGTTTTATCGCTGGTCAGCTACAGAAGGACGCCAAGAGGAACTTCGGCGCCCACTTTGTCTAAAAGCAGTGCTACTAAGAAACAACTGGTGCTTTGCACACATTTGCAGCAGACATACACCATTGTCAGTCCGTTCGGAGTTAAGCCCACATTTACCACCTAGCTAAGATTCTGAAAGCTCAGAAGCGCTACGTGTGCATTCATATCTCCTGCAATACTATAATGCCTGAACTAGTCGCACTGCGTAACAGCGCGTTGAGTTCGTGATAGAATGTGTCCTTGACAGCATTTGAACTACAGACTCTGACACTATAAGCGGAAAGCACTAACAAGCAACGTTTTGTACTATCGTGAATAACCTTAGTTGATGTCGTAAAACGAGCTGCACGTAAACGGCTGTTTACCGGAATCCAAGCAACCAAAGATGGCCTTGGAGCTTAAAATGATACCTACCCACCAATGATTTTTATTACTTTTACATGCTTGCTTTGATTTAACCCCTCCATTCTCATTGACATGAACTTAAACATCAGTTAAGAGTACAGGTTGAAAACCCAGATGGTCTGAGTGACCAGGCTAGGCGATTAGCCACATGGCGATCAACAGTTTGTTTGTGTGTGTGTGTGGCGTTGTCCACGATACATGTCCGTGTTACAGAGGACCAGGGTAGACCAGGGCACTAACTCTACTCTGCAGCGTGGACAACGCCACACACACACACAAACAAACTGTTGATCGCCATGTGGCTAATCGCCTAGCTTGGTCACACAGACCATCTGGGTTTTGAACATGTACCCTTAACTGATGTTTATAACCATGGCATTCATTTGTGGTGTAATAGCCTGATGAAGAACCATTGAAAACGAGCTTGTTCGCTAACATTTGTTCTGATTACTGCTTCGTGGTTACACTTTACCCGCCGTAAAGTACCCTTCCTTTATCTTGTAAGGATTTCTTTCTCTAGAAGTAAAGAAATTGTGTTCAGCTCGTGTAATAATATCCTTTCAACGTGTTTCTAACTCAAGCTCACCAGTCTATATTTATTGTCGATATGTACACAGGGAACTTTGCTTGCAATCGGAAGGCCAATTAGACCACCTTTCCTATATCTGTGAAGCTCTTCAAATACTAATCCATAGAATCTTTCACTTAAGCCAGAAAACGTGGATATGTCCATTTCTGCACTGATAAAAGACATTTTCTTACTACCCATATGACGCCATTTGCATTTCACCTCTAGTACCTACAGACGTATTGTATAGCTTTAGAGGAAAACCTTTCCCATTACACGAAAACAGCCTTCGTCGAATATCCAGTGATACGGAAACGTGCTTTGAACGTGAATTCAAAAAAGAGTGCCAAAGGTGGTCCGCTTAACTTTCTACTACTCAGATGGCAGTACCTGTTCCATAATCCGTGGGAAACCCACATGATCACTACAAATACGTGCAAAGTTCATCTCTATGTTTCGTCTTGAACCTAGCCGCAAAGCAAAAATGGACGTCGACGTGCCACGTAAAGTTAACAAAAAAGCCTTAAAGCACAATGTTTCGAACAAATAAAATAAATAGCCTGTTTCTCTAAAGGCCAAGACGCGATGGTGAATATATACGGTAATAAATATTCCAAGGTACATGTAAAATACTTAATAAAACAAAATGATCTACAAAGCAAATAAAACGTTTAAGTAAAATAAATATTCCACACGGTAGTCTAGCTAGTTATAAAATTATCTTTCGCTGGCTGTCAAGGTCCCGTAAAAAATATATGGGTAAACTCTGTCCCCTGCAACATTCGTAACTTGAAAGGCAATGATGAATACGACGCATTTTATGGCAGTTTGCTTGCAAAACATCATTTTACGGTGCTGTTCTCTGTTGCCATTGGCATAAGCTGTTGATTGGCGATGCAAGCCGCTGGTGCACATGGGTTGGAATCCTGCTGGATCCGCGGGATGCACCATACTGAAAATGCACAAAAGGCTGAAAATGCAGTCTAGTGAATTTCGGGGCATGTGGTCGACTACGTTATTTGAAAGTGGCTGCGACGAACGAAAAAGTATTAAAAGTTAGTAAAATTAGTGAAATACTGCAGGTAACAATAACTAACGGGATGGCGGAAAACAATTCGCCGTAGGTATACGTCGAAACCTCTGGAAGTTTAATAGTAAATACATAGCAGAAATGGAACTATTAAGGACATAGAAAAAAGTAACCTATATGCAGCAAACACCACTGAAATGTTAAGAGTTGAATTGTAGATTAACATAAAGTTAATTTATCGTTGGAAGCAAAGTAATTTGTAAATCCTATAGGCCTATGCACCCGCAAGTTTAGATTCAATTACATGACATCTGTTATTTTAATGGATCATTATTTACACGTAAATAGCTCATACGGGTTGAAATAACGCAACCGCTCTACTGAGTGGATACGAAGTGCAAATGCAGTAAATAAGTAACCTAAAATTACTGAAGGAAATTAATGGTAAACTTATTTTACCATATTCAAATGCAAGTTATGTAGCAAACTTTACTATTTTTTATTATTTTTACCACATTTAATTTCTCAGACAGTTGCGGCTATAACAAATCACAGCTTATATTGGAAGATGCTGACATGTTTCAATCTTCACTGCATCTGTCCATGGCTGGTCAATTTACTGGCAGTTGCTAATAAACCATGTTTTCAGCGCTCCGACATCCTATTTGATGACTCTGGCCCATTTAGAAAGGAAACGCCACACAGAAGAGGAATCCGGGAGCAATTATTTCTATTGACCTTAACTCCAAGAAAAAAACCTGGTCACCTCGACCTAGAGGATGTTTCTTTCTATGGAAATGCCTTCATTAGAGCGACTCCGGACGTTCTTCGACTCTTGTTTACTCCAGGTGTACTTCTGCTTCTGGAACACGGGCTATCTACCGCCTACCTACTGACGAACTTTGGACGTTGTATGAGTACGAAAGTTTGACGCCGTGAACCAATTTACGTTCGTACACAACGGGAACTCTCTTGTTCTGTCGAAATCAAACAACTGTACTATCCTTTCAAAAATTACCGTTGTCAGCGCGTAAATGTTTATATTAGCCCAGAGTTTTCTTAGATGAGAGTTAGGAATGACTTTCAGGATTATTTTTATTATAACAAAGAGTCTTCGACAGGGTCCTTCAGGTGAAAAATGTTCAAAACGAGAAGAAGTGGACTGCGTTCTAGCATAATTTTTTTCAACACGCCCCTGGTATGCCTGTAACCGCCTTCGGAAGTCCACCGATGAAGCCTAGACTGAGTTAAGTTTCTGCCATTTATTGGGTGCTCATTTTAGCTTGCTTGGATTTAGCTGTTTCCAATGCGTCCTTATTGCTTCTCCATAGGACACTGTTACGTAACTACAAAGGCTATCCCTAAAACGATTGGGAGGTGACGGACCTGAAAGAGAATATTCCATATGCTTGCTAACATACAATGATGTTTTATAATTTATGGCGACCCATAGACACGTACTTTGATTTGTAGATGAAGCAGTTGAGTATTCATACACGGGATGTTGGATAATTTTACGTCCATACTACATTAGACATTATCTACCTTCTGCAAAACGTCTGATCATAGGCTTACATTTCTTTCTAAAGCAAAGATCTGTCCATATTTTGTTAAAAGTCGCTTTTCTCCATTTTTGCTTATGTCCAGACGCTTCACACGTCGATTTCCAGGTAATGATATAAACGTCTAACAGCAAAATGTTGGTGTGTAACATGTACTCATAGTAAAACAAACGAAGTCAATAATTTCCATTATTTTGCTTTATTCCTAAATAGTATATTTTTATCTACACTCAACGAAGCAATATAGTTATTTTGATAAAACTATTAAAGTAATTTTAAGGTGAAAATAAATGTTCTTCCTCGAACTAATGAAATAATGGGTTTTTCTTTACTAGGTAGGGCGACTGTATTGCATTTAACAAATTTGCTTATAAAACAACCAACATATAAATATTTTGCATGTCAGGTGTTTACGTTCTTAATAGTTTCGCTATTATGAGTTACAAATTTGTATGCTTATTTTAAACATTTTAATTCCATTTGGCTTGAGCTTTGGAAGCAGGCTGCGCTCAAATTATAGTGTGAACATTTGACGCTACCCTTTTTGGTTTCGGATGGTATTGTCGGTATGCGTGAGATAATAGCCTAGCGTCCAGCGTGGATTTTGGGTTTGGATAGCTGAAAAATCAAAATGTTGTTATATGCTGTTAATGCTAGTTTAAATACGCTTTCACAAGTGTCAAAGTATTTAAGCATGCTTGTCACGTTTTCAAAGTACAGAATGTTGCTTAAGTCACTGCTGACTTGTAGTAATTGTGTGCATTCCCCAAGATTCGTAGGCATTTTATTTCAAAGATTAAAGCAAAATACCAAGCAAGAAAGCGCACAGTTTCTCTTGCACTCAAGTGTACAATCTGCTTTTCTTATTACGTAATTCAACATTCGACTCAGTGCTAAGCTACAAGCACGACCAAGCACCAGTGTGTCTCATTTATGCCAATTGTACATCACTGTATATAAAAGTAAATATTCAGGTTTAAATGCCGTAACCAAAGAATCTCACCGCTATTTTAACATATGCACTGAATCCCATTAAGAATTCTGTTGGTCATGGGCCAAGCGGAGAGAGAAAAGCCGGAGGAACTCCGATCGGGTCCTGAAATCCCCCTGTCGCGACACACCTTGGGACGTAAATCATCTTACTTGGTTTGCACTTTTTGTGGCACAGTGTTATAATCACATACTTAATTCCGACTATGCGTCGTTTTTTCGCTCCAAAAATTATCCAATCTGGTCGGAGTGGTTATCACTGCTCAGACCGAGAACGGTCAAGAAGGCCAAAATTAACCACATCATCCACTCCAAAATATTTAGCTATAGAAACGTTTCTAGGATCAATAGCTGTGCGCCAACCTGCTCGTAACCCCGCTATAACCGAGGCATAACTACTTGGTTTCTCAACGCTGGACGAGACTATATTTTGCCAAAGTGGCTACGGTGCCCGCAAGAAAGTGAGCAAGGCACTCTAATATTCGTGAGCTCCGCTGATTCAGCAGCTTGATCAATCAAACAACCACAGCTACTGGATGACGCCAGAAAAAGTAACTCCGTATTCCTCAAGCGCAATTCTTTTGTTATTTTTCAGTGAACCACAACAGCTGTTTAAACAGAGGTTGTGGCAATCAGTTTACAATTCCAACAACATATTTTGAGCCTTCGTCTCGACAGACGATACTAACTTACCCTCAAACTTTCCAAGTCTAAAAGGCAAACTTATTGTCGGTATCATCATCACGTTGGAACCACGGGACATATAGTATATACCCTTGCACATTCGCCGAGAAGTACGGAAAGATCTCGACAAGTAGAGCTCACCCGGTTTGCGGACCCGAAGGCACGGAAATCAACACAACCGCCTTAGGGCTTTAACTTGCAGCACCGATTTCTTAGTGGACACGGGATTTGAAGTTATCGTTATACTCCGTGGCTAACATAGGCTTGTTTTATCCTTGCCGAACAAGCTGTGTGCGGACAATGGCACACCATTCGCAACTATCGGCGGAAGGTTACAAATGCTTTTTGCAGGCGAACGGCCAATCTTTTGCTGGGCTTTTATAGTAGCTGCCGTGTATATCTTCAGCAAAGACATAAACTTTCTTCAAAACTAGGACCTTAAGCAAAAGTTAAAATTAAAAAGCTTATAGTATTCAGAACAGCTTAGTGGCATAGTTACCAGCGCTAACGTGGCAGCCAGCACGTCTATTCGTGTCATTCCTGAAGATTCACGGCCATTGACATACATTTTAAACAAGCCAACTAAATTTGTTCGCATTCCAAACGATCGGCCAACTGAGATGTCAAATCTCATGGATCGCTTTTGCAAGGATGACTCACAAGTTTCGGTCTGCTTTCACAGACTAAAACCGGACAGGCTCAACGCTGCTAAGGCTGAATTGGAGCAATGGGAGGAACATAAATTATTCGCCAATCCCAAAAATTTATAAGCATAACGAATACAAGTATTGCCAAATAATTCCAGTGACTGGCGCCACTGTAGTGACTACGATGCGCTTAACAATGACCATACAGAATAAACGCCCCATTCCTCACGTGCACGACTTCACCACAACACTAGCCGCTAAGTCGTGCTTTTGCAAGATCAACCTAGTTCGCCTCTCTCACTAAATACTTGAGGCACCGGATGATATTGCTACAGTAACAAGCTTCAAGCCATTTGGCAAATTAGGGTACCTCATATTCCCTTTCAACATTACAAACGCTGCTCCATATTTTGTAGCGTTTTATTCATGGGGTAACGCGACAAGTCGAAGGCTTTTATTCTTATCTAAATGGCATTCGCATCACCAGCTATTATAACGCTGAACATCTTTAGCACCTTGGCGCTCTCTTTCAACGGTTGACGCAACATGGATTTATTGTAATTACCGACAAATGCAAACTTGGCCAATGTTTCACTGGATTTTAGGCCAAAGGATATACTTCTATGGCATTTCAGCAGCGCTCGAAAAATTGAGGCCGTGTGCGATTATCCTGCTCCTAGCTCCTACAAGCAGTTAAGCTGATTCCTTGGTTTTGTCAACTGCTATGGACGTTGTATTACCAAATGCGCGATCATAATGCAACCAATGACTGACTTCCTCCGTTGAACCCAACGGTTTTTCATTAACCAGACGACTTTAGACGGTCTTTAGTGAAGCTCAAAGACTATATATATCCAACAAAGCGCTACTCGCCTACCCAGACGATTCAGCACTTCTCTCCTTGACAACGGTTGCATTAGGCTGCCGTCAGTGCAGTTAAGCAACAAAGTATCGATGATCGATAGATACATTTATGTTTCTTTTAAAAAGGTTCATGACTTGCCGAATGGCGTTAACACTCATTAGATAGGGTGCTGCTTTTTATCTCCTTATATTTCAGTTCTTTCCGTCTTTATAGCAGTAGACGTTTTACGGTCCCCACTCACAGCAAATCCTTGCTCTACACAATGACTGGCGCAAAAGACAAGTACTCTCTGCAGTAAACAAATAATTAAACGAGGTTTCTCAGTTTGTGACATAGGTACGAACTGTTTCAGGTGCTTTTAATTCCGTCACAGGTGCACTTTCACGCGTTCATCAGATCAGTTCATCTTTTCGCATCGACATCAAACCAGCCGCCGTGACATTTGCTTAAAAATATTATTTCGACATAGACAAGCTACGACGCAACACCGCGTTAAAACTACTAAACGTTTCCCTAACTTCATCTGAGGAGGCTGTCATTTTAGCCTTCTCAAAAAACTCCTACAAAAAATAGTTTCCCTGACGAAGCGTTAATTAGTTTGACACAGCCCACATAACCTGTCCCATTCCGGTAAGCGTGCTGCGCAGAAGCTAGTAATTAAACGCTTCGTTTGGCTCAACGTCGACAGGTATATTTATTTTGAGCACGAGCAGGCTTTCAGTGTCAGCGCTTGGCGTCTTTCCAACAACAGACTCTCGTTTTGCACACAACAATATCTACCTACTCGGACCATTGCCACCATGCAGTTGCTAATTGTACCTCTTAACCTCCTTTAAACAATACTCCCGTTGGCTAAAAGCGATCCCAAAAGCCAACGGCTCATCTAAACTAGTCGCACAAACCATTCTAAAAGGCTAGGTAGCCCAATTTGTTTGCCAAACATGGTTATTATAGACGGAGGATCAAGCTCTGACGGATTCTTCAGCAAAGTTTTCAACCTACTTAGTTACCAACGCAACCGAACCACCGCATAACACCCCGCAGCTAAAGGGTTGGTAGAAAGGTTCCACGGAAAACAAAAAGCAAAACTTTATGCCCAAGCGAAGAAAACCTGGCACAAACACTTTCGCTTGGTCTCTTAGTCTAAAGCGGCAAGTTTACAGTGGATATGCACGCCAACCCTACTTCGCTAAATTTTTACTGCGCACAACGCTTGTCCGATGACATTTTGTCGAGGAAAGCACGAACAACCTAATAATATGGCGGTAACATAGCACGTTTAACTCATCACTTTGGCCAGCTTTAGACAATGCAACCCAAGGCATAGAGCATGCGTACAAAAGTAGACGAACGCATTGCTAATTTCACTCACGCGTTTCTTCGCACTGACAGCGTGGGCCAGCTACTTGAAATTCCTTATTCCGGGCTGTACAGCGTCATGCGCATAAAATACAAGATCTTTACCGTTGATTGCTTTGGTAAACCTAACAGGATCAATGTCGATCGCCTAACCTCAAAATTCTAGGATGTATCAGACTCCTCGGTGCAACCAGCCCTATCACAGTGTGCGCTCTCATAGCTAGCACCGCATCTTCAGACCGGTCAGTTAGCTCCAGCCGGAACCTACAACTTCACCCAAAGGCACTCAAGCTCGTACTGTCATCAATCGACCAAGTAGGAAGCTCAGCCATGCACCTCAGGATCCGGACATTTTAGTTCAAACTAGCATACATGGAACGTGAATCATAAATTTCCTGCTCTTATGAAAATATTTTCCGAAAGCTAGAGTTGATCAAAACGTTTTGAACCTACCAATAAAAAGCAAAAGCTTTTGAAATCCATAAAACAGCGGACTCATTTGTCGCCTAACATTATTTTGTGTACTGCTACGAAATTACGCTGCTATTTTTCGTTCTGCATTCCATATACAGCGTTGGCTTGTATCACGCTGATTTTAGTTGTTTCTGAATACCCTTCAAGGCAATTGAAAGTAAAACCAATAACCTGTTCATCGAGCTAAGTAAAAATGAAAAACGTCCAACTGCAAATATCTTTAAAAGTTTCCACACAGTAAAGAGGACTCGTGTAGGAGCTCGCTAGAGTTCGCTTGCACAGTCCTTTCTTAGCTGCTGCAACAATTTTCACAACCTGGTCTCCAGGAAGTAAGGTCTGCGACGGACCGTCCTCACGTAGATAAAAATATTGCCCACACCATTTTTTCTTGAGAAGGGCTAGGTACCAACCAAGAAATTCCCAGGTTTCCCGTGTAACATTCTAATTTAAATTGGTTTGATGTACGCATAGGCGATCGGCGTGGTATATTAAACTATTTGCTGAGTTTGAATGCCTGAGTTGCTCACGGCCAATCACACTTGACACTATTTTCGGTTGTAACGCGGAACTGCCTTGTGTGCTGCATACACACATTTCGCCTAGCCAGAGCGTCAGCGAAGTCGTTTTTATTGATTGGAACTGTACCATAATATTATTCTGCAACCTGAGCTGTCTTCTGAATCGCTGTCCGTGCTGTCGCTAAAAGTCCCAAAGTTTTGGTGCATTTATAATTATTGCTGCTAATCTTTATGGCAGAGTAAAGCGTCTGCAACTTAAGTAACAATAAAAATTGTACAACCGGCTCTATAAATGCACCTGTGGTAAAACATCCATTAAGGTTTACGCCATCACTTTCTTTTCCACATTCTTCAGAATCCCCAAATTTTGCTTGCCACCAAGACACGCCTATGCGAATGTTTTCGACAAGAGTTATTTAATCATACCTTAGGAACTTAGTGACCATATGCGCACGCCAATATCTAGCAACAAATTCCAAAGTAAGGTAAATATCCAAGGTTATAAAAGATGAACGTGTGTGGACAGAATTAATAACACGGGAAAGATTTAAATTTGTAAATACCTGCATCATAAAGCGTGCATTAACTAGGATTAAGTGCGTACTTTTAACAAGGTGTTAAATATGATAACACTGGGTAACTGCAATGGCGTACCCAAATTGGGTGTGTTATTTTCAGGAACAACCATTAAATCTTTCATTTGGCTTATGAGTCGCCGGCACTCATGCATTTCACATAGATGTGTAAGGGCAAGAAAGCACCATATGAAGTTTAAAGACGTTTGCTTTCCTAATCCGCAGGTTGCCACTGGTTTGCTAATGCAACAATTGCGATTGTCGTCTAAGTAAGTGGGCAGTTGGAAGCAGCGCAGATGATGGAAATAGCAAACATAAATCCCATGTATCCAAAGCATTGAGACGAACATATTGGTAACTCTTTACCAACGGACCAGCAATTTGGGTACGACAAATAATCAAACATCTTGGATTAAGGAGAAACCATTGTTGGTTACCATATATCCAGCCTGCTGCTGTGTAAACATTTTCATATGCCACAAAGACACATTAATTTGGGCAATAGCAAAGGGTTAGACAAAATAATAGGAAAAAAGAGAGACTATTAGGATTATCAAGCAAGGTAAAGTTATACGTAAACGTTACATTAAGTTTAATAGCATCAACCGCTTTCCTCTTTTATCTATAGCGTTGTACTGCGGATTCTGAAGGTTCTTAGATATTAGCCGGCCCAATTACGTAAAATTATTCCTAAGTGCAAATGATACAAAATGTTATTTTAACCTTCAAATCATTTACTAACCCTTTTAGTTGCGTGTAAAATTTTTTAAGAGAAGCTGTTGTAATGTTGGCCGGATGCAACACATACCAGATAGTAAGATATTTGGTTCTAATTGTGTTCCTTGACTGTGCGGCAACGAAAAGTTTCACGCATAGTCTTCGTTGCTTAGGTTATACGGTAAGGAATCTTGGAATACCGACTTTCAGTTAATGCTGTAAATCGGTCAATAGACAATTCTGCTTAATTTACCTAACCACTGCATATATCTCTGAAGCCACATCGGCTCGGTTTTTATAAATGGCATGTACTTTTATAAGTAAGAGCAGAGGTAGTGCCTAGAACTGGTTTATTAATAGATCTTAGTGTAGCTCCGTTTATACTCATATCCTCTATGTATGTGCTGCTAAAGTTAGCATCACATTATTCTCCTGATGTTTTGGCGTAAATATTTACGTACATTAGCTCAATAACGCTTGTTACAGGCAAGCGGCTTGTCCTACTAATATTTTGCCAGGCTTTAGCCATTACCTATGTAACTAGGTTTTGAAATTCGACGAACCAGGTTTGCGAATATCTAAGACACAAAGCTTCGCATAGAGAAAGTTGAAATCCAAGTTAAAACCAAAATTCATGTAGGCCAAAGCATCGATTGTGCACAATCCTGCATTTAAATGTTAAATACTTTTAAGGAACATACCACCTGCATTTCAATGAAGTTAATTTATTTTTCCCTCACATATAAAACCCATGCATTGGAAATCAGGGGCATAAAAATCGTTTATGTACGCTACAATCAAATAATGTCTACCATTCATTATTACCGGTAAAAAGGCCATTTTAACAAAACGAATTGGGTCAAGTGCATTAACGTTTAACAAAAGATTGGTACTATTACTTGCTTCTGAAAGCTACTCATCGTTATGTCAGTTTTCCACCAGTGAGATAAGCTTCTCTACAGGATTGCAGTCAGCCTGTAATTCCATCAAGGCCATATTTATGCATAAAATTTCGGTGTAAACCCGGTTAACTAACTTTTTAAGCTTTAATTAATCTAGGATACTGGACCTACCAGCGTCTGTCGACCTCGTCTATTATTTGGAGTAATCCAGCTGCCATTTCACAAATGAATGATTTTAAAGTAATCCGTGCTGCAAACGTGACAAAAAGTTATTTTATGTTAGGTATTTGAAAATTCGAACTTCAATCTGGTGCAGATGGATTCAAGAAAAGAAAGCAGTGCGATTTTTTGGCTGGTGAATATAGGCTTAATTCTTCGCAAGGTTTAATGGCCGGTTTCACTATTGTCTGTATAAAATGACCAGAGAGAGACCACATTCCACTGATAGAGCACGTAAGATCTGTATTAAGCAGGGGCAACGGTCCCATACATTTTTTAAGTACTGGAAGGAATTCGTCTGGGTCTGGTGAAAATATGGTCATTAAAGCGGTAATTTATCGCATGATAGCACGTGTCTATATCTAGGGTATATATACCTGGCACAAAGTTTGGTGGTCACAAGGTTTAAGGTATACATTGGTAAGTGATTCCGGCAAATATGTGTTAAGAGCTTCGGATGATTCCACCAAAGATATCCACTGGTCTCGTAGAAGCTTTAGGAGTAAATACATTGTACATATTGCAGCTGGCAATAGGTAGCGTTATTCTACATACACGTGGCATTTTGAATACTTTAAAAGTTGATGAAGACGGCCTAGTCTACTTTTGGTCGCTTTGCAGCCAATTTTCGATGGTGTGTGCAAAACCTGTTTTACTTGCACTGGTATTGGCGTATTGTGTCAACAGCAATATGAAAATCGCAAAACGTGTCATTCGGTTGGCAATCTTACTGTGTAATAGCCATACACGTTTGTTTTCTTGATTAGCAGGCGACAAGTAATGCCGGGAAAGTTTATAGATGCAGCATCTGCACGTGTCATTGGGGCATACACTAACCAGCTTCGGCATACGTAACAATAACTATTCTGATATCTGCTAGCAGACAATTAAAAACTGATACTAGAGGCAGCCTGGCCACTTACAAATAACCAACAAATTAACCGTCCATTATAGTTGCTTGGATTTATTTCACCTATGTTAATTATGTTATAATTACTCGAAAATACTATTATGCAGTTTCGCGCTGCAACTCTTTCTACAATTTCACCATTGCTTTGGACCTTAAACTTACATGGACCAAGTGCATCGTCACAACACTATACACCACTTTCTTTATCACTTCCTTTCCAATTGATCATTCATAATAACGGCTCTGTGGTTGGTATTTTGCTGCAATATATGGCAGCTTGTAGCACACAAATGGTGTCCCGGTATCTTGACAAACGAATTTATTCATGTATATAGCTCTATCGCTTCTACAGTCTCAACCATGAACTCCTAAACAACTTTTGTTTGTAAGGTTTAAAACTGCCATAATTTGGCTGTGCGTTTGATTTAATTTGATCCCACCGCCGCGAGAGGGCCTAACTCAGTAGAAAATAAATGTTTAATTGTTTACCTTATCAGGTTCTGATGAACAGTATAGGGGAAGATAAGCTACGTTGTGTGTTTTTAGCTATACTGGAATTAGCATGTTTTAGGCAATAAGCGGTGCATGCATTATAGGACCATATATGCGATCAATTTTAGCCATTAATAAAATTCTCCTCTCATAACCGAAGACGTACTATGTAAAACGTTAAGTCTAGTAGGAAGCGGATGCAAATAATGCATATATATTTCTGAAGGCTAGAAGCAAACATAATGTGCAAGGATATTATCTGGTTCGATTGAGCAGCGGTGGTAAATGCAACCTGCGTCGTGTTTTGATAGATTGTCAGAAGTACTATAATTAAAAGCAAAGCAAGACGAACGCGTTCGAAAGAGCAATAACTACGCAGCTCGCCCCTTAAATTAAGTCCTTCAGTCACCGCGGAGATATACCTCGTTATATTTTAGGTCTATTATGCAAATGATTTTAGTGACAGATAAATGGCGGTACAGGAAGGCAGCAAAACTTAATTATCGTGTACTCGTTATTTTGTCTCTGTACTTACGGTATAATCCGGCTTCAGGCAATTTTAATATTCTGTCAATAGAAGACAACAATTCCAAGAATTCTAAAAAACTAACCTCCGCGCGCAGTAGCGCGTTCTTTTCATGTATTCCAAGAATTAATTACTAGAAACTTTCACCGATTTCTTTGGTGCATACAATTTGGTCCATACATTCATCCGGCACCGTCCCAGGCTTTCGTGACACACCATTTGTAATATGACTTAGCTTTAAGCACGGTTGAAAGCTTTAAATCACTGCACGCTTCAACTATTACGCTTCATATGTCCAGGTGCCACAATAGCATACACGTGACACACTGTAGCTGTAGTTAAGCGCACAAAGATTGCCGGAGTTTTACAGGCTTTTGTCATTCCTGAGTGCTCACTAGCCTTTAAATCCTAGAATTTTAGAAACGCACATCTAGAAACGCCACATCTAGCCTCAAAAAGACAGCCGTTACATGTCCGTACGAGCGCTGTACGCGCGTTTCACCCATTTAGGAAGCGTCAGAAAGGTGTATTCCAACAGACCATGGTAGGGCTCGAACCAACAACTCGACTGTTGCCAGTTCGTTTTTGAGACCACTGAGCTACAAAGGACAGTAACCGTCATCATTAATTATTTACTACAGGTATTATTGCGCCGCTCAATACCACTGATTTACACGTTACCACTGAGTAGAGTTCAGAGAAGTGCCTTCACCGGGTGACGAGCTTACGAAAATAAAGCTGCTAATTACCTATAGCATTATGAGCAGTTACACGTGCTTCCGGATTAAAGTCGAGTAGCAGGGAAGGTTGAATGAAATAGGTAGAAATTTGGCAAACCCCTATTCACTCAGACAGCCGTCACTCGCCAGGAAATGCACGGTTAGCGAGTTTCATCTTAGGGAATCTTCGGCAGTGCGCATTCAATCGGTTCATATTAGGACTGATTCCGCAAATATACAAAAAATTACGGGCAAAGCTAGTCGGCTGCAAAGCAAATTTTCCCATTCCCTTAATATGAATCAATATCAGAAATCAGTTCCGGGTGAAAACTCTATTCCGTAATTCACATTGGACCCAAACGTTTACAAAATACCCATACTGTGAGGTAAGCGTCAACTCAAATTCAGATTTAATCCTGGAGTTTTTGAATGATCAAAATCGATAAATTGAGACATAGATAGCAATGGCAAACCAAGTTAACTAACTTCCCATACTTACGCAAAGCTCAGTAGTCCAAAGTAATTAGGTTGGTAAAATAACGGCCAAATAAATAAGTATGAGTGTCCTTTGACCTAGGTGGTAGTATCGGCAGTATTAATAGTTTCTGAATACATAATTTCGGCATCAAATGTTAAATTGTATTGCCTCAGATATGGATAATACCTGTTTGCAATCTTTGGGTGTAGTGTGCAGTTAGTGCAAAACTGAATTCGTCCTGTTCAATGGTCGTTTATCAGTACTCGCGCTCTTGTGCTGCACGGTATTTAGGTCGCACAACAAGACGCCTATCTCAGAGGGATCGTGAAGGCATCCCGGCATGGTTCTACAAAGACGAAATGACATCTTCAGACAGCTCAACAAGGTCGCACCTCCTTGAATGTGGCCACACAGCTTCAGGGAATGACTTCGAAATCATGTATTCACTACCTGAACACTACACCCAAAGGGTTCGGCAAACAGCCATCGCCAAGGCTATCTACATTCACCATTTGAAGACTGCCTTATGTATAAAAAACGATTCATACGGCCGATACTACTGCTTTGGCCAACAGACCCTCTCACTAATTTAGTTGACTGTTCTATTACCTAATTAGTTACTTTGGACTACTGAGCTTTGCATATGTATGTGTGTTTAGTTTACTTAGTTTACCATCGCTATTCACGTCTCAACTTATCGATTTTGATCATACAAACAGTCCAGAAATATATCCTAGCCCGACTTGATGCTTACCTCACAATACCAGTGTTTTGTAAACGTTTTGGTCCGATAAGAGTTACGGAATTGAAGTTTTCACCCGGAACTGAATTCTGATATTGATTCATATTAATGAAATATACTGTAGCGAGTTCGGGTTTCCATTCACTGAGCCACGGACGACAGTAACGACAATCATGTATCCATGACTGGATGTGATATATCGTCTCTCAATATCCACTGACTTAAACGATACTGCGTTGCAAGGCAGGGAGTCCCCTCACGAAGCGAATAGCTAAAAATTATATCCGCCCATTAACGTATAAGCAGTTTTTGCTTACGGACTGCTAAAGTGTACTAGGAGAAGTTGAACAGTATATAAATTTTATCTAACAAAATAGTTCACGATGGTCGTTATTGTAACGTGCAGCTCAGTGGTCTCAAAAATCGATTGGCGACAGTCTATTTGTGCGTTTCAGCCTTACCAGGATCTGTTGGATTGCGCGTTTTTGCCGATTCCTTAAATATGAAACGCGCATACAGTGTTTTCCCGGACCATAAAGTTGGTCTGATGGAATCTAGAGATCACAAACTTTAAATATACCATTCAACTCCCCTTTTACGCCTCCACTCTAGAAGTGCTAAGCTCTTATACGTTTTAATGATTAATTTACCTTACCTCAAAGCATATTCTCTGTATATTTGTCACCTATAGGCTTCCGACTCTAACGATAGTATTTTCTTCCATGAGTCTTCTCTTATCTTTACTATTTAGAATGTTGGAATACTTTATCTATGCGCGTCGTAACGCTAATTTTTCTACGATAGTGCTGTTTTAGCATTAGTTAATCTCTCCATAACCTCTGGTAACGTAGCCCATAACAACCGGCTACTCACCAAAATCTATTTTTATCGGTCCTCTCTATGCTTTTGTTCTTGCTCGTTAGGACTTGTGACGTTTCTGCAGACAACTGCGCTTTATTTTCATCACTTTGAGACCCGCAAGCGGTCTGACATTTGGACAATGATATTAGTTAATAATCTTCCTCGAAACATACCTGAAAGCGTATTGCATGCAGGAAATTTTCAAGAGATTTCCTTTGTTCCAAAAGCTAATGGATTGCTTTCGTTGTAACAAAACTAATGGCTGGAGCTTTTGACATACTAATGTCTCATTATCTGCTTTGGATTTCTTGTGTGTTAGAGTTACTCTTAAGATTCTCACCGGCATTCGTTTGTCGGGAGATATATTGTCCTGTCGTACTCTGATTATGATAATAGTCCCGTGAGTACCTTATAGCAACTCTTTCTTGTTTGCTGTAGTTGGTTTTATCCTCGGTTATCTTTAGCTACGATTTCTCTGCGTCATGGTTGCTTAGTATTCCTTCGCGCACTCCACATATTTATTGCTTAGGTTATATAAATATATAGATGTATACACAATTTTCCAACGCTTTTGCATTGCATATCGCTAATTACATAACTGTTTGTGTTTACTTGTTTGGTCATGTCATAAACAGATCCATCTCATTGTGGGCAGAATAGTTATGTTAGAATAGTAGAGAGCGGAATTTATTTTTTTAGGTACCTATTGTGTTAGCATAATGTTGGCTCGTGTCTGGACTATGGGCCTTTTGGATTTTTTCTCTTCATTAAAATTTGAAGTGGATTTGCGTGTATAGATTATGTTCGGCGAACAGCTGCTCGCTTTTACTACATAGCGGACACCTGGCGTAGCCTCGGAATGTCGCTAGTGGAAATAGCGCCTCTCACGACGACAACCCGCAGTGACTCACCAGGGCAGGAAGGCTGATTCGAGAGAATTGGTCTATTTTTGACGCATGGTGAGCAAACTGCAAAGTATGCTGACAGTTAACGGACGCCGGAAACACGTTGATTATGCTTGCACTCATCTTGCTCGATGACCGAAAACAGCCTCAAATTAGTGTGTCTTTAAAAGGTTACGCCTTCAGTCCGATAAACGTTGCACTAAATCACACTTCTAGAGAGTTTTCCATACGTCCTCTTCACGAAGGTGAGATAGAAAAACATGTATCTGCCAGCGCAGCAGTATTAGGTCGATACCACTAAAGTTATTTGGCTAGGAGCTAGTAAGAATAACAACCGTACATGAACGGCGTCTACCAAATACGTGGCACGGTAGCTAAATAAACACAGGACTTTTTAATCCGCCTTTGGACTAACTGTACTTAATTAGTTGTTTGTTGGATCCTGGTCGCGATTCGCTTATCTGACCTATTATTGCATTATTGACAAACCTTGCTTCGATGGTCCTTTATGTGTTAGTTAGCTTAATGCATCATGCCGTATAGCCGATATCTTAAGTTGAATTATTCTTGTATTCCCTAGCGTCCTCTGTGTGCTTTAATTTGCATATCTTATTCAATGATAAAGTCTAACCTCGCTTAGCCACGGCCTGCATTCTAGACGCTTTTGTTTGGATGTTCGCTGTTACCACAAAACCGAGATTTACTCGGTATTAAGTCAGCGTGTTTAACCTACATACAAGCTTCTATCCACTATAGCTTCTGTTAGTACTCATCAAATGTAACTGCAAACATGTTATGTATATGACTATTATAAGCTTGCCCTCCACTGGGCAAATTATTCCCAGTTAACTTGGACTCGGGACTAACCTATTTCTATCTAGTCAGCTCACCTTTATCTTTCGCCTAGATTCTGGACAGCTAATCACCGCACAGAAAACAGACAAAAATTTCTTGCTTAGTTTTATGTACATGCTTTGTTTACAGGCTTTTAATTTACGACGATCATTGCGCACTTCGGCAATCCAGCCGTTTTCTATTATAACCTATATATAACTACCCCTCTTAGAAGGAAAGTGCCGATTCGTCACCCTTATTGTACCCTATTATTTTTTGGCTACTTCTTTATTCAATGTTTGGTTTTCTAATATTTATTGTTCACCATATCCATCTTAACCGCTAAATCCATTTATACTTTATACTAAAACGTACATTGTCTGTAACTTACGACTGTCCGACTCTCACAATTACACGACTGCCTATCATGTGATGGCTGCCTTTTCTCTGAGTAGCGTAATTTACGGAAAAACGCGATCAGCCCACGTGCTTGCTACACATATATATTTGCAATCGTTAAGTTTTCACTCCCCTCAGCTTGGAGGTCCTTTTTACGTAGGCTTCTTGTGTTTGACTGCAACTAAAAACATCGTACGTCGATTAATTTTGGATACCTAGATTACAGAAAACGCGCAGCTTTTATCAAAATAGTTCATTATCTCGCTCACTCAACGACATGTAACTCCAGTGACGTGTACGTAATTAGTCTTCTACGATCGATTATTCAATAACCATCAAACGTTGATCGCATGCGTATATTTCTGAGCATCCTAAATTTGCTTCTCTCTAGTCAAACTATTGTTATCAAACAATAAGGTTATCCCCATAGGGCCGCCAGGATTCGAATTCAGCCTAATTATCTGCCTATAAATCAAAGTCCAAACAGAAATGTGATAATTGCTATAAAGCTACACAACCAATAATACTTGAAATTATATTCATTGCCCTCCGGAAAGATAGTATACCTTTACGAAATCAAGGCAGTCCTTAACGGAATCAAGCTCCTCCTTAAGAATCTTCAA
>CALYDF020000042.1:5000-7500 GCA_944474145.2 Dicrocoelium dendriticum
ATGATGATGATGATGATGATGATGATGATGATGATGATGATGATGATGATGATGATGATGATGATGATGATGATGATGATGATGATGATGATGATGATGATGATGATGATGATGATGATGATGATGATGATGATGATGATGATGATGATGATGATGATGATGATGATGATGATGATGATGATGATGATGATGATGATGATGATGATGATGATGATGATGATGATGATGATGATGATGATGATGATGATGATGATGATGATGATGATGATGATGATGATGATGATGATGATGATGATGATGATGATGATGATGATGATGATGATGATGATGATGATGATGATGATGATGATGATGATGATGATGATGATGATGATGATGATGATGATGATGATGATGATGATGATGATGATGATGATGATGATGATGATGATGAGAACTGAGAACTGAGAACTGGTGCGAAGCAGCGAGTAGAGGTTGCTCTGTGTAGCTGCATCATTCGTCGTTTTCGGACATGAACTTTTTATTTATCGTTTCGCTCTTTGTACTTTGCCTCTGCAAATTGTTTGTCTAGTAGCATCTTGAATTTAGCCACTGTGTTCGCTTCTACTATATGCTGAGGCAGGTCGTTCCAGACATTCACCACTCTTCGTTCGAAACAGAGTTGATGGGCGACCCGCTTCAAATCCGGGACGATAAGTTTATACCGGTGTCCTCGCGTGCAGCTTGGTGTGCGCAGATGAAGTAGTTGTCTCAACATGGGGTAATCACCCAGATGTAATATCCGGTGCGTCATGATGAGGTCAACCCTCAGCCGACGATAAGATAGGGTGTATAACCCTAGTTTCTTACATCGGTCTTCGTATGGCATACCTCGTAAGTTGGGAATCAGCCTAGTGGCTACATGCTGCACCCGCTCAAGCTTTTCTACTTCGCCCCGGGTGATGGGACAGTATGCGGGAGTGCCGTACTCTAGCATTGGTCGTATTATCGAGACGAAGAGGCGAGTGGCAATCTCTTCGGACCAAGTGCTAAAGCTGCGCCTGAGAGCCCAAAGCATACGAAGGCTGTTTTGGTACAGCCTATTCGTGTTGTCAATGGACTTTAGGTCGCAGCGTGAGAGTACACCGAGGTCGCGCACGAAAGGAGCGGGATGCAACGGTTGTCCAGCCACTGTGTACGTTCGGCCGTGATCACACTTACCCAACCTCATGAATTGCGACTTGGCAGGGTTGATCGGAAGGTTAACCTCTGCAGACCATGTTGAGAGGCGGTCGAGATCCTGCTGAAGTAAATCGCAATCATTGAGTGTGCGGATTACTCTCCACACTTTCAAGTCATCTGCGAACAAAGCACAATGTGATTGTAGTAGCTGAGGCACATCGTTTATATGGATTAGAAACAATATCGGGCCCAGTACAGTGCCTTGGGGCACGCCGCTGCTCGATGGATACCACTCAGTTAGATGGTTGTCCACCTGGACTCTCCACTTCCGATCAATAAGGAAATTGCTGATCCATTTGTGCAGCGAACCACCAACACCGCACATCCTCAGTCTGTCAAGGAGCACTGCATGGTTAACCTTGTCAAAAGCCTTACTGAAGTCAATGTAAATGACGTCAACCGATTGGCCTTTGTTCAGCGCTTGTAACCATTCGTGCCTCGTCAACAGTAGGTTGGTGATGCACGAACGACCTTTCAGGAAACCATGCTGTGCGGAGGTTAACAGGTTTTTCGACTCGAGAAGTTGCAGAAGGCTCTTCTTCACAATCCTCTCGAGCGTCTTTGCCAAAACTGCCGTCAGGCAGATCGGCCGGTAGTTATCCACTTTGCTTGGGTTACCACCTTTCGGGATAGGCTTTACGACTGAGCATTTCCAGTCGTCCGGTAGTAGACCAGTGGATAGTGACCTGTTAAACAGTTCAGTTACAGAAGGTGCAATTATGGTCGATAATGACTTGAGGATTAGTGGGTGTATACCATCTGGCCCAGCAGGTTTCGTCCCGTCAAGATTTGCTAGAATCTTGCGTACATCCTCAATATTGCAGTCCAGGCTGTTAAGTTCGGCTGGAGCGGTGCTCGTCGAACTCATTACAGACACCTGGTCACTTGCGAATACGGAGGCGAAGTGCGTTGCCAATGCTGACGCACGATCTGTACTCGAGGTTAGAGGCTGTCCTTCTGAGCCTTCTAACACTGGGATATTAGCTATAGGCCTTAGGCGCCGCTTCACATATGCGAAGATCCTCTTGGGAGCAGTTTTTGCGGCAGTTGCAAGCTCCTCTTCGAAGCTTCTGCGTTTGCTTGTTTTCGCCTTGTTGCATCGATTTCGCTGGACCTTGTAGGCATTGTAATCCTCATCAGAGCCAGATAACACGAATTTGTTCCATAGTCTACGTCGCCGTCGGGCCATTTTGTTGTACTCTTTGTCAAACCAATGTGGTTTGACTGGTCCAACTTTCCGAAATTTGAGGGGCACAAATCGGGCGCACAACGATTTCAC
>CALYDF020000042.1:12500-18152 GCA_944474145.2 Dicrocoelium dendriticum
TCATCATCATCATCATCATCATCATCATCATCATCATCATCATCATCATCATCATCATCATCATCATCATCATCATCATCATCATCATCATCATCATCATCATCATCATCATCATCATCATCATCATCATCATCATCATCATCATCATCATCATCATCATCATCATCATCATCATCATCATCATCATCATCATCATCATCATCATCATCATCATCATCATCATCATCATCATCATCATCATCATCATCATCATCATCATCATCATCATCATCATCATCATCATCATCATCATCATCATCATCATCATCATCATCATCATCATCATCATCATCATCATCATCATCATCATCATCATCATCATCATCATCATCATCATCATCATCATCATCATCATCATCATCATCATCATCATCATCATCATCATCATCATCATCATCATCATCATCATCATCATCACATCATCATCATCATCATCATCATCATCATCATCATCATCATCATCATCATCATCATCATCATCATCATCATCATCATCATCATCATCATCATCATCATCATCATCATCATCATCATCATCATCATCATCATCATCATCATCATCATCATCATCATCATCATCATCATCATCATCATCATCATCATCATCATCATCATCATCATCATCATCATCATCATCATCATCATCATCATCATCATCATTCATCATCATCATCATCATCATCATCATCATCATCATCATCATCATCATCATCATCATCATCATCATCATCATCATCATCATCATCATCATCATCATCATCATCATCATCATCATCATCATCATCATCATCATCATCATCATCATCATCATCATCATCATCATCATCATCATCATCATCATCATCATCATCATCATCATCATCATCATCATCATCATCATCATCATCATCATCATCATCATCATCATCATCATCATCATCATCATCATCATCATCATCATCATCATCATCATCATCATCATCATCATCATCATCATCATCATCATCATCATCATCATCATCATCATCATCATCATCATCATCATCATCATCATCATCATCATCATCATCATCATCATCATCATCATCATCATCATCATCATCATCATCATCATCATCATCATCATCATCATCATCATCATCATCATCATCATCATCATCATCATCATCATCATCATCATCATCATCATCATCATCATCATCATCATCATCATCATCATCATCATCATCATCATCATCATCATCATCATCATCATCATCAAGGTCAAGGCCACAGCCTTCGGTTTGAAAATACGTTCGCTCCGCTCTCAGGCCAGTTTTTTCATTATTATTGTGTCATATATTGTTGTATCCTGTCGTGAGTTATATAGTTCGATATAATATTTGATTCTGCGTTATCCGGTGATATATTTAGATATATATTAGCCGTAATTTTTTCGTTTTTTGTCCTCCTGGCGATTTTTTGATCTGAGTGGTAGCGTGCCCTTATCCTGTTAGGCCAATTTTATCTCGTTGATTTTATTGTTATAACAGTGTCGTCCTCTAATTCACATAACTAATTCTAGCTAGTCATTTAGCGTTATACTTCGTAACTATCTGTAATAATTCAGCATAACTTCTTTGTCTCTTAATTACACCCATTTGCTCGTATCGATCGTAGTTATTTTTAAAATGACGAAGCAGTCTCCTTGTGGAATTTGCTGCAAGATCGTCGGACATAGAGCTAATGCGGTTTCATGCAGTCTCTGCAGCGCAAGGCTTCATATTTCGTGCGTTGGTCTGACTGTAGACCAATTTCGTATAATTCAGGGCATTAAGAGCGAATTTTTGAAGACCGTTTGTAAGCAATGCCAAGCTAATCTTGTGCAGAATAAAACGGACACGTCTAACAAGCGGGTCAGCACAACGAAGTGCTCTAAAATGCCCAGCTCGCCTTGTGCTTCACCACAGTCAGTGAAGCTGCCAACGCCTAGTACCTCGTCGCATCCATCTCGGAAACAAGGTACTAAAGTTCCATCAGACTCTCCCTCAAGACCTACTATATGTTCAGCTGACAGTAAAGTTCCAATTTGCAATAAACAAACTGAGGATAACGATTGGAGAGTACAAACATCGAAGAAACCAAGACCAATATCTAATGACCTGAGGCGCCGTAGCCTCATGGTCTTTTACGCACCTGAGTCAGGTGATTCTAATCCTCAGGTGCGTTATGCACATGACGTCGAATATTTGCAATCATTGATTGACAAACTACTCGATGTAAATGAGGACGGGCTCAAAGTTCAACAGATCGCCCGTCTAGGAAAGAGAATGGAGGGCAAAAGTCGGCCCATGAGGGTGACATTTGCCGAAGAAGCAAGTACCAAGTTACTATTGTCTCGCCTTAATAGGCTGAAGGGTATGAAGATCCACGTGCGCGCTGACTTAGAACCGGCAGACAGAGAGAAACTCAAGTCTGCCATGATTGAACTAAAGCGGCGCACGGAGGATGGAGAAACAAACCTCCGTATCGTAAATTTTCGAGTAGTTGCCCGGGTTCCTCCACGAATCCGGATCAACAGGTTGCTAATACTTCAGGCGCGCCCAGCGGGTCCTACCGCGGTCTGCGCGTAGCCTTTACTAACGTATGCAGTTTGATGAACAAACGCGATGTGCTGTACGACTTCGTAAGCTCTCAGCGACCGGACGTATTAGGCCTTGCTGAGACATGGTTAAACTCCGACGTAAACGCCCAAGAACTGGAAATCCCCGGCTACTCATGCTTCCGCTGTGATAGACCATCAAATGATCGCGGTGGCGTTCTACTTTACATAAAGTCTTCCTTGTGTGGGAGACTAGTGAGCGCCTATCAAAGCGCTGATGGTCTATGTGAGCAGTTATGGTGTTCGATACACCTCAGACGCTGCGAGTTGCACGTGGGCGTGGTATATCGCAGCCCACTGAGCCGCAGTTTGGACTGGTTGCCGCATGTCCGCAACCACATGAGTCGTCCGATGTTCCTACTCATGGGCGATTTCAACTTGCCCCGAATACAGTGGCCTGAAGCTGAACTTCTCCCCGGCCACTGTGAAGTCGAGAGGAAGTTTACGGAGTTGCTATTTGAAACTGGGGCCACACAGCACATCAACCAACCGACACGCATTACAGCGCGCGCAACTCCATCATGCTTAGACCTGCTGTTGACTAGCTGTGAGCAGCGTGTACATAACATTCAAGTCTTAGAGCCTCTGGGAGCGAGTGACCACTCAGTGATCATAGGCAGTTTAGAACTACCGCTACCGTATCCTCTCCCACTAGAGTCAGCCTTCAACTATTGGAAGGCGGACTTTAATGGCCTCATTCGAGCAGCGAGCCAGATAGACTGGTCTTTACCACAGGATTCATCTATTGAAACCTGTTGGGCTATCATTAAAGAGGGAGTGAAATCGTTGTGCGCCCGATTTGTGCCCCTCAAATTTCGGAAAGTTGGGCCAGTCAAACCACATTGGTTTGACAAAGAGTACAACAAAATGGCCCGACGGCGACGTAGACTATGGAACAAATTCGTGTTATCTGGCTCTGATGAGGACTACAATGCCTACAAGGTACAACGAAATCGCTGCAACAACGCGAAAACAAGAAAACGCAGAAGCTTCGAAGAGGAGCTTGCAACTGCCGCAAAAACTGCTCCCAAGAGGATCTTCGCATATGTGAAGCGGCGCCTAAGACCTATAGCTAGTATCCCAGTGTTAGAAGGCTCAGAAGGACAGCCTCTAACCTCGAGTACAGATCGTGCGTCAGCATTGGCAACGCACTTCGCCTCCGTATTCGCAAGTGACCAGGTGTCTGTAATGAGTTCGACGAGCACCGCTCCAGCCGAACTTAACAGCCTGGACTGCAATATTGAGGATGTACGCAAGATTCTAGCAAATCTTGACGGGACGAAACCTGCTGGGCCAGATGGTATACACCCACTAATCCTCAAGTCATTATCGACCATAATTGCACCTTCTGTAACTGAACTGTTTAACAGGTCACTATCCACTGGTCTACTACCGGACGACTGGAAATGCTCAGTCGTAAAGCCTATCCCGAAAGGTGGTAACCCAAGCAAAGTGGATAACTACCGGCCGATCTGCCTGACGGCAGTTTTGGCAAAGACGCTCGAGAAGATCGTGAAGAAGAGCCTTCTGCAACTTCTCGAGTCGAAAAACCTGTTAACCTCCGCACAGCATGGTTTCCTGAAAGGTCGTTCGTGCATCACCAACCTACTGTTGACGAGGCACGAATGGTTACAAGCGCTGAACAAAGGCCAATCGGTTGACGTCATTTACATTGACTTCAGTAAGGCTTTTGACAAGGTTAACCATGCAGTGCTCCTTGACAGACTGAGGATGTGCGGTGTTGGTGGTTCGCTGCACAAATGGAATGGTCTGCAGAGGTTAACCTTCCGATCACCCGTGCCAAGTCGCAATTCATGAGGTTGGGTAAGTATGATCACGGCCGAACGTACACAGTGGCTGGACAACCGTTGCATCCCGCTCCTTTCGTGCGCGACCTCGGTGTACTCTCACGCTGCGACCTAAAGTCCATTGACAACACGAATAGGCTGTACCAAAACAGCCTATTCGTATGCTTTGGGCTCTCAGGCGCAGCTTTAGCACTTGGTCCGAAGAGATTGCCTCTCGCCTCTTCGTCTCGATAATACGAACAATGCTAGAGTACGGCACTCCCGCATACTGTCCCATCACCCGGGGCGAAGTAGAAAAGCTTGAGCGGGTGCAGCATGTAGCCACCAGGCTGATTCCCAACTTACGAGGTATGTCATACGAAGACCGATGTAAGAAACTAGGGTTATACACCCTATCTTATCGTCGGCTGAGGGTTGACCTCATCATGACGCACCGAATATTACATCTGGGTGATTACCCATGTTGAGACAACTACTTCATCTGCGCACACAAAGCTGCACGCGAGGACACCGGTATAAACTTATCGTCCCGGATTTGAAGCGGGTCGCCCATCAACTCTGTTTCGAACGAAGAGTGGTGAATGTCTGGAACGACCTGCCTCAGCAAATAGTAGAAGCGAACTCAGGGGCTAATTTCAAGATGCTACTAGACAAACAATTTGCAGAGGCAAAGTACAGAGAGCGAAACGATAAATAAAAGGTTCATGTCCGAAAACCACGAACGATGCAGCTACACAGAGCAACCTCTACTCGCTGCTTCCCACCAGTTCCCGAGTTCTTCATCATCATCATCATCATCATCATCATCATCATCATCATCATCATCATCATCATCATCATCATCATCATCATCATCATCATCATCATCATCATCATCATCATCATCATCATCATCATCATCATCATCATCACATCATCATCATCATCATCATCATCATCATCATCATCATCATCATCATCATCATCATCATCATCATCATCATCATCATCATCATCATCATCATCATCATCATCATCATCATCATCATCATCATCATCATCATCATCATCATCATCATCATCATCATCATCATCATCATCATCATCATCATCATCATCATCATCATCATCATCATCATCATCATCATCATCATCATCATCATCATCATCATCATCATCATCATCATCATCATCATCATCATCATC
>CALYDF020000043.1:0-48741 GCA_944474145.2 Dicrocoelium dendriticum
ACATCTTTCCCCCTGTGCGAACTGTTGCACAAGCGAACTCCTGACTTGGGGTCCGGATCAAAGAAAGGCCTTCACAGATGCAAAAACGACGCTCAGCGCCTCCCAGTATCTCGTGCATTTCGATCCGAGCAGGCCTCTAGTGCTGCAGCGCGATGCTTCGGCATGCGGATTAGGTGCAGTCCTTTGCCACTGCAGGGATGATGATTCTCTTTGTCCAGTCGCTTTTTGCTTTGCGTACCCTGCAAACCGCTGAAATGAATTACTCCCAACTGAACAGAGAGGCCTTAGCGATTATTTTCGGACTTAAGCGTTTACACCAGTACGTCTAGAGAAGACAGTTTGAGATGTACACCAACTAGAAAGCACTTCTTTCGCTTCTGGATGAGGAGAAAGGAATCCAACAGATGTGTTTGTCTCGAATGCAGATGTGCGCACTACTTTTGAGTACATCGAACTGCAAACTTCAGTATGTAAACGGGGCATTGCCGATGCACATAGTCGCCTCCCGCAGCAGCATGGCACAAAAACGAATAGTAAACCCATGGAGTTTACCAATTTGTTGCAGCAACTTGAAAAAACACCCATCCGGAGTGACGTGGTGCGGCGCCTGACGGACTCGGGACCCTGTGTTGTCGATAGTGAAACGGTTCTTGATGACCGTATGGCTTACAGGCACGTCAGATTAACTGAAATCATCCGCCTGTCGGAGCAATGAGTTGAGTCTATACGACGGCTGTATATTTCGAGGCTCGCGCATATTTCCACCAGATGAACTGCGGCTCCAGTTGCTGAAGAGCTGCCTGACGCATAGCCCGGCGTGAACAGCAAGAAGCGGTTGGTACGTGTGTTTTATATTGGTGGCCGAACATTGACTAGGATATAAAGCGGCCGCTGAAAAATGCGAACAATGTCAGAAAGACCAAAGGTAATAGTCTCCCGGACCAGTGCGTCCATGGCGTTGGCCGGAGAGGCTGTGGCAGCGGGTACACGCGGACGACTTTGGCCCGATCAATGGGGTGATGTGTCCACTTTTGATTGGTGCCCATTCCAAACGAATAGAAGTATAACCAGTTTCATATGCGACTTCCGCAGCAACAGTTGCAAAAATGCGTTCCATATTCGTCGTTTTCGGTATCCCAGAGACGATATGCACTGACAGCACAACCATATTTACTAGTGAAGAGTTTCAACACTTACTGAGTAACAACGGAATACAGAACATTAAGTCTGTGCCATAATATCCTGCGTCGAATGGAATGGCAGAAGGTGCAGTCTAGACCGTTAGGCAAGGTATCCACAAGCAGACTCATGGAACACTACAAATTAAGTTGGGTCGTCTCCTGTTCTCTTACCGCACGAGACCGACTGCGTCGATGGAGAAGTCACCCGGGGAATTAAAGTTTAGTCGGCCGCTACGAACGAGGCTGTAACTACATTTTTCGAACCCTAGAAGGAGGATGGAGAAAAGCAGGAGAAAATGTTGTGAGCATGGGAAGGTGCCAGAGGAAATGTGTGTTAATGATTAAGATCCGGTATACGCAAGACTGTCTCACGAAACGAGCTCGCAACCTGCTACACTCAAATCCTCAACGAGTAACCAAGCGAAACTAAAGCTGGAGGACGGTCGTGTGGTGCGTCGTCATTTTAACCATATCCGGCCACTCTCAAATGAACTACAGCAGCGGGATCAAAGAGCGACTGCTACTGGCCCAATAAGAGACAGAGAATCTGCTTCCCAAAATCACAAACGGATGCGATATAACCAGAATTAAGACGCTCAAAACGCACGCCCAAGCCAATTGATCGGTATCAATCCAGCGTCTGCAGTCTTGACCAGCAAAAAGCGGGTTGTCACGTATACACTTGATTATCGCTTCGTAAACACAAGCCCTCACATGATTGGTGGAGACTGACCTTGCCTTACTTTTCTTATTTCACTGGTCTTCTTGTCCGGCTTTTCTAACCAATGTAAAGCAGGATGCTTTGAGTAAATCGGTTTCTATACTATGTGTGCGCGTTCTGTTCCCTTTATCGGCTAATGGTCATAACAATAGCTAAGATAGAATAACATTTTTACATGAATCTTGAGTCTTTCCTGTGGAATCTTGAGGGCTGCGAGATGGTACTTGTGACATGGCTGCTAGGTCTAGATGACTTATTCCACTTGAGGCCGTAAGTATATGTTAAGTATTTTCGAGCAGGCAGAGGTACTAAACCGCCCTGACGCACTCCACCGCATTCAGACACGTTGGTTCCCAGTCTTGGAAGCCTTCTCAGATCGGCCTGGATTAGTACTCCAAGGTTGCACTTCCGCGTGACTGTTTGCAGGTCATGGCCTCCAAGCCTGTCTATGATTTTCAGCTGATAACGACTGTGGACCGCCCCGCACTTGGCCGCACAGCGTACTGGCTTACTACAGTTGCCTTCTTATGCTTTCTAACTTTTGCTACATTAGCCAGCCGTAAGCCGGATGACATCCTTCAACTTCTGTGAGACCACTGATGGAAATCGAACAAACGGTATCCATCTGTTGCTGATACGGTTATGCTGTGCAGCGCTGTTCATCAAGGGTTATGAATGTGAACTTATCCATGGGATTGCACGAACCCACAGTGCACGTGTGGGTTGTCACACGAGATAGGGTTGGGGCGTTATGGACAAGAACGAATTGGTAACACAATATAAGCACAGTGCGGTACCGAAAACACTGGGTGGCATGCTGGCCCTTCATTTGTTGGTAACACACTGGCCTCCAAGCATAAATCTTTTGGCTCACTACAAATACTGTGAATTCCTGTGCAGCGCATGAGAGCTATGGAGATACACTGAAGTGTTTGAATTAAAAAAGTTACCGACCTGATTTGAAAAGCTTCCAACACCGTAGTGATATCTATTTTATTAACTCGCTGGGTCATAGTGGCTCTCTGGGTGCAAAATTTGGCAAACGCTAGTACATTCGAAAATATCTAAAGTTAACAGCGAACTTTCCGTTGCTAACATCTCAATGCTTGAGTTGAATAGATAACATAGAGCCTGTACAGAACTTCAAGTATACAATTAGCTGATTTGCATCACGGATACAAGTGTTCTGTTAGTACACACTATTGTTTACCAGCTAACCGTAATTACGTACCGCTTTCATGATAGTAAGGACCTGCACATCACTGTTAAGAAATGAGGCTGCCAGTTTCACATTTTAGCCTCCGTTGACCGGTAAATGCAAAAAAGCCGAAGTTAAGGAGTGCCTTAGTGAACAAAGTTGGGGTACAAATCACGTCACTGAAAAGAATTCCCGCTAAGAACACTTCTCCAGCCTGTACTAATCAATAAAATAACATCGAAGAAGGGCGTAAATAATCGGACCTAAAACTGGATGACACTGAATAGGTTTTCGCTTGCCTGCTACTTATGGAAAATATAACCCATTTTCACCCACGCTTTTATTATCTGCAATCGTTAAAAAATTTTTAGTATTCCTGAACTAACACGAACGAAAAAGTTGCGCGGTATTTGGAATGAAACACCGGATAGTGGGACCGGAACCGCTGTCACCTCTCTACATTTTCCCAACTCTCCGACCGATTAGATCAGCCAATACTTCTCCAAAAGCGGTACAAATGCGAAAATGGGCAACAGGTACTTGGATTACTTGAAAATATATCACTTCAGCGCTGTCTTAGGGTTCGCATTCGGTACGCATTTTTTGACCCAATTGACCTAGGCTACGGTGTTCCACATGGGTCAATTTTGGGTCACGCTTATTCTTATTCCTCATTAATGACTTCGCGCGTCACTGAGACAAATATTTCCTGATAACATCAAGGTATGGCGGACCATCGGTAGTCAGGAATACGACCACAAATGCTGTGATGAGACTTAGACCACGC
Organism: Dicrocoelium dendriticum; assembly: GCA_944474145.2. Classification (NCBI taxonomy): domain Eukaryota; kingdom Metazoa; phylum Platyhelminthes; class Trematoda; order Plagiorchiida; family Dicrocoeliidae; genus Dicrocoelium; species Dicrocoelium dendriticum. The sequence goes on from CALYDF020000043.1 coordinate 3,888, forward strand.
TTTTGAGTGGTCAAAAGCAAATCCACTTCTGTTCAACACAAACAAGTGCAAAACTGTGCGTCTACAACACAAGTCAAGCAAATAAGAATATCCGTAGCTTGAGGTGTGGATGTGGTTTTTGAGCTGTTCTCCGAACTACGTGATTATTTTACAGACGTTTCGTTGCCAGACAAGGCAAGTTCATCAGTGAGGCTTCAGGGGCCTGATCTGCCGTACCTCAAGGCACTATGGCATACATGACGGGTTACAATTGGGCCACCTTTATGGTTTGAGACAGCGCGGATACAGGGGGTGTAACTGTGCAAGCCAATCACTTCTCTGTTGCATCAAATGTTATTTGACCTATTCATGACACAGTGAATGTCTACCTAAAATGAAGTGGTGATCACTCTGTCTCCCTCTAGCTCTATGGCATCAACGACTGGTCAGTCGCAGCCGCCTGCCGGAGAACAAATGGCGCTTCTATATCATGCTGGTGAGAGATTATTCAGACTTACCTCTGGATTGTGGTGACCCACCGACGATGTTCACACTGAGTTGGATTGTTCCAGAACAAGCAGTGATATTGGGGAGCATCGAGTATCTGGTTGATGAGTTAAACTTACCATGAAATCGATTGTACTAGTCTGATGACATCTTGTGTACAGCAATACAAAAACTCTTCAAGCATAACTTCTGTTTGGCCAGCAGTTCCTTCAAAACGTTTATATAGTTTAACAATGTGTATTTGTATGGGATGTAAATTATGTGCTTGTCCCCGCTCTAACAGTGTGTCCGGAGACATTTTCGAACCTGATTAATAGGATATGCAATGTTTTGATCGCGATACCAAATTGGAACAATTGCTGGGGCACCGCTGGTCACCAACCAGAAAGCGAATAGTTTGAATGGTACTGGGCCCACTTCCTCTATAGTACAGTATATTCTCATAGTATATATAGTATATATAGTATATTCTCAAGTCCTAGAACGGCCTTGTCTTTACGGGCACTGAGGTGTTGTGTACGATGTTTATCTAAGAAGTTGATAACCTGTTTCCAACAAGGGGTGTCTTCCGATAGTACTAATACTAATAAAAATAAGAATAATGAAAAGAATGATTATAAATTCGAAGTTTTCATGTGACATATTTCTAGTGAAATGATCAGGGAATTGCAAGCGCCGGTAACAGACCTAACCGAATTCAATGGAATATGATTAAGATTAGTAAAGTTAGTACAGAAATTTCGAGCAAAATGGTAAAACTGTTAACCTAGACCAGAGCCATCCGACGAACACAAAAATCAAACAAACATTGTCTGAATGTCACTAACGGCTTCGCTGGGAGCAATTGTGGTAGACACATCTTCGTAAATCCTAAGCTCCAGGCCAAAGTTTCAGATACTAGACACTGACTACAAAGAATAGACTCATCATGGTATATTTAACTCAGGAGGAAGCAAGTCCATGGCATAGTCCTCGTCGGGGATATGAGAAAAAGGAATCAGTGCATATGTGTAAAAAGTCAATAAAATTGGGATTTGGTGTCAATGGGAATGAAAATACTGTGGATGATTCCCGAAGTGGAGTGATAAAGTAGTAGGTTGTTAATAGTTATTGCGGCGTTTAATCACAAAATTCGATGTACAAATCTGCACACAAACTTGCCAATTTTGATGAAAATAAGTGCCATTTTAATCGATACCTTTTTCAACGGTAAACAACTTTGCGTATCCAGGATGAATGAAATTTCGGTGTTTGTGAAGATGAACATGTCCAATGCGGTTTCAGTATCTTTTCTGATTTGAAACCTTTCGAAGAAAATATCAAGGTGCTTGAAAAGGTAATAATCGTTGAGGGAAAGGTCAGAAACGTATGGTGGGTGAGGGAAAGTTTGTAGCTCAGCTCGAGTGGATTCTGTAGCGTTGGTTGTAAACGTGTAGTCGAACGTTATTGTGGTGAGGAACTGGATCTTATTTGCGGACCAGTATTGGACAGGTGTGTGGAAGTTTTCCATGCATTACGGCAAGTTGTCGACTACGCTGCACGGCTGCAATGGTTTCGCCTGGATTCAGAAAACTGTGGTGGATCACACCATCCGCAGACCACCAAAAAGTCACTACATATTTTATATTCAATTTCGGCTTTGGAAATGTTGTAGAGTTTGATCATGGTCAAATCACTAACAGATTCTTCTTCGATTGTCGTAAAGGAGCTACTTTTAGCGCAAGTCACAATGCGGTCGAGAAATGGGTCGTTTTTATTATGCATGAAACGGGCAGACGATACTTCAAAACGATAATTGCTTTGATCTTCATTCAATTCGTGCGGCACCCACTTATCAAGCATGTTTGACTTTCAATTTCCCGTAAGTGTTATAAAATATCGGACTCAATACTGCTAAGCTCGAAGCATGATCCCGAACAGTTTTACGCGGAGTTGCTTCAACTAAGACCCTCAAGCTGCTTTTAGACTCTCACTTGTGTAAGATATTAGGATTGCACTCTTCTACTGCGAATGCCCCGGCCCACCAGGACTGCTGGCCGCAATGACACATGCTCCTGTTCTGAACTGGAGGTAATGGGACTGACACGGGATTTCCCTCTACTCTCTACAACTCAATGAACTCAATGAATTGATGGTTGTTCGCTTCCGATGACAGTAAACAACGCTTTTCATTTTCAAAACAATCCTAACTCGTTTGAACTTTTTAAAGCTACCATTTTGTCGCATGGTTACTAGGGCTTCCAGGAGGAAATGTACTGTAATGTAATGTATCACGAACTGCCTTTCGACCAGGTTTAAAGTAAAACAAGGAAATTATATGATTTTGTCATCTGTGCGTTACCCCATAATGTTCTGTAAAAGTGTAAAAACGTGCTTCTACGTTAAAAGCTCACTACTGATGGATAGGACGAAAAGCACACCAAAGCATGAGTAACAAATCCAAAGCAAGAGTTCAAATAGCTGTTAAAATTATAATAACAAAAATCTTAACAACTTGATGGATAATTTGCTAATTGCACTACAATTTTCGAGCGCAGAATTCCACAAGTTATGTAAAAGAAAATGTAAGCTGTACGTTCCGATTGCAAATATGAGATTAAAAAGAATGTGACTGATCTAATTTCGCGTAGTTTTATTGGAGATGAACGGCATTATGCATAAAGATAGGCACTCCATAAACGGTTTGACTGTCCTTTCGATAGACTTGTTATGTGAATACATTGTGATGCGCAGTATTTTTTCGGTGGGCAACATGCACTCCCTGTCCGTGCTCAAGAAAGGATTTGCAAACAGGCAAACTGAAGCTAGAACAAAGCAGTGTGTTAAACGGAGTGCAGAAACATTGTGACGAGATGTAAGTATGAATTTGAAGCGATTAACATAAACGAGAATGAAGTATCCCCGAGATTCTAACCAGCAAACATGTAGAAGTAGAGTAACAACTAGTTGGGGAGAAATGCGACAAACTCATTTTGCTTTGCAGCCATCGCGTGGGGATATGGGTCCCATGTGGCGTAGGCAATGGCACTGTTTGCGTAGACATGGCAGGTAAAAATAGTGGTGAACCGTGAAGCAAGCTTCACCACTGGAGAATGCAACATCATCAATAATAGCGGACAGACACGAGGTAGACGTGGTGAGGTTGGAAAGAACGAAAGGCACCAACTACGTCGGTACGCAGTACTAATGCTTCGCTGCCGCGCAACCACCACCGGTCGCACGTGGGCTATGAATACTGCGTGGGTCTCCAGGCCCCTAAGCCGGTTCGAACCCGCGTCATCAGATTACAAGACAAGCTCGGTACCTCCAAGCTTCGGTTCAGTGAGGGTGGGCAAGCAGAGGAAGACAGAGGACAGATTCAATAATGGTTGAGTGCTCAACGTGTAATACCGGTGGTGGTGGGAATGTCGGTTTAATTGTTGATGAGCAGTTAGTTTTGGTGAATGTCCGGACCCACTGAACTTGCCGGCATGTTACTGCCGTACACGAAAGTTGGAAATTGCTAGTCGGCGGAAACCACAGTTGTGCTGAAGGCTGTGGGTCTGTTCCCAAGATCAAAGCATCAGTAGAGTTGAACAAAGCAACACGTTGCACAGTTTCTCAGTTTTTATTACTTTATACGAAGCTTGAAAAGCACAGTAAGAGAACGGAGTCGAGTGAATGCATGTATTTCGTGTTGACTCCATTTTACTACTACTAATAGCGTACATACATGATTGGAGGGTGAGTATGTTGCTTAGGTTGTGGGAATAGAATGCAATGTGCAAATCTAATGGGAACCACGGTTCAGGTTGTAGTGAATCTTGGTCAAATCGATCAGTTGGACCTTAACGGATGAAGCGGATGAACAATGAATTTACCCGCACCAAAACATTTCATGTGCATTTGATAGCTAAAGTTGGATGTGAAGCATGAGGTATAAGTGGGTAATATGTATAGTTTTTGCTCCTCAAATAACTAGATAAAGGGTCCTTCGATACTTTTATATTTCAACATAATCAACCTAAACGCAACACACTTGCTCCAGCGGTGCTGAAGTGCCTTAATCAAGTGGAAAAGAACTTACCAGATCGCTAATATAAAAACGCTTCTACTGCTTCAAGGACGTGACCGTCGCTGAGAAAATGTTGGCCAGCTAAAGCACTTTTCAGGTTTGAAAATAGCTGGAAGTCCGAGGAAGCCAGGTCTAGTGAATACGGTGATTGAGGGAGAAGCTCAAAGGCGCACTCGTGGATTGTTTTCTAAGCACTGGAAGAAGTGTGCGCTGGAGCATAGCCAATGTGGAAAATGGCTCCTCAGTATTCTTAGGCTAATTTCTCTAATATTTTCTCTAGAACGTTTCAGAAGGTCACAGTAATACTTACCGGTGATGCTATAGCCACTTGCAACAAAGCAATCACCACCACACTTCGAGAATCCCAAAATACCAATGTGCTCGACTTGACACATGACAGTGTAAACTTGGCCTCCTTTCGCCTAGGAGATGACGCATACTTCCATTGCTTTGATTGTTCGGTTCTTTTTGGCTGAAAGTCATGCGCTGAGCATGTAGCAGTCTGGAGATTTCCCGGATTGCCTGTGTAAAATTCTAATTAAACTTATTTCATTGTACACCTAGGCAACCGGTGTGGTTTGTTGAACTGATTGCTGAGTTCGAATGCTCGACTTGCTCATCGCCATTTTTGCTTGGCGCACGTTTCGGTTGCAACTCGCGACTGCCCTGCGTGCTGTGCATGCTCCGTTCCCCTAGCTAGCGCGTCCACAGTGTCGTTCTTTTATAGCTAGATAACAGGGAATCTTTTACTGTGCCAATAAAAGTTTCCCTGCAACTCGATCTGTCTTTTCGAATCGGGCTCCGGGCTCCCGGTACAGGCGTCTCACTAAATTGGTGCCCCCGACTCCGGAACAATCTCAGCGCCGGATAGTACGAACTTTTCTCCGGTGAGCTCGTTCCATTTATTTTTCATATTTTGCGGTTTATTTTTGCATACGGTAGCCTATATTTTGCGTCATTCTTAAGCCATGGAATCAGTAGACCCTAAGGTAGAGTCTCTGCTAAGCGTTGTATCTCACTCTGTGTCACCTTTTTGGGACGTGGATCCTCTTTCATGGTTCGCTCATCTGGAGGCTGAGTTTTACAACCACAGAATCACTTTTGACTACGCGAAGTATAGCAAGCTCTTGTCCTATCTTCCCAAAAGAGATATCAATGCAGGTTCGTGACGTGATCATTCCTCAGACCGAAAACCGCTATGAGGCTCTCAAGGAGGCCGCGATTAAGTGTGTTATGCCCTCTGAGAAAGTTCGACTGCAGCAGCTTTTCAGCGATTTGCAACTGGGCGACAAACTGCCCTCAAACCTGCTACGAGAGATGCAGAAACTCTTTGGTTTCTCAACCATGGGCGAGACATTACTTCGCGAACTATGGCTACAGCAGCTACCGGAAAAACGCAAACGATTCTCGCTACAGCGAGCTCCGTTTCGCTCACTCAACTAGCAGATTTAGCGGATCGCGTTATTGAGCGATCACAGCCACAAGCGGACGTCAGCAAGATCAATGTCGTCGCCTCCCAGGGCACTTCTATGAATGGCTTACAATCAACTATAGAAGCTCTGCAAACACAAGTTGCGACACCTAGTCGCCAGGTGCAACAGCTTACTATGAACCGTCGTCGTCATAGCCGCGCAAAATCGCCGTTCAAACGTTCTAAGTCTAGCAACGCGCAGGCTGACTTTTGGTACCATCAGCGTTTCGTTACCTCGGCTCATAAATGTGTAAAGCCTTGCAACTTCGCCGAGAAGCAGGGAAACTTCTCGGCCGGTCCGTAACGGCGACGGACGCGACCGGCCAACACCAAATTCGCCTCATCCGCGTTAGGGATTTAACTTCCGGCACCGAGTTTCTAGTCGACACAGGAGCACAAGTTAGCGTTATACCCCGTAGCCCAGAAGAGATTGTCTTACCATCGCCGACCAAGCTGCGTGCCGCCAATGGCACATCAATCGCAACTTTCGGCGAAAGGCTTCTGACGCTCAATTTAGGCCTCCGGCGAACCTTTCACTGGCCTTTCATAATCGCTGCCGTGCCTTTCGCCATCATAGGCATAGACTTTCTTTAACGCTTCGACCTCATCGTCGACGCTAAAAGCAAGAAGCTTATCTACTCTAGGACACAGCTCAGTGTTATCGGGACTAGCGCCAACGTGGCTACTATCACTCCAACTCGTGTCCTACCTCAAGCTTCACAGCCATTTATAGAACTTTTCAACAAGCATCCTAAACTCGTTCGCGTCCTGAACGACTTGCCTTCTGTGACGTCAAACGTCATGCATCACATTTGCACTAAGGGTCCACCTGTTTCGGTCCGCCCTTGCAGACTAGCCCCGGACAAGCCCAAAGCTGCTAAGGCTGAATTCGAGCAAATGCTCCAAGCAGGGGTAATCCGCCCGTTCAAACGTCCATGGGCATCACCATTACAAATGGTGCTAAAGAAATCCGGTGATTGGCGCCCCTGTGCTGTCTACAGGGCACTTAAAAAGGTTACCGTCCCGGATAAACACCCCATTCCGCACATGCACGACTTGACCTCAGCTCTAGCTGGTAAGTCTATCTTTAGCAAAGTCGACCTAGTTCGCGCCTACCATCAGATACCTGTCGCGCCAGACAACATTGCTAAAACAGCAGTCATCACGCCGTTCGGCCTATTCGAGTACCTAAGAATGCCTTCCGGCCTCAGCAACGCAGCCCAAACTTTTCAGCTTTTCATTCATGACGTAAAGCAAGGACTCGAAGGCGTTTATCCTTATCTAGATGACATTCTCATTGCCAGCTCTTTTAACGAAAAACATCTTCATCAACTCGACGCTCTCTTTCAACGCTTAACACCACATGGGATTACCGTCAACCCCGATAAATGCGAGCTTGGCCAATGCTCCATCGACTTTCTTGGCCACCGCATATCCGCGTCTGGTATCGAAGCTCTGCAGATAAAATCCAGGCGCTGAAGGACTATCCTGCTCCCAGTTCCTTCAAACAGTTACGCCAATTCCTTGGCCTGGTCAACTATTATAGACGCTTTATTCCTAACTGCGCGAGCATTGTTCAATCAATGACTGACTTGCTCCGCGGTAAACAACGGTCTTTTCATTTTGCAGACGACGCTAGACTGTCTTTTGAGAAGCTCAAAGACGCTATGTCCAACATAGCGCTTCTCGCCTATCCAGACACATCTGCACCACTCTCCCTGACAACTGACGCATCCGACACTGCTGTCGGTGCAGTTCTTCAACAACTCATCGACCATCGATGGATACCTCTAGGTTTCTTCTCGAAACATTTACAACCTGCCGAATCGCGTTACAGCACCTTCGGTAGGGAACTGTTAGCTATCTACCTAGGTATCAGAAATTTCCGTCACGATCTCAAAGATCGACATTTTACAGTCTTCACTGACCACAAGCCATTTAGCTACGCAATTAATGGCGCAACGGACAAGTATTCTCCGCGGGAAACTATATACCTAGACTACGTTTTTCAGGTTACGACAGATGTACGACATGTCTCATGTGCTCTCAATCCCGTCGCGGATGCGCTTTCACGCATTCAGCAGAACAGCTTATCGCCCGGCAAAAACATCGACCTAGCCGCCATGGCTGCTGCTCAACAGGCTGATCCCGACATAGACAAGCTACGACGCAACAACTCTTTTGAAACTATGCAAAGTTCCACTAGCTTCGTGTGAGGTGACCATGCTTCGTGGCGCCTCACCAACTTCTCCCCGACCCGTAGTTCCTACTTCGATGCGTCGACTAATTTTCAACGTTTTACACAACCTGTCTCATTCCAGCATACGTGCATCGCAGAAGCTCGTAACGGAACGCTTCGTATGGCCCAACGTCAATGGCGATGTCCGCCTTTGGGCACTCGCATGCTTAGAGTGTCAGCGCCAAGGTATACAGACACACCAAAAGCCCACTTGGCCTGTTTCCAGCTCCTGCCTCTCGTATTCCACACGTCCATGGAGACCTGGTCGGAACTTTGCCTCCATACAAAGGCTACGTGTACCTCCTCACTTGTGTCGATCGATTCAACCGTTGGCCAGAGGCGATTCCGATAGTCAACTGCGCATCTGAGACAGTTGCGCAAGCTATCCTAGAACGCTGGGTAGCTCAATTCGGTTACCCAAGCGTAGTCATCACCGTCAGAGGAGCGCACTTTGACGGATCCTTCAGCAAACTGTCCAACGTTCTTGGTTGCCAACATAACCGAACCACCACATACCATCCCGCAGCTAATGGGATGGCAGAATGGTTCCACCAGCAACTCAAATCATCACTCTGTGCCCAACCTAGCACATCCTGGCACGAAGCACTTCAGCTCGTTCTCTTGGGCATAAGAAACACGATTAAAACGGATTTGCACGCCACTCCATTGTCACTAGTCTTTGGATGCACACAAAGCTTACCTGGTTAACTCATCGCACCAAAAGCGCCAACAACCTTCGACTATGGCGACTACGCAGCTCGCCTAGCCCATCATATGCGACAACTTCAGCCTGTGCAACCAGAGCACAGAGCTTGAGTACCAACGAGGACGAACGCTTAACTACTTGCACGCACGTGTTTCTTCGCACTGACAGCGTACGCCGGCCACTTCAACTTCCTTATTCTGGTCCGTACCGTGTCGTACGCAGAAGCGACAAGACGTTTACCATTGACTACAATGGCAAGACTGAGACAAGCAAAGTCGATGGACTCAAACCAGCATTCTTCTACAAGTCCGACTCTTCGGTGCAACAAGCACCTCCAAAGCCTGTGCCATCGCAGCTCTTACCGCAACCTCAGACGAGTCAGTTCGCTCCAGCAGAACTGACAACCTCAACCGACAGCACTCCTATTCGCCCTGCTATCAATCGACTAGATAGGAAGCTCAAACCTCTAGTTCGTTTTTCGGACTTCGTTAGCACTCACTATTTTAAATAGAACGTGCCTCTAATATCTTTTGCTCTTATCAAACGCTTTCCAAAGTCCACAAAAAGGACCAAAATATTTTGAAATTACCAAAAAAGTGCAAAACCCTTTGAAACCCAAAAACAGCTTTGCACGTTTTTCGCTTTGCACTCTTTTGTGTATTTCTATGCATTTACGCTGCCTTTTTCATTTTGCTTTCCATGTACACTGCCGGTTGGTGGCACCTCGGTTTCACTTTTCGCCGGATCCCGCCCGTCAACTGGAAGTGGAACAAACTTCCTCCTCAACTGCCTAAGTGAACTTTACTGAATGTCCCCCCACAAACAGATTTTTTTTACAGATCCGACACCGTAGGGTGGACACGGGTGGGAGCTCGCTAGCGTCCTATTGCATGGTTCTCCCCCAGCAGCTGCATCAAGTTTCACAATCTGGTCTCGCAGAAGGCTGGCCCGCGACGGACAGTCCTCACGTAGATTGAAGGACTGCTTACACAGTCACTTCTAGGAGAGGACTATGTAGCAGTCTGGAGATTTCCCGGATTGCCTGTGTAAAATTCTAATTAATCTTATTTCATTGTACACCTAGGCAACCGGTGTGGTTTGTTGAACTGATTGCTGAGTTCGAATGCTTGACTTGCTCATCGCCATTTTTGCTTAGCGCACGTTTCGGTTGCAACTCGCGACTGCCCTGCGTGCTGTGCATGCTCCGTTACCCTAGCTAGCGCGTCCACAGTGTCGTTCTTTTATAGCTAGATAACAGGGAATCTTTTACTGTGCCAAGAAAAGTTTACCTGCAACTCGATCTGTCATTTCGAATCGGGCTCCGGGCTCCCGGTACAGGTGACTTACTAAAAGCATTAGCACATAGTGATGGGTCGTACAAGAAAATGTTTGGCGTCTTCTCAAACATTTCCAAAATTTGCTTTGACAGCACATGCCGAATACGCTTCTGTTCCGGAGTGAGAAGACGTGGCAATCATCGAATTGAAACTTTTGAGTAAGTTGAAAATTCCCATTGCAGTCACGGAAAGGGAAGACCATCTGCTGAGCAATTACTTTCAAAGATTCATCATCAGAACATTACAATTTTATGGGGGCTAAAAATAAAAATCGACCCAGTTGGTTCAACACACGTAGATCAAATGTAGATCAAGATCAGAAACGATAATACCAACTAGGTCTTAGTACGTTAGTTGTTCGCTACCGAGTCTGACCAAAGGCAGTCGATATGGACGCCTTCCACGTTCGCAGATCAGTGAAGTTGGACAGTCTTGATCAGCCTCTTCTGCAAGTATATGGACCGTTGAAACAATCGCATGCTAATTGCTTCCGCTGCCGTAAGTATGAGCAGGCGGTGGCATTTCCATCGGTGCAGGGGAAACTATTCGAGAAGCCCGTTTCAGATGCACCTCATGTCCGGTGTCCACAATATGGGCCAAAATGGCGCTATTAATGGTCCCAGCACCTCCTTGACGCAACTAACTGGGCAATGTTCGTCCACGCAGTGATATAAGGTGCCGCGCCGCTCGGCAAATATCCTTTGAGCCACAGACGCACCTGAAATGCCATTTTACCCTGGAGGTGGTTGGCAACGCAACTTATCCTTGTTTAGTGAACGAATGAGTGGCAAACACACACTTTGGCAGGGCGAACGAAAGGTTTCTGGTTAGACGCTCATTAGCCGCGTCTCCTTTGAAAGATAGCCGAATGAATAGCTCTTTCTTTACCGCTGGTAACACTGGCAATGTTTTTGAATTTTCCTGGAAATTCGTGAAATAAATCTATCGAGATATCCATTTTGCGGTAGAATATTATCTACAAATACACCTTGGCCGCTCCATATCGTGCTTCACTTATTTTCGCATCTTATACGTGACATCTTGCTGCACCTCACTGGATTTACAATTCTTTGTTTTGGTTTGACAATCTCCATCTACTGAAAACATTTTCCCTGGAATAATTTACAGCGAAGATTGTTTCTACCGGATTTACAAATTTGGGCAGTTTGTCGTCCTTAGTCAATTGTGAAATTTAGCACAGATTCACTCATCTACCCAGGCATTTCAACTCTCTAGATAGAGAAACCTCCTAGCTCTCGATCAAGTGTTCAGTCGTCTCATTCCATCAAGGTGTGTTATAGCTACAGAGAAAATCTATGTTCCCACGGTGAAACCCTCTCAGGATGCAACTATTAATGTTCGCCGCTCCTAACTTCAGCTGGTGCGACCGGCCAACCTGCTTAGCAGGACGGTTACCTACATCAGACGCCTCACCCGTGATCACATGACTCACAGATGCAACACAGTCATCTGACCTTGACTCGACAATCGGCAACCAAATGCTAGGCGACGGCAACACGCCACGTACCGGCGACCAGAGCAGAGACCATTGGGCCACCACGCCACAACACAGATAACCCGAAACGAAGTATTTCTTGCCAAACAAACGTACTAAGTTAGTAAAGTTGGCTTGCCATGTACAATTTGCATTAGCCGGTACCATTCCACGTGTGTCACAGTCTGTCCGAACCGAAGCAAAGAAGCATAATATGCTGGGCTCACTTTGGTTCTCTCCCACGTGTACGTCCGTTCCACTTGTGAAACGCGTGTTAGCATTACTACGGAAGTGCGACGGTCCAGGCGCCGAATCTGAACATCGTTTAACTGCGAAAATTACTTCGCTCGAGGCGACATAATCACAACTCACATCCCCTTCGTCTCCCCCAATTGCTATGTCGAAACCAAGAAAAAGGGCCAGGCGTTCGGACGGCCAGGCAGTAATAGAACCCTTAGGAAGAATAAATCAAATCGTCGTCGCGAACGATAGAAGCATATATAGCTTTACCGCCCACATTCTGTTATCCAGTGTATGGATAGTTGCAACGCCGGTACCACCCACCTTTCTGATTGACCAAAGAAATCCGACGCACTCCAAAGACCCAATCCCTTATGCACCCGTTGCTGTTCAATACGATCAAAGTGTGACCTCAGTGGCCTCAACCGGTACAGCCGCGAAACGAGTCAAGGACTGGGTACAATCTGCAGAGACGTCACCGAAGCCCTCGATAACCATGCCTCCCACATCAGCGAAGACCATGCAGAATTAGGATGGCTTGACACTTCTATGTACCACCGTTTTTGAGTCCAAGCCAAACACCTTAAGGATTAAGCTGCAGGATGAGATAAAGCAATGGAAATTCCCCTGTAAAAGAATCGGAGTTCACGCCAGCCCGACTAATAAAATGCATCATAATGACTAATATAATGCACATCACTGGACATCCAACCTCGATTCACTACAGGGAGTCCGGGCTAATGCGAGTAACATTGGGATCCACAGATAATGTCGAGACGGTGCTTTTGTTGGCATAACGCCTGCCGACTGAAAACAATGGGATACGCATATTTCGGAATGTTCCATGGAGCGAATGCCAGCGGGACAAAAACAATTCAAACGACCACCACACCGGAGAGTAGCAAAATATTATTTTCGTTCATGGTGTGCCCGAGCTGCTGCCATCTAGTGCCGAAGCCTATGCTCATGACCTGGAAGAATGGTGTTACATTCATGTGGCTCTCTGTTCCGGTGACGTCATACTTCAGTCCATTACACGGTTACCCGTGTCGCCATACTACAAAGGCAGCGGAGCAAGGATACTGAAACTAACGGCACAGTCACAACTGATGACAGCGAACTTAATCCACAGCTGGTAGATACTATGCAAAACTTCCATTCAGAACTACGACTGAAAACAGCAGCTAGAACCGCAGTCACTCAAGGTCCTCGCGAAAACGACACCACCCGCGACTCAATATAACCATTACAGCGGTTCAGTAAACTGTGCACACCGACCCGTATCTATCGAGATAGTTATCGACTAACTACCTACCGCAGGGGTAAGTGAGACCAAAAACAGATTGCATTCATAACGCGGATTGACAATTCACGAAAAGTCGATTAGGTGCCAGCCACTCATTGGTCGGCACAAATACATATCCTTCATATACTACTAGTCAACAGCTTTTGTCATACAAGTAGCTTCCTTGTATGCATGCGAACACTCAAGGCTTACTGATTAAACTTTTTGAAATGCGGTTGTATCAAGGATGAAATGTCTGTGACATCATCTCAAGTATTTTGTTAAATCAACTTCCAAGGTCATTGTTACCCTTTACTCTAACCAACAATGAAGATGCACAAAATATATTGCGTCCGAGCCTCGATATATTGTTGCTGGACACAAAATTCTACCTCAATTGAAACGAATTCTGAAGAAAAATTTTTACGAAACTTTTTCTGTTTTAAATGGATACAAATCCTGAAGAGTTCGTCCAAGATTTTGGAGTCGTTGATTGATTGATCTACGACAGTGCATCCTCATTTTTATATCCATTTGTAACCTTTGCATTTTACTGTTAACCCTCTTGTAAATTTACAGTTGATAATGTAAAATGCTGAAAATGCACTCTTTTGGGTACATAAAACTTATATTGACTTGACTTGATTTGAACGGAGACTTGGTTACTCCCCGACATAAGGGACGTCGAGGTTGTACTGTCAGGCATGTCTGTTGTTCGGCACGAGCCACCCAGCAAAGATGTAAGAGCGGCTCCATACTTCCGTAGTGATCTCCAAAGTAAGCCCATAGAGGATGCGGTCCGCACAGTACAGGATTCCCTTTCATGCCGTCTACGTTTTAAAGGCAACGACCCTTTCTTGGTGGCGGTCGTTTAGCGTACTCCTTCCACCGCACCTAAGATAGACTTCATACTGGCCTCCGAATTAAGGCAGGTGGTAAACAAGAATTACCCTCACATCCTTATTACTGGCGATTGCAGTACCTAGGTTCTGGAATCCAAAGCCGCTCTTACAGAGCAGTTTAGGCAGATCTAGAAGCCTTTTTCGTCAGCTTCCCGCTGTATGGCCACATCAACACTCCCACCAGATTCAGAGAAAAAGATATACCGCCTACACTGGATCGCAAATTCACCAAAGGAGAACTGATGGTCAAGAGTGTAATCGTCGACGTCCCATTGGGCCGCAGCGATCATGCTGTTTTAAGCTTCGAATACATCTGCTAATCAGTATACACCGGGCGAATTGCCGAAGCAACGCGAACGTATATACACTACGACATATTAACTCGACTAGACGAGACAACCAACTGGACCTTCCTGGCAAACGAAGCACCGGCTAGCGCATGGGAACCTCTCTTCAGCCAGTTTAACTCTCTGGTGGCCGAAGCATCAGCGACTGAGACCTTCCACCCGAAAAATGTGATTAGGTTTGCGCAAAGGAGGACAAAAAAGTGTATAGCGGTGCGAAACTCTGCCTGGCATATCAACAAACTCTCCCCAAGCACCGAGAACTGGACGGCCTATACCACCCAATGTAACGACTATACTCAGCTTGTTCGCGAGAACAAAATGGCCTACCAGCAGAAGTTAGCAGTGCGTATGGCCACCAATCATAAGCTTCTGTATCAACAAGTCAACAGTCTACGTAAGGTGAAACAGGGAATTCCTCCTCTTCAAACAGCGGACAAACCTACGCGAACACTGAAGGAAGCGACGAAAACTCTGCAGCTGCAATAGCTGCAATGTTACAGTGCCATCACTGTCCCCATTACCCCATGACTATGCGGTTGTCTCACCCACAAAACTTACTGACATATGCTTCATGGCTGAAGGTGTATTAACAAAGCTGTTGATTATGCGCAAGCACAGCTCTCCTGGAGTTGATTAAATACACAAAATCACTAGCGACCCTAGGAGAAAGCATAGCCGAGCCTTTGTTTCAATTCCCACAACACTGTTTTGACGCAATATACGTGCCCGACTTGTGTAAACACGGGATGTTAACTTCTATTCACAAAAGGGATAGTTGTTTCTATTCAACCAACTATCGTACTAACAATATTTTCAATGGTCATTGAAGTTATTATTTCTTTATGCTCTAACTTAGAAGAAGTTAACTACCGAACAGCATGGCTTCCGATAAAATCGGTCGTGCACTACAAGTCTACTAATAGCACCTTCCAGATGGACCGAAGAATTAGACTCCGACACATGTGTTGATGTGATTTTTCTCGACTTCTCAAAGGCGTTCCACCGCTTAGACCATGACATCCTGCTCTACAAACTGCAGACCTCTGGTATTGGTTATCCGCTCCTAGGGTGAATCGGAAGCTACTTCCTACACCGGTGCTTGGACGCACGAGTGCGTGAATCCATGTCAGATCCAATCCCAGTTGAATGCGACCGCGAAGATCGGTACCAGAGTGGCGAGAACATCGCGGGAGGGGAGCAGCGCGTGTATTGCTGCAACAATGCGTAAACTGACCCATCGCATACCCGTACACATATGGACCCCGTTTCTTACTACGACGCACCGCGGATGAGGATTTGGGAGACGGGCCATTCCATGTTCCTTACGAGCCTGAGCCTGGCAACAATCGATGCAAGTTTTGATTCCATATTTCCGCTTCGCTATATCCGATTCTGACCAGTCAAGTGTCGTACAAAAGTTTGCGATTTGCCTTTCCATGGCTGTAGCACTCGGATCCAGTTCAATCCTGTGAACTTTGCTAGCGGAGTATTTGTCTGATTCACTGTGTTCTTGACAAATACCACTTCCGTTGTTCTGGTCCCAGACTCGTTGCCAGAAGCTGCTCATGATCCGCGTTCAGGCTTGATTCGCAAGGCTCGCACTGTTTTGTCTCTTCGTACCCATTGCGCCCGTTGCTAATTCCCTACCCTCCCGTTTTCATTGTTTTTTCCGGTTCCCGACTAGTCGTTAGGTTTTGCCGCTCTACACGCGCACCTTCTTGAAGTTGTTTTTCCTCTCTACCATGGTCGTAGAAGGGCGGCATTCACCTAGCGTTTCGTTCCCCTTTTGTCGAATTGGAAACAGGTTCCTTTCCAATCGAGTATGGTGTAGGGGCCTTTACAGCGTTCCCAGAACTTACTCAAATCTAGACATTCATGATCTGGCCGATCATTATTCCGTACCTTGACTTGTTCTCCAATCCTGAACCGCGTTCACTTGTGAGCCTCATGCATGCCGTCGTAGTTTCCATTATTGCGTGCTTGCCAAGATTTGGTTCCTCTTCTAGCAGTCCATTACAGTCGTTCGTGGTGCAGTGCTGCATGTGCACATTCACGCAATTTTGCTAGGCAAGTATCGAGCGCAATCTGTGGTCCTCTGCCAAGCTGTGATTCGAATGACGAAACCTTGGAGCTCAACTTCAGGCTGGTCCGATACGCAAGCAGAACTTTAGGCAATGCTTCCTCCCATGCCAAGTTGGTGCAGTTTATTCACATCTTCATGGTTGGTTGAACCGTTCTGTCATTTCATTGGCCTGCGGGTGGTTTCGTGAATTGCGTCGCCTCTGGATGCCCCACATGTCCAAAACAGCCTTATATGCTTTCAACTCGAAGAAGGACACCTGGTCGTTGATAACACATTGTGATTTCACACCTAGCTAACGCACTGAATGCAAATGCCTGAGACACAATCCCGCTTGTTCGATCATTGATTGGCGTGGCTTCCGCACAGCGAGTGAACTAGTCGATCATCAATAGAACGTATCTGTTTCCGGATCAACGAACTAGTAAGGGCCCAAAGACATCCAGTTTCTAACTCTGAAGTAGCTCATTAACTTCCATCGATCGCATCGGTTGTCTCAGTTCATCCAACTCGCGACTCGTTTGACAGTTTGAGTATCCCCGGATGTATGCTGCGATGACGTTCCGCATGGTAGGCCAAAAACTCCCTGTAGCAATCCAAAGATCTTTCGAGTCCCATGTAGGCGGCATCATGAGTTATTCGCGTCACCTGCTCTCCTAGATGTGGTGGAGAAAAGAATGTTTCTTTCCATCTTTCGCAACCACCACATTGTCGCTTTCGACCTCAAGCCTGTCCCAGATCCTAGGGAGCTCCTCCTGCTTTCATGATGTGGTCTCCGGTTTGGTGTCAGCCTGTAAGTGAGAGCACAGTACATTCGCGAATGCATCTGTCCTTTGATCTGACAACTGGTTCCTATCCTCCACTGTGACCGCACGCAACGGTATGGCACTGTCCAATATCAGGTCGTCCAATGAGGCGTACAACACGGGTAGTATGTTCTGAGTTCCTTCTACGTGTTCGATAGTAAAGTTGAATGCTTGCAGTCGGAATGCCCACCGCGCAACAGGTTCCGGTGGTTGTTACTCTATCATCAACTACGAAAGCGGCTTGTGGTCAGTGACGACCCAGAATGCAGTCGCCAGGAGGTAAGTACTGCACTTATCCAAGGTCCACACGATGGCCAGCTTTCTTTCTTCGTGGTCGAATACTTTTGCTCCACCACTGTCAATACTCAACACACACATATTCCACTCAGTTGCAAAATCCGTAATCATCGTCTGCTTCCGTGAATAGTTGGGCATATTTGCTCAGTACACTGCGTATTTAGGTATGGCAACCAGGCAGGACCTTGACGACACCTATCCGGTTGGCTCTGCCAGTGTTTATCCCAGTCATCTCGTGGCCTACGAATACCACGTTGTTTCTCAGGTCAGTTGTGGCACCGAGCCTTTTGAGGATGTCATTGCCGATGATTGTTTTGGTGGTCTCCTCCACGATGAACATAGCATTTCTGATGAACTTACTGATATCCTGATTCGTAACCGCTGTGTGCCCGTCACGGTCAAACGATGTCCGACGATGGTCTGTACCACAATTGAGGATTGAGTTACCGGAACTTCTTTGAACATCTTCGTAATGGACACCCTTGTTCATGTGCTCGGACGGACACACCATCAATAGTTAAATTGAGGATCGGCACCCGCCACCTACTCGGCCAGGATGGAGGAAAACAATGCTACAAAGTGGTTAGTGCAGGATCTAGCCACATGATCCACCTGATGGCATGGGAAACAACGGCGAATTTTACAGCTTCCATGTTCATTGCGTTGTGAAATCGCTCTCGGAGTCTCCTTCGACAACACGTTCTCACCATTACGGACAATTGGTTTACACTGTGTCCCAACTCCCAACGCTGGATTGGCTTCATTGTCACACGCTCCGACAAATGCTGGGCTACCTTCACCAACCTACTCTCTCCAACCATCTCTGCTTGGCATGGAGTGGGTCCGCCAGGCTTCGCACAAATTGCTGTTCAAGTAGCCGTTCCTTTGAGTTACGCTTAAACTTGGAGAGCCCCGTCGATAGGTGTCTGTCCAGCTGCTGGAAAAACACTGTCAACTCCTTCTGTTTATCTGGCCGAGTGAAAGTACTCCGGTGCTTGCTATCTATCGCTTTCTTTCCCAAATTCTGGACACAATGTAGCCCACATCTCAACAAACGAACAGTTGGATTTGGCCTTCGGAGTGAACCAATACACAGCCTTCACTTTTCCATCTAACAGCGTGCCCAAAGCAGTTATCGAATTGGCTTCACCTGTGACCCCGTTGCATGAGGCGATGGCCACAAATTCGTCGAGCCATGTCTCTGTGCGCAAATTGCGATTGTCAGGTCAATAGTCAATGGCCGATTGGGTATTGCGGAGAAAAAACCGAAGATTGACATGTCCCGTTCGATGATCGGTTAGGGGTGAACAAAAAAAAGGCAAAAATATCAATCGAAACAAGTGATCAACCACAAGTTGCAAACTTGCGGGTTACAGTGTTCCCGTCTGTGCAGTTCACACCTGGTTTTCACTATTGCCCAAGGTTGTCGTTTGTGGTTTCCGTGTAAAAATGAAGGTGAGTTGATTTAGTCTTGTTTTTCTACTGTTTGTATGGTTCGTTTGGGTTACGTGATATGGTGTAGTACGGCCAGTACACTGTCAACATGCTATAAACACAGTTAACTTAGGGGCTGAAATAACAGCATCTGAGATGGTATCCCAAGTGTGAAAAACACGTAACGAGAAGAGGTTTGTTCAACACTCCAACCGATCGTATTATTCTGCCCATTTGAGATGATGAGCTCTCAGTTTGCTGTTGTGACTCAGCTTCCTCAGTTGATAGCAGAGGTGATTAATGTTGTTTAAAAGTTTGCATGCTATGAGTAGTTCGCCATGCAAACGATGATAACGTCCACTGAAAATGCCTAACACTTTAAAGCCATGTTCATATGACAATTGACGCAGCCCGTTGACATTTTGGTCACTCGACCTTGCAGTATCTCTAAGGCCCTGAGATCATCCTTCAGCCATGGGTGCCATGCTTGAGTTGCATATTCAACATGACGGTGTATGTAAGCGGGAGGTACTTAGCGGAAAATAGACGGTTCCATTTGCCCGAAAGCTCTCCGTAAAAGCCCCACGATTTGGATCCCCTTCTACGAGGCCTTTATAGACTGCTCCAAGCAGCCGAGATCTTCCTGGACCAGCACACCAAGATCCTTTTTGAGAGAACAGTGTTGCAGATCCTGGTCCCTCAGCCCATATGGGTGGACTATTCGGTGTCGTAAATGGAGCAAGCACTCGACATGTAACCACATTGAATAGAAAGCGAATTTGGATCGACCATGCATAAAGCTTGTCAAGGTCGTTTTGCAGGTGGATGCGGTCTTCTGGACTTATGATCACTCGCCAACGTTTAATGCCATGGGCGTAAATTAAAAAGTTTGATTTAATTTGGCTCCCCAGATCGTTTATGAAAACCAAGAATAGACGGAGTTCCAATACCGAACCCTTTAGCACTCAGCATTCCACCTGAATTGGGTCTGACATGGATTCACGTACTCCCACCCCAGACGCCCATGCGAGAGCGCATTGCAGACTCACCCGAGGGCGGGGTCCGCAATGCCACATCCCTGAATTTTGGCGAGCAAGATACGACGGTCCAACCGGTCAAATACTTCAGAGAAATCATGGTATACCACATTATCTTTTGCAGCGGCGTCCATTACTTCTGTCCAACTGCTTTGTGTTAACAATAGATTGGTTGTGCACGACCGATCCTGGCGAAAGCCGTGTTGCCGCTGAGCAATGTGACCAAGGTCATCCGGATAAAACACTAGTGCGTCGGCAAAGATAGCCTCCATATCTTTTAAAAGAACTGGCAGAAGAATCATTGGTCTATAATTAGCTGGGTCGGAAGGTCTTTGGCCCTTTGTAAGTGGGTTTTAGTATCCAGTGTTTCCACATTGCAGGAACGTGCCTCTCGTCGAGGCAGTGCTGGAACAGCCGTGCCAATAAATCAACCAAAACGTTAGCCGCCACAACAAGCGTCCTTGGGCGGATGTCATCAATTCCTGGACAGACATGCAGACACGTGGATGGCAGCTTTCGCATCACGGTGTCTGCCGCAAACATTTCTTTGAGTGAGTCCTGGTGGAAGCATCATAGTTTCCAAAGCTTAAGGAGACCATGGGGTGCAATGAAATGTTGGTGAATATTGCTATTGCAGCACGTTGGACGCTTCTTTAGCAGTCCGAGTTAGACCATCCGCTGTTTGAAGGGGGGAGAATCCACTTTTCAACTTGCGGAGGCTGTTTATGTGCTTGTACGGAAACAGCATTTGAGGTTAAACGCCCGGCTAAGGCATGGTGATAAGCTGCTTTGTCCTCGCGCACTAACTGGATACAGTGGTTACTGAGGATAACGTATGCCTTCCCGGTACTCGGACTCGGATCAGTTTTCTGGGTATACCACACCGCGTTGCGCATCACCATGCATTTGCCTGTTCTACTCCGTATATACGATCTATTATTTCTCGAACTGATAGTTTGGTTTCCGATGCTCCCCTAACCAAGATGTTAAACTTACTGATGAAACGTTGCCAGTCAATGTCTGGTGTATCCTCGGTTAGGAAACTCCTGTCGGTCGCCTCAACGATTCGGGTTAAGGTGTGTCGTATCTGGTTATGTTGCGGGTCGTTTGAGTCTTGTCCTCCGGGTATACAACATAGCAAGTGTGCATGAAGTGCAAAGCCGCATTATCACTGTGGCCTAGAGGAGTATTGGTCGTCACGCTCTCGATTATAAGTTCTTCGTTAGTGAATATCAGATTCAATATGGATGCCATGTTATTTCCCCCGGATCTCTTGGGTAAATTTATGTGGCCGTAATGCGGAAAATCTGTGAGAAAACTAGCAGCTCTGCATTGAACTTCTCTCCTGGTGTCGCCTGGGATTTTAGAGCATGTCAGTCGCATTCATTAGCAACTACAACGTGACTGTACTTCCTGTTTATCCCCTGCCTCAAAGCAGCCGACAATGAGAAGTCCATTTCAGAAGTAGACGACGGTGGCCGGTAAACAACAGTCACTAGGCCAAGGTCGTTCCATCTTATCCGGAAGCTGCACCAAATGGAATCGGGTACATCTGTTTCCGAATGGTATATGTGTTCGCGCTGTAGGTTGTTACGCAAGTAGTGGGCTACCCCACCACCTTTGCTCCCTTGATCGTTCCGGATGAGAGACATACCCGTAAGCGCCATTTCGGCATCCGTTATCTCACTACGCAACCATGTTACCTTGAAAGCAATGAGGTCCCAAGCTGCTGACCCGTGTCTAAGTTCCAATTCAGATAAGTTTCTGTGTAGACATTAGGCATTTGTGTACATTCATGGGAGCTCCTCGGAAACCGATACTGTGTTGAATGTGATGGTTGAAGCAAGTATGTTTACGACAACGCAGTGGTGGCGCAAATATGAATGAAAACACCAAGTGTAAGACGAGACTCGGTGACGGTTTCACCAGTAGGCAAAATAAGCGAGGACACAGCAGAGCACGAGCGACCACCGAGATCCCGGGCATCTGATATTAAAATATATACCAACCACTTCTCGAGAACTTGCAACCGACCTGAAAAGCGACTAGCCGCCAACACTTCATCGGTCGGCGTAAACATACTTGCTTCAACCATCACATTCAACACAGTATCGGTTTCCGAGGAGCTCCCATGAATGTACACAAATGCCTAATGTCTACACAGAAACTTATCTGAATTGGAACTTAGACACGGGTCAGCAGCTTGGGACCTCATTGCTTTCAAGGTAACATGGTTGCGTAGTGAGATAACGGATGCCGAAATGGCGCTTACGGGTATGTCTCTCATCCGGAACGATCAAGGGAGCAAAGGTGGTGGGGTAGCCCACTACTTGCGTAACAACCTACAGCGCGAACACATATACCATTCGGAAACAGATGTACCCGATTCCATTTGGTGCAGCTTCCGGATAAGATGGAACGACCTTGGCCTAGTGACTGTTGTTTACCGGCCACCGTCGTCTACTTCTGAAATGGACTTCTCATTGTCGGCTGCTTTGAGGCAGGGGATAAACAGGAAGTACAGTCACGTTGTAGTTGCTAATGAATGCGACTGACATGCTCTAAAATCCCAGGCGACACCAGGAGAGAAGTTCAATGCAGAGCTGCTAGTTTTCTCACAGATTTTCCGCATTACGGCCACATAAATTTACCCAAGAGATCCGGGGGAAATAACATGGCATCCATATTGAATCTGATATTCACTAACGAAGAACTTATAATCGAGAGCGTGACGACCAATACTCCTCTAGGCCACAGTGATAATGCGGCTTTGCACTTCATGCACACTTGCTATGTTGTATACCCGGAGGACAAGACTCAAACGACCCGCAACATAACCAGATACGACACACCTTAACCCGAATCGTTGAGGCGACCGACAGGAGTTTCCTAACCGAGGATACACCAGACATTGACTGGCAACGTTTCATCAGTAAGTTTAACATCTTGGTTAGGGGAGCATCGGAAACCAAACTATCAGTTCGAGAAATAATAGATCGTATATACGGAGTAGAACAGGCAAATGCATGGTGATGCGCAACGCGGTGTGGTATACCCAGAAAACTGATCCGAGTCCGAGTACCGGGAAGGCATACGTTATCCTCAGTAACCACTGTATCCAGTTAGTGCGCGAGGACAAAGCAGCTTATCACCATGCCTTAGCCGGGCGTTTAACCTCAAATGCTGTTTCCGTACAAGCACATAAACAGCCTCCGCAAGTTGAAAAGTGGATTCTCCCCCCTTCAAACAGCGGATGGTCTAACTCGGACTGCTAAAGAAGCGTCCAACGTGCTGCAATAGCAATATTCACCAACATTTCATTGCACCCCATGGTCTCCTTAAGCTTTGGAAACTATGATGCTTCCATCAGGACTCACTCATATAAATTTGCGGCAGACACGGTGATGCGAAAGCTGCCATCCACGTGTCTGCATGTCTGTCCAGGAATTGATGACATCCGCCCAAGGACGCTAGTTGTGGCGGCTAACGTTTTGGCTGAACCCTTGGCGCGGCTGTTCCAGCACTGCCTTGACGAGAGGCACGTTCCTGCAATGTGGAAACACGGGATACTAAAACCCACTTACAAAGGGCCAAAGACCTTCCGACCCAGCTAATTATAGACCAATGATTCTTCTGCCAGTTCTTTTAAAAGATATGGAGGCTATCTTTGCCGACGCACTAGTGTTTTATCCGGATGACCTTGGTCACATTGCTCAGCGGCAACACGGCTTTCGCCAGGATCGGTCGTGCACAACCAATCTATTGTTAACACAAAGCAGTTGGACAGAAGTAATGGACGCCGCTGCAAAAGATAATGTGGTATACCATGATTTCTCTGAAGTATTTGACCGGTTGGACCGTCGTATCTTGCTCGCCAAAATTCAGGGATGTGGCATTGCGGACCCCGCCCTCGGGTGAGTCTGCAATGCGCTCTCGCATGGGCGTCTGGGGTGGGAGTACGTGAATCCATGTCAGACCCAATTCAGGTGGAATGCTGAGTGCTAAAGGGTTCGGTATTGGAACTCCGTCTATTCTTGGTTTTCATAAACGATCTGGGGAGCCAAATTAAATCAAACTTTTTAATTTACGCCCATGGCATTAAACGTTGGCGAGTGATCATAAGTCCAGAAGACCGCATCCACCTGCAAAACGACCTTGACAAGCTTTATGCATGGTCGATCCAAATTCGCTTTCTATTCAATGTGGTTACATGTCGAGTGCTTGCTCCATTTACGACACCGAATGGTTCACACATATAAGTTGGGGGACCAGTATCTGCAACACTGTTCTCTCGAAAAGGATCCTGGTGTCCTGGTCCAGGGTGGTCTCGGCTGCTTGGAGCAGTCTATAAAGGCCTCGTAGAAGGGGATCCAAATCGTGGGGCTTTTACGGAGAGCTTTCGGGCAAATGGAACCGTCTATTTTCCGCTAAGTACCTCCCGCTTACATACACCGTCATGTTGAATATGCAACTCAAGCATGGCACCCATGGCTGAAGGATGATCTCAGGGCCTTAGAGATACTGCAAGGTCGAGTGACCAAAATGTCAACGGGCTGCGTCAATTGTCATATGAACATGGCTTTAAAGTGTTAGGCATTTTCAGTGGACGTTATCATCGTTTGCATGGCGAACTACTCATAGCATGCAAACTTTTAAACAACATTAATCACCTCTGCTATCAACTGAGGAAGCTGAGTCACAACAGCAAACTGAGAGCTCATCATCTCAAATGGGCAGAATAATACGATCGGTTGGAGTGTTGAACAAACCTCTTCTCGTTACGTGTTTTTCACACTTGGGATACCATCTCAGATGCTGTTATTTCAGCCCCTAAGTTAACTGTGTTTATAGCATGTTGACAGTGTACTGGCCGTACTACACCATATCACGTAACCCAAACGAACCATACAAACAGTAGAAAAACAAGACTAAATCAACTCACCTTCATTTTTACACGGAAACCACAAACGACAACCTTGGGCAATAGTGAAAACCAGGTGTGAACTGCACAGACGGGAACACTGTAACCCGCAAGTTTGCAACTTGTGGTTGATCACTTGTTTCGATTGATATTTTTGCCTTTTTTTTGTTCACCCCTAACCGATCATCGAACGGGACATGTCAATCTTCGGTTTTTTCTCCGCAATACCCAATCGGCCATTGACTATTGACCTGACAATCGCAATTTGCGCACAGAGACATGGCTCGACGAATTTGTGGCCATCGCCTCATGCAACGGGGTCACAGGTGAAGCCAATTCGATAACTGCTTTGGGCACGCTGTTAGATGGAAAAGTGAAGGCTGTGTATTGGTTCACTCCGAAGGCCAAATCCAACTGTTCGTTTGTTGAGATGTGGGCTACATTGTGTCCAGAATTTGGGAAAGAAAGCGATAGATAGCAAGCACCGGAGTACTTTCACTCGGCCAGATAAACAGAAGGAGTTGACAGTGTTTTTCCAGCAGCTGGACAGACACCTATCGACGGGGCTCTCCAAGTTTAAGCGTAACTCAAAGGAACGGCTACTTGAACAGCAATCTGTGCAAAGCCTGCCGGACCCACTTCCTGACAAAGAAAAATCGGCAGAGATGGTTGGAGAGAGCAGGCTGGTGAAGGTTTCCCAACATTTTCCGGAGCGTGTGACAATGAAGAGAATCCAGCATTCGGAGTTGGAACACAGAGTAAACCAATTGTCCTTAATGGTGAGAAGGTGTTGTCGAAGGACACTCCGAGAGCGATTGCACAACGCAATGAACATGGAAACCGGAAAATTCGCCGTTGTTTCCCATGCCATCAGGTGGGTCATGTGGCTAGATCCTGCACTAACCACTGTGTAGCATTGTTTTCCTCTTTCCTGGCCGAGTAGGTGGAGGGTGCCGGTCCTCAAGTTAACTAATGATGATGTGTTGGTCCTAGCCATAGTGGACACAGGAGCGGGGGTGTCCATTACGAAGATGTTCGAAGGAGTTCCGGTAACCCGATCCTCAATTGTGATACAGACCATCGTCGGACATCGTTTGACCGTGGCGGCACACAGCGGTTACGAATCAGGATATCAGAAAGCTCCTCAGATAAGCTATGTTCATCGTGGAGAAGACCACCAAAACACTCATCGGCAATGACATCCTCAAAAGGCTCGGTGACACAACTGACCTGAGAAACAATTTGGTACTTGTAAGCCACGAGATGATTGGGATGAACACTAGCAGAGCCAACCGGATAGACGTCGTCAAGATCCTGCCTGGTTGCAACACCTAAATAAGGGGTGTACTGAGCAAATATGCCCAACTATTCACAGAAGCAGACGATGATTACGGATTTTGCAACTTGATGGAATATGTGAGTAGAGTATTGACAGTGGTGGAGCAGAAGTATTCGACGACGAAGAAAATACGCTGGCCATCGTGTGGGCCTTGGATAAGTGCAGTACTTACCTGCTGGCGATTGCATTCTGGGCCGTCACAGACCATAAGCCGCTTTCATAGTTGATGATAGAGTAAGAACCAGTGGGACATCTTGCGCGGTTAGCATACCGACGGCAAGAATTTAACTTTACTATTGAGCACGTAGACGGAAAGCAGAACATACTACCCGTCGTTGGACGACCTGATATTGGACAGTGCCATACCGTTGCTTGCGGTCACAGTGGAGGATATGAACCTGATGTGGGATCAAAGGACATATGCATTCGTGAAGTTACTGTGCACTCACTTACAGGCTGACACCAAACCGGAGACCACATCAGGAAAGGAGGAGGAGCTCCCTAGGATTTGGGACAGGCTTGAGGTCGGAAGCGACAATGTGGTGGTTGCGACAGATGGAAGGAAACAATCTTTTTTCCACCGCATCTAGGAAAGCGGGTGACGCGAATAACTCATGTTGCGGCCTACATGGGACTCGAAAGAGCCTTTGGATTGCTACAGGGAGTGTTTCGGCCTACTATGAGAAACGCCGTCGCAGCGTACATCCGGGGATACTCAAGCTGTCAAAAGAGTCGCTAGATGGGTGCACCGCGACCACCGATGCGGTCGATGGAAGGAAATGAGCCACTTCAGAGTTAGGGACTGGATGTCTTTGGGCCCTTACTAGTTTGTCGATCCGGAAACAGATACGTTCTAGTGATGATCGACCAGTTCACTCGCTGTGCGGAAGCCACATCAACACGAACAAGCGGGATCATGACTCAGGCATTTGTATTCAGTGTGCCAGCTAGGTTTGGAATACTACAATGTGTTATCAAGGACCAAGTGCCCTTCTTCGAGTAGAAAGCGTATAAGGCGGCTTTGGACATGTGGGGCATCCAGAGGTGAAGCAATTCAAGAAACCACTCGCGGGCCAATGCGATGACGGAACGGTTCAATCGAACCATGAAGATATGGATAAATTGTACCAAATTGGCATGGGATGAAACATTACCCGAAGTTCTACTTGCGTATCGGACCAGCATGCAGTTGAGCTCCAAGGTTTCGCCATTCGAATTACAGCTTGACAGAGGACCACGGATTGCGCTCAATACATGCCTAGCAAAACTGCGTGAATGTGTACATCCAGCACTGCACCACGAACGACTGCAATCGACTGCTAGAAGAAGAACCAACGCTTGACGAGTACGCAATAAGAGAAACTACGACGACAGACATGAGGCTCACAAGTTAACGCGGTTCAGGATTGAAGAACAAGTAAAGCTAGGGAACAACGATCGACCAGATCATGAAGGGCCAGATTTGAATACGTTCTGGGAACGCTGTATAGGCCCCTACACTATAGTCGATTGGAAAGGAACCAATTTCTAATTCGATAAAAGGGGCACGCAACGCTGGGTCAATGCCACCCTTCTACGACCATGGTAGAGAGGAAAAACAACTTCCAGTAGGGGGCGTGCAGAGCGGCAGAACCTAGCGACTAGTCGGAAATCGGAAAAAACAAAGAAAACGGGAGCGTAGGCAATTAGCAACGGGCGCAATGGGTGAGCATAGACAAAGAAGTGCTAGCCTTGTGGATCAAACTGAAAGCGGATCATGAGCGGCGTCTGGTAACGAGTCTGGGACCAGAACAACGGAAGAGGTATTTGTCGAGAACGCAGTGAATCAAACAAATACTCCGCTAGCAAAGCTTACGGGACTGAATGCAAGCCGAGTGCAGCAGCCATGGAAAAGCAAATCGCGAGCATTCGAACGACTCCTGGCTGAGCAGGATCGGGTAAAGGGAAGCGGAAATATGGAATCAAAACGTGCAATGATCTTTCCCAGGCTCAGGCTCGTAAGGAACATGGAATGGCCCGTCTCCCAAATCCTCATCCGCGGTGCGTCGTGGTAGGAAACGGAGTGCATATGTGTACGGGTATGCAATGGGTCAGTTTACGCATTGTTGTGGCAACACACGCGCTGCCCCCCTCTCGCGACGTTCTCGCCACTCTGGTACCAATCATCGTGGTCACATTCAACTGGGATGGGATCTGACACGGATTCACGCGCTCGTGCTTCCAAGCACCGGTGTAGGAAGAATCTTCCGATTCACCGTAGGAGCGGCTAACCAATTCCAGAGGTCTGCAGTTTGTAGCGCTGGATGTCATGGTCTAACCGGTTGAATGCCTTTGAGAAGTCGAGAAAATCACATCAACACATGTGTCGGAGTCTACTTCTTCGGTCCATCTGGAAGGTGCTAGTAATAGACTTGTAGTGCACGACCGATTTTATCGGAAGCCATGCTGTTCGGTAGTTAACTTCTTCTAAGTTAGCGTATCAGAAATAATAGCTTCAGTGACCATTGAAATTATTGTTAGTACGATAATTGGTTGGATAGAAACAACTACCCCCTTGTGAATGGGAGTTAACATCCCGCGTTTACACAAGTCGAGCACGTATATTGCGTCAAAACAGTGTTGGGTGAATTGAAACATAGGCTAGGCTATGCTCTCTCTCCGAGGGCTGTGAGTGATTTTGTGCATTTTATCAACTCCAGGAGAGCTGTGCTTGCGCATAATCAGCAGCTTCTTTAATACAGCTTCTGCCGTGAAACATATGTGAGGAATGTTTGTGGGTAAGACAACCACATAGTCATGGGGGAATGGGGACAGTGATGGCACTGTAACATTGCAGCTATTGCAGCTGCAGAGTTTTCGTCGCTTCCTTCAGTGTTCGCGTAGGTTTGTCCGCTGTTTGAAGAGGAGGAATTCCCTGTTTCACCTTCCGTAGACTGTTGACTTGTTGATACAGAAGCTTGGGGTTGGTGGCCATACGCACTGCTAACGTCTGCTGGTAGGCCATTTTGTTCTCGCGAACAAGCTGAGTATAGTCGTTACATTGGGTGGTATAGGCCGTCCAGTTCTCGGTGCTTGGGGAGAGTTTGTTGATATGCCAGGCAGAGTTTCGCACCGCTATACACTTTTTTGTCCTCCTTTGCGCAAACCTAATCACATTTTTCGGGTGGAAGGTCTCAGTCGCTGATGCTTCGGCAACCAGAGAGTTAAACTGGCTGAAGAGAGGTTCCCATGCGCTAGCCGGTGCTTCGTTTGCCAGGAAGGTCCAGTTGGTTGTCTCGTCTAGTCGAGTTAATATGTCGTAGTGTATATACGTTCGCGTTGCTTCGGCAATTCGCCCGGTGTATACTGACTAGCAAAGGTATTCGAAGCTTAAAACTGCATGATCGCCGCGGTCCAGTAGGACGTCGACGATTACACTGTCGACCATCAGTCCTCCTTTGGTGAATTTGCGATCCAGTGTAGGCGGTTTATCTTTTTCTCTGAATCTGGTGGGAGTGTTGATGTGGCCATACAGCGGGAAGCTGACGAAAAAGGCTTCTAGATCTGCCTAAACTGCTCTGTAAGAGCGGCTTTGGATTCCAGAACCTAGGTACTGCAATCGCCAGTAATAAGGATGTGAGGGTAATTCTTGTTTACCACCTGCCTTAATTCGGAGGCCAGTATGAAGTCTATCTTAGGTGCGGTGGAAGGAGTACGCTAAACGACCGCCACCAAGAAAGGGTCGTTTCCTATAAAACGTAAACGACATCAAAGGGAATCCTGAACAGTGCGGACCACATCCTCTATGGGCTTACTTTGGAGATCACTGCGGAATTATGGAGCCACTCCTACACCTTTGCTGGGTGGCTCGTGCCGAACAACGCACATGCCTGGCAGTGCAACCTCCACGTCCCTTATGTCGGGGAGTAACCAAGTCTCTGTTCAAATCAAGTCAAGTCAATATAAGCTTTATGAACCTAAAAGAGTGCATTTTCAAAATTTTACATTATCAACTGTAAAATTACAAGAGGGTTACCAGTGAAATGCAAAGTTTACAAGTGGCTATAAAAATGAGGATGCACTGTCATAGATCAATCAAGCAACGACTCCAAAATCTTGGACGAACTCTTCAGGATTTGTATCCATTTAAAACAGAAAAAGTTTCGTAAAAATTTTTCTTCAGAATTCGTTTCAACTGAGGTAGAATTTTGTGTCCAGCAACAATATATCGAGGCTCGGACGCAATATATTTTGTGCATCTTCATTGTTGGTTAGAGTAAAGGGTAACAATGACCTTGGAAGTTGATTTAACAAAATACTTGAGATGATGTCACAGACATTTCATCCTTGATACAACCGCATTTCAAAAAGTTTAATCAGTAAGCCTTGAGTGTTCGCATGCATACAAGGAAGCTACTTGTATGACAAAAGCTGTTGACTAGGAGTATATGAAGGATATGTATTTGTGCCGACCAATGAGTGGCCGGCACCTAATCGACTTTTCGTGAATTGTCAATCCGCGTTATGAATGCAATCTGTTTTTGGTCTCACTTACCCCTGCGGTAGGTAGTTAGTCGATAACTATCTCGATAGATACGGGTCGGTGTGCACAGTTTACTGAACCGCTGTAATGGTTATATTGAGTCGCGGGTGGTGTCGTTTTCGCGAGGACCTTGAGTGACTGCGGTTCTAGCTGCTGTTTTCAGTCGTAGTTCTGAAAGGAAGTTTTGCATAGTATCTACCAGCTGTGGATTAAGTTCGCCGTCATCAGTTGTGACTGTGCCGTTAGTTTCAGTATCCTTGCTCCGCTGCCTTTGTAGTATGGCGACACGGGTAACCGTGTATTGGACTGAGATATGATGTCACCAGAACAGAGAGCCACACGGATGTAACGCCATTCTTCCAGCTCATGAGCATAGGCTTCGGCACTAGATGGCAGCAGCTCGGGCACACTATGAACAAAAATAATATTGTGCTGCTCTCCGTGTGGTGGTCGTTTGAATTGTTTTTTTCCCGTTGGCGTTCGCTCCATGGAACATTCCGAAATATGCGTATCCTATTGTTTCCAGTCCGCTGACGTTATGCCAACAAAAGCACCGTCTCGACATCATCTGTGGATCCCAATGTTACTCGCATTAGCCGGGACTCTCTGTAGTGAATCGAGGTGGGATGTCTAGTGGTGAGCATTATATTAGTCGGCCTGGCATGAACTCCGATTCTTTCACAAAAGAATTTCCATTGCTTTATATCATCCTGCTATTTACTCCTTAAGGTGTGTGTCTTGGACTCAACAACGTTGCTACATGGAAGTGTCAAGGCATCCTAGTTCTGCTTGGTCTTCGCTGATGTGGGAGGCACGGTTATCGATGGCTTTGGTGACGTCTCTGCAGGTTGTACCCAGTATTTGATTCGTTTCGCGGCTGTACCGGTTGGGGCCACTGAGGTTACACTTTGATTGTATTGAGCAGCAACGGGTGTATAATTGATTCGGTCTTTAGAGTGCATCGGATTTCTTTGGTCAATCAAAATTTGGGTGTTACAGACTGGATAAGAGAATGTGGGCGGTAAAGCCATGTGTGCTTCTAGCATTCGCGACGACGATTTGGTTTGTGCTTCCCAAGGTCTCTAGTACTGCCTGACCGTCCGAACGCCTGGTCTTTTTTCTTGGTTTCAACACAGCAACTGGGGGAGACGAAGGGGATGTGAGTTGTGATTCTGTCGCCTCGAGCGAAGCAAATTTCGCAGTTAAACGATGTTCAGATTCGGCGCCTGGACCGTCGCACTTCCGTATTAATGCTAGTACACGTTTCACAAGTGGAAAGGACGTACCCGTGGGGGAGAACCAAAGTGAGCCCAGCATATTATGCTTCTTTGCTTCGGTTCGACAGACTGTGACACACGTGGAATGGTACCGGCTAATGCAAATTGTACATGGCAAGCCAACTTTACTAACTTAGTACGTTTGTTTGGCAAGAAATACTTCGTTTCGGGTTATCTGTGTTGTGGCGTGGTGGCCCAATGGTCTCTGCTCTGGTCGCCGGTACGTGGCGTGTTGCCGTCGCCTAGCATTTGGTTGCCGATTGTCGAGTCAAGGTCAGATGACTGTGTTGCATCTGTGAGTCATGTGATCACGGGTGAGGCGTCTGATGTAGGTAACCGTCCTGCTAAGCAGGTTGGCCGGTCGCACCAGCTGAAGTTAGGAGCGGCGAACATTAATAGTTGCATCCTGAGAGGGTTTCACAGTGGGAACGTAGTTTTCTCTGTAGCTATAACACACCTTGATGGAATGAGACGACTGAACACTTGATCGAGAGCTAGGAGGTTTCTCTATCTAGAGAGTTGAAAAGCCTGGGTAGATGAGTGAATCTGTGCTAAATTTCACAATTGACTAAGGACGACAAACTGCCCAAATTTGTAAATCCGGTAGAAACAATCTTCGCTGTAAATTATTCCAGGGAAAATGTTTTCAGTAGATGGAGATTGTCAAACCAAAACAAAGAATTGTAAATCCAGTGAGGTGCAGCAAGATGTCACGTATAAGATGCGAAAATAAGTGAAGCACGATATGGAGCGGCCAAGGTGTATTTGTAGATAATATTCTAACGCAAAATGGATATCTCGATAGATTTATTTCACGAATTTCCAGGAAAATTCAAAACCATTGCCAGTGTTACCAGCGGTAAAGAAAGAGCTATTCATTCGGCTAACTTTCAAAGGAGACGCGGCTAATGAGCGTCTAACCAGAAACCTTTCGTTCGCCCTGCCAAAGTGTGTGTTTGCCACTCATTCGTTCACAAAACAAGGACAAGGTGAGCTGCCAACCACCTCCAGGGTAATATGGCAGTTCAGGCGCGTCTGGGGCTCAAAGGATATTTGCCGAGCGGCGCGGCACTTATATCACTGCGTGGACGAACATTGCCCCGTTGGTTGCGTCAAAGAGGCGCCGAGACCATTAATAGCGCCATTTTGGCCCATATTGTGGACACCGGCCATGAGGTGCATCTGAAACGGGCTTCTCGAATAGTTTCCCCTGCACCGATGGAAATGCCACCGCATTCTCATACTTACGGCAGCGGAAGCCATCTGCATGCGATTGTTTCAACCGTCCTTATACTTGCAGAAGAACCTAATCAAGGCTCTGTAGCTTCCCTGGCCAGCGAAAGTGGAAGACGTACATATCGACTGCCTTTGATCAGACTCGGTAGCGAACAACTAACCCACTAAGATCTAGTTCGTTTTATCGTTTCTGATCTTGATTTACATTTGTTCTGTGGGTTTTGAACTAACTGGGTCGATTTTTATTTTTAGCCCCCTAAGATTGTAATGGTCTGATGAGGAATCCTTGAAAGTACTTGCTCAGCAGATGGTCTTTCCTTTCCGTGACTTAAATGGAAATTTTCAAGTTACTCAAAAGTTTCAGTTCAGTGATTGCTATGTCTTCTGATTCCGGAGCAGAAGCGTATTCGGCATATGCTGTGAAGGAAAACTTTGGAAATGTTTGAGAAGACGCCGAGGATTTGCTTGTATGACCCGTCACTATGTGCGAATGCTTTTAGTAAGTCACCTGTACCGGGAGCCCGGAGCCCGATTCGAAAAGACAGATCGAGTTGCAGGGAAACTTTTATTGGCACAGTAAAAGATTCCCTGTTATCTAGCTATAAAAGAACGACACTGTGGACGCGCTAGCTAGGGGAACGGAGCATGCACAGCACGCAGGGCAGTCGCGAGTTGCAACCGAAACGTGCGCCAAGCAAAAATGGCGATGAGCAAGTCAAGCATTCGAACTCAGCAATCAGTTCAACAAACCACACCGGTTGCCTAGGTGTACAATGAAATAAGTTTAATTAGAATTTTACACAGGCAATCCGGGAAATCTCCAGACTGCTACATAGTCCTCTCCCAGAAGTGACTGTGTAAGCAGTCCTTCAATCTACGTGAGGACTGTCCGTCGCGGGCCAGCCTTCTGCGAGACCAGATTGTGAAACCTGATGCAGCTGCTGGGGGAGAACCATGCAATAGGACGCTAGCGAGCTCCCACCCGTGTCCACCCTACGGTGTCGGATCTGTAAAAAAAATCTGTTTGTGGGGGGACATTCAGTAAAGTTCACGTAGGCGGTTGAGCAGGAAGTTTGTTCCACTTCCAGTTGACGTGCGGGAGCCAGCGAAAAGTGAAACCGAGGTGCCACCAACCGGCAGTGTACATGGAAAGCAAAATGAAAAGGCAGCGTAAATGCATAGAAATACACAAAAGAGTGCAAAGCGAAAAACGTGCAAAGCTGCTTTCGGGTTTTCAAAGGGTTTTGCTCTTTTTTGGTAATTTCAAAAAGTTTTGATCATTTTTTGTGGATTTTCGTAAACGTTTGATAAGAGCAGAAGATTTTAGAGGCACGTTCTATTTAAAATAGTGAGTGCTAACGAAGTCCGAAAAACGAACTAGAGGTTTGAGCTTCCTATCTAGTCGATTGATAGCAGGGCGAATAGGAGTGCTGTCATTTGAGATTGTCAGTTCTGCTGGAGCGAACTGACTCGTCTGAGGTTGCGGTGCGAGCTGTGACGGCACAGGCTGTGAAGGTGCTTGTTGCACCGAAGAGTCAGACTTGTCGAAG
The DNA here is from genome assembly GCA_944474145.2 of Dicrocoelium dendriticum. Classification (NCBI taxonomy): domain Eukaryota; kingdom Metazoa; phylum Platyhelminthes; class Trematoda; order Plagiorchiida; family Dicrocoeliidae; genus Dicrocoelium; species Dicrocoelium dendriticum. Next base: position 38,949 of record CALYDF020000043.1, read on the forward strand.
AATGCTGCCTTGAGTCGATCGACGTTGATCGTTTCAGTCTTGCCATGGTAGTCAATGGTAAAGGTCTTGTCGCTTCTGCCTACGACACGGTACGGACCAGAATAAGGAAGTTGAAGTGGCCGGCGTACGCTGTCAGTGCGAAGGAACACGTGCGTGCAAGTAGTTAAGCGTTCGTCCACGTTGGTACTCAAGCTCTGTGCTCTGGTTGCACAGGCTGAAGTTGTCGCATATGATGGGCTAGGCGAGCTGCGTAGTCGCCATAGTCGAAGGTTGTTGGCGCTTTTGGTGCGATGAGTTAACCAGGTAAGCTTTGTGTGCATCCAAAGACTAGTGACAATGGAGTGGCGTGCAAATCCGTTTTAATCGTGTTTCTTATGCCCAAGAGAACGAGCTGAAGTGCTTCGTGCCAGGATGTGCTAGGTTGGGCACAGAGTGATGATTTGAGTTGCCGGTGGAACCATTCTGCCATCCCATTAGCTGCGGGATGGTATGTGGTGGTTCGGTTATGTTGGCAACCAAGAACGTTGGACAGTTTGCTGAAGGATCCGTCAAAGTGCGCTCCTCTGACGGTGATGACTACGCTTGGGTAACCGAATTGAGCTACCCAGCGTTCTAGGATAGCTTGCGCAACTGTCTCAGATGCGCAGTTGACTATCAGAATCGCCTCTGGCCAACGGTTGAATCGATCGACACAAGTGAGGAGGTACACGTAGCCTTTGTATGGAGGCAAAGTTCCGACCAGGTTGACATGGACGTGTGCAAAACGAGAGGCAGGAGCTGGAAACAGGCCAAGTGGGCTTTTGGTGTGTCTGTATACCTTGGCGCTGACACTCTAAGCATGCGAGTGCCCAAAGGCGGACATCGCCATTGACGTTGGGCCATACGAAGCGTTCCGTTACGAGCTTCTGCGATGCACGTATGCCGGGATGAGACAGGTTGTGTAAAACGTTGAAAATTAGTCGACGCATCGAAGTAGGAACTACGGGTCGGGGAGAAGTTTGTGAGACGTCACAAAGAATGGTCCCCTTAGATGAAGCTAGTGGAATTTCGCTTAGTTTCAACGAGGTGTTGCTTCCTAGCTTGTCTATGTCGGGATCAGCTTGTTGGGCAGCAGCCATAGCGGCTAGATCAAGGTTGGTGCCGGGCGATAAGCTGATCTGCTGAATGCGTGAAAGCGCATCCGCGACGGGATTGAGAGCACATGAGACATGTCGTACATCTGTCGTAACCTGAAAAACGTAGTCTAGGTATATAGTTTCCCGCGGAGAATACTTGTCCGTTGCGCCATTAATTGCGTAGCTAAATGGCTTGTGGTCAGTGAAGACTGTAAAATGTCGATCTTTGAGATCGTGACGGAAATTTCTGATACCTAGGTAGATAGCTAACAGTTCCCTACCGAAGGTGCTGTAACGCGATTCGGCAGGTTGTAAATGTTTCGAGAAGAAACCTAGAGGTATCCATCGATGGTCGATGAGTTGTTGAAGAACTGCACCGACAGCAGTGTCGGATGCGTCAGTTGTCAGGGAGAGTGGTGCAGATGTGTCTGGAATGGCGAGAAGCGCTATGTTGGAGATAGCGTCTTTGAGCTTCTCAAAAGACAGTCTAGCATCGTCTGCAAAATGAAAAGACCGTTGTTTACCGCGGAGCAAGTCAGTCATTGATCGAACAATGCTCGCGCAGTTAGGAATAAAGCGTCTATAATAGTTGACCAGGCCAAGGAATTGGCGTAACTGTTTGAAGGAACTGGGAGCAGGATAGTCCTTCAGCGCCTGGATTTTATCTGCAGAGCTTCGATACCAGACGCGGATATGCGGTGGCCAAGAAAGTCGATGGAGCATTGGCCAAGCTCGCATTTATCGGGGTTGACGGTAATCCCATGTGGTGTTAAGCGTTGAAAGAGAGCGTCGAGTTGATGAAGATGTTTTTCGTTAAAAGAGCTGGCAATGAGAATGTCATCTAGATAAGGATAAACGCCTTCGATTCCTTGCGTTACCTCATGAATGAAACGCTGAACAGTTTGAGCAGCGTTGCTGAGGCCAAAGGCATTCTGATGTACTCGAATAGGCCGAACGGCGTGATGACTGCTGTTTTAGCAATGTTGTCTGGCGCGACAGGTATCTGATGGTAGGCGCGAACTAGGTCGACTTTGCTAAAGATAGACTTACCAGCTAGAGCTGAGGTCAAGTCGTGCATGTGCGGAATGGGGTGTTTATCCGGGACGGTAACTTTGTTAAGTGCCCTGTAGTCACCACAAGGTCGCCAGTCACCGGATTTCTTAGGCACCATGTGTAATGGTGATGCCCATGGACTTTTGAACGGACGGATGATTCCCAGTTCGAGCATTTGCTCGAATTCCGCCTTAGTAGCTTTGAGCTTGTCCGAGGCTAGTCTGCGAGGACGGGCCGAAACAGGTGGACCCTTAGTGCAAATGTGATGCATGACGTTTGACGTCACAGAAGGCAAGTCGTTCAGGACGCGAACGAGTTTAGGATGCGTGTTGAAAAGTTCTATGAAAGGCTGTGAAGCTTGAGGTAGGACACGAATTGGAGTGATAGTAGCCACGTTGGCGCTAGTCCCGATAACACTGAGCTGTGTCCTAGAGTAGATAAGCTTCTTGCTTTTAGCGTCGACGATGAGGTCGAAGCGTTAAAGAAAGTCTATGCCTATGATGGCGAAAGGCACGGCAGCGATTATGAAAGGCCAGTGAAAGGTTCGCCGGAGGCCTAAATTGAGCGTCAGAAGCCTTTCGCCGAAAGTTGCGATTGATGTGCCATTGGCGGCACGCAGCTTGGTCGGCGATGGTAAGACAATCTCTTCTGGGCTACGGGGTATAACGCTAACTTGTGCTCCTGTGTCGACTAGAAACTCGGTGCCGGAAGTTAAATCCCTAACGCGGATGAGGCGAATTTGGTGTTGGCCGGTCGCGTCCGTCGCCGTTACGGACCGGCCGAGAAGTTTCCCTGCTTCTCGGCGAAGTTGCAAGGCTTTACACATTTATGAGCCGCGGTAACGAAACGCTGATGGTACCAAAAGTCAGCCTGCGCGTTGCTAGACTTAGAACGTTTGAACGGCGATTTTGCGCGGCTATGACGACGACGGTTCATAGTAAGCTGTTGCACCTGGCGACTAGGTGTCGCAACTTGTGTTTGCAGAGCTTCTATAGTTGATGTAAGCCATTCATAGAAGTGCCCTGGGAGGCGACGACATTGATCTTGCTGACGTCCGCTTGTGGCTGTGATCGCTCAATAACGCGATCCGCTAAATCTGCTAGTTGAGTGAGCGAAACGGAGCTCGCTGTAGCGAGAATCGTTTGCGTTTTTCCGGTAGCTGCTGTAGCCATAGTTCGCGAAGTAATGTCTCGCCCATGGTTGAGAAACCAAAGAGTTTCTGCATCTCTCGTAGCAGGTTTGAGGGCAGTTTGTCGCCCAGTTGCAAATCGCTGAAAAGCTGCTGCAGTCGAACTTTCTCAGAGGGCATAACACACTTAATCGCGGCCTCCTTGAGAGCCTCATAGCGGTTTTCGGTCTGAGGAATGATCACGTCACGAACCTGCATTGATATCTCTTTGGGAAGATAGGACAAGAGCTTGCTATACTTCGCGTAGTCAAAAGTGATTCTGTGGTTGTAAAACTCAGCCTCCAGATGAGCGAACCATGAAAGAGGATCCACGTCCCAAAAAGGTGACACAGAGTGAGATACAACGCTTAGCAGAGACTCTACCTTAGGGTCTACTGATTCCATGGCTTAAGAATGACGCAAAATATAGGCTACCGTATGCAAAAATAAACCGCAAAATATGAAAAATAAATGGAACGAGCTCACCGGAGAAAAGTTCGAAATATCCGGCGCTGAGATTGTTCCGGAGTCGGGGTCACCAATTTAGTGAGACGCCTGTACCGGGAGCCCGGAGCCCGATTCGAAAAGACAGATCGAGTTGCAGGGAAACTTTTATTGGCACAGTAAAAGATTCCCTGTTATCTAGCTATAAAAGAACGACACTGTGGACGCTCTAGCTAGGGGAACGGAGCATGCACAGCACGCAGGGCAGTCGCGAGTTGCAACCGAAACGAGTGCCAAGCAAAAATGGCGATGAGCAAGTCAAACATTCGAACTCAGCAATCAGTTCAACAAACCACACCGGTTGCCTAGGTGTACAATGAAATAAGTTTAATTAGAATTTTACACAGGCAATCCGGGAAATCTCCAGACTGCTACATGCTCAGCGCATGACTTTCAGCCAAAAAGAACCGAACAATCAAAGCAATGGAAGTATGCGTCATCTCCTAGGCGAAAGGAGGCCAAGTTTACACTGTCATGTGTCAAGTCGAGCACATTGGTATTTTGGGATTCTCGAAGTGTGGTGGTGATTGCTTTGTTGCAAGTGGCTATAGCATCACCGGTAAGTATTACTGTGACCTTCTGAAACGTTCTAGAGAAAATATTAGAGAAATTAGCCTAAGAATACTGAGGAGCCATTTTCCACATTGGCTATGCTCCAGCGCACACTTCTTCCAGTGCTTAGAAAACAATCCACGAGTGCGCCTTTGAGCTTCTCCCTCAATCACCGTATTCACTAGACCTGGCTTCCTCGGACTTCCAGCTATTTTCAAACCTGAAAAGTGCTTTAGCTGGCCAACATTTTCTCAGCGACGGTCACGTCCTTGAAGCAGTAGAAGCGTTTTTATATTAGCGATCTGGTAAGTTCTTTTCCACTTGATTAAGGCACTTCAGCACCGCTGGAGCAAGTGTGTTGCGTTTAGGTTGATTATGTTGAAATATAAAAGTATCGAAGGACCCTTTATCTAGTTATTTGAGGAGCAAAACTATACATATTACCCACTTATACCTCATGCTTCACACCCAATGTTATCAATTAAAAGCACATGCAATGCTTTGGAGTGGGCAAACTCATTGTTCATCCGCTTCATCCGTTACGGTCCAACTGATCGATTTGACCAAGATTCACTACGACCTGAATCGTGGTTTACATTAGATTTGCGCATCGCATTCTATTCCCAGAAACTAAGCTACACATACTCACCCTCCAATCATGTACGTAAGCTATTAGTAGTAGTAAAATGGAGTCAACGCGAAATACATGCATTCACCAGACTCCGTCCTCTTACTGTGCTTTTCAAGCTTCATATAAGTAAAAAACTGCGAAACTGTACAACATGTTGCTTTGTTCAACTCGCCTGATGCATTGATCTTGGTGACAGACCCACAGCCTTCAGGACGACTGTGGTTTCCGCGGACAACCAATTTCCAACTTTCCTGTACGGCAGTAACATACCGGCAAGTTCAGTGGGTCCGGACATTCACCACAACTAACTGCTTATCAATAATTAAACCGACATTCTCATCATCACCGGTATTACACGTTGAACACTCAACCACTATCGAATCTGTCCTCTGTCTTCCTCTGCTTGCCCACCCTTACTGAACCGAAGCTTGGAGGTACCGAGTTTGTCTTGTACTCTGACCGTGCGGGTTCGAACCGGCTTAAGGGGCTGGCGACCAACGCAGTATTCATAGTCCACGTGCGACCGGTGGTGGTTGCACGGCAGCGAAGCATTAGTACCGCGTACCGACGTAGTTGGTGCCTTTCGTTCTTTCCAACCTCACCACGTCTACCTCCTGTCTGTCCGCTATTATTGATGATGTTGCATTCTCCAGTGGTGAAAGCTTGCTTCACGGTTCACCACTATTTTTACCTGCCATGTCTACGCAAACAGTGCCATTGCCTACGCCACATGGGACCCATATCCCCACGCGATGGCTGCAAAGCAAAATGAGTTTGTCGCATTTCTCCCCAACTAGTTGTTACTCTACTTCTACATGTTTGCTGGTTAGAATCTCGGGGATACTTCATTCTCGTTTATGTTAATCGCTTCAAATTCATACTTACATCTCGTCACAATGTTTCTGCACTCCGTTTAACACACTGCTTTGTTCTAGCTTCAGTTTGCCTGTTTGCAAATCCTTTCTTGAGCACGGACAGGGAGTGCATGTTGCCCACCGAAAAATACTGCGCATCACAATGTATTCACATAACAAGTCTATCGAAAGGACAGTCAAACCGTTTATGGAGTGCCTATCTTTATGCATAATGCCGTTCATCTCCAATAAAACTACGCGAAATTAGATCAGTCACATTCTTTTTAATCTCATATTTGCAATCGGAACGTACAGCTTACATTTTCTTTTACATAACTTGTGGAATTCTGCGCTCGAAAATTGTAGTGCAATTAGCAAATTATCCATCAAGTTGTTACGATTTTTGTTATTATAATTTTAACAGCTATTTGAACTCTTGCTTTGGACTTGTTAGTCATGTTGTGGAGTGCCTTTCGCCCTAACCATCAGTAGTGAGCGTCTAACGCAAAAGCACGTTTTTACACTTTTACAGAACAGAAGACAAAATCATATAATTCCCTTGTTTTAATTTAAGCCTGTTCGAAAGGTCGTTCGTGATATCAGTAGTGCATTTAGTTTTGGAATCCCTAATAACCATGCGACACAATGGTAGCTTTAACAAGTTCAAAAGGGGTTACGATAATTTTGAAAATGAAGAGCGTTGTTTGCGGCCATCGGAAGCAAACAACGATCAATTCATTGAGTACATTGAGTTGTAGAGAGTAGAGGGAAATCCCGTGTCAGTCCCATTACCTCCAGTTCAGAACAGGAGCATGTGTCATTGCGGCCAGCAGTCCTGGTGGGCCGGGGCATTCGCAGTAGAAGAGTGCAATCCTAATATCTTACACAAGTGAGAGTCTAAAAGCAGCTTGAGGGTCTTAGTTGAAGCAACTCCGCGTAAAACTGTTCGGGATCATGCTTCGAGCTTAGCAGTATTGAGTCCGATATTTTATAACACTTACGGGAAATTGAAAGTCAAACATGCTTGATAAGTGGGTGCCGCACGAATTGAATGAAAATCAAAGCAATTATCGTTTTGAAGTATCGTCTGCCCGTTTCATGCATAATAAAAACGACCCATTTCTCGACCGCATTGTGACTTGCGATAAAAAGTAGATCCTTTACGACAGTCGACGACGAATCTCTTAGTGGTTGGACCATGATCAACTTCTACAACATTTCCAAAGCCGGAACTGAAGATAAAATATGTGGTGACTTTTGGTGGTCTGCGGATGGTGTGATCCATCACAGTTTTCTAAATCCAGGGGAAACAATTTCAGCGGTGCAGTGTAGTCGACAATTTGTCGTAATGCATAGAAAACTTCCACACACCTGTCCAGTACTGGTCCGCAAATAGTAGCCAGTTCCTCACCACAATATCGTCTGCCGCACGTGTACAACCAATGCTACAGAATCCACTCTAGCTGAACTGCAAACTTTGCCTCACCCACCATACTTTCCTGATCTTTCGCCCACCGAGTACTACATTTTCAAGCACCTTGATATCTTTTTCGAAAGGTTTAAAATCAGAAGAGATATTGAAACCGTATTGGACGCGTTCATCTTCATGAACTCCGAAATTTCATTCATACTGGGTAAACAAAGTTGTTTACCGTTGAAAAGGGTATCAATTAAAATGGCTCTTATTTTCGATAAAATTGTCAAGTTTGTGTTGAGATATATACATTCGAATTTTGCGATTAAAAGCCGCAATACCTGTTAGCAATCTACTACTTTATCACTCCACTTCGGGAATTATCTGCAGTATTTTCATTCTCATCAACACCAAATCCCAATTTTATTGACTTTTTACACATATCCACTGATTCCTTTTACTCATATCCCCGATGAGTACTATGATATGGACTAGCTTCCTCCTGAGGTGAATAGACCATGATGAGTCTATTCTTTGTAGTCAATAAGTCTAGTGTCTGAAAATTTGGCCTGGAGCTTAGGATTTTACGAAGAAGTGTCTACCATAATTGCTCCCAGCGAAGCCGTTAGTGACATTCAGATGATGTTTGTTTGATTTTTGTGTTCGTCGTACGGCTCTGGTCTGGGTTAACAGTTTTACCCTTTTGCTCGAAATTTCTGTACTGGCTTTACTATTCGTAATCATATTCAATTGAATTGGGTTAGGTCTGTTACCGGCGCTTGCAATTCCCTGATCATTTCACTAGAAATATGTCACATGAAAACTTCGAATTTATAATCATTCTTTTCATTATTCTTATTTTTATTAGTATTAGTACTATCGGAAGACACCCCTTGTTGGAAACAGGTTATCAACTTCTTAGATAAACATCGTACACAACACCTCAGTGCCCGTAAAGACAAGGCCGTTCTAGGACTTGAGAATATACTATATATACTATATATACTATGAGAATATACTGTACTATAGAGGAAGTGGGCCCAGTACCATTCAAACTATTCGCTATCTGGTTGGTGACCAGCGGTGCCCAGCAATTGTTCCAATTTGGTATCGCAATCAAAACATTGCGTAGCCTATTAACCAGGTTCGAAAATGTCTCCGGACACATTGTTAGAGCGGGGACAAGCACATAATTTACATCCCATACAAATACACATTGTTAAACTATATAAACGTTTTGAAGGAACTGCTGGCCAACAGAAGTTATGCTTGAAGAGTTTTGTATTGCTGTACACAAGATGTCATCAGACTAGTACAATCGATTTCATGGTAAGTTTAACTCATCAACCAGATACTCGATACTCCCCAATATCACTGCTTGTTCTGGAACAATCCAACTCAGTGTGAACATCGTCGGTGGGTCACCACAATCCAGAGGTAAGTCTGAATAATCTCTCACCAGCATGATATAGAAGCGCCATTTGTTCTCCGGCAAGCGGCTGCGACTGACCAGTCGTTGATGCCATAGAGCTAGAGGGAGACAGAGTGATCACCACTTCATTTTAGGTAGACATTCACTGTGTCATGAATAGGTCAAATAATATTAGATGCAATACAGAAGTGATTGGCTTGCACAGTTATGCCCCCTGAATCCGTGCTGTCTCAAACCATAAAGGTGGCCCACTTGTAACCCGGGATGTATGCCGTAGTGCTTCGAGGCACGGAAAACCAGGCCCCTGAAGCCTCACTGATGAACTTGCCTTGTCTGGCAACGAAACGTCTGTAAAATAATCACGTAGTTCGGAGAACAGCTCAAAAACCACATCCACACCTCAAGCTACGGATATTCTTATTTGCTTGACTTTTGTTGTAAACATACTGTTTTGCACTTGTTTGTGTTGAACGGAAGTGCATTTGCTTTTGACCACTCAAAAGCGTGGTCTAAGTCTCATCGCAGCATTTATGATGGTATTCCTGACTACCGATGGTCCGCCATACCTTGATGTTATCAGGAAATTTGTCTCAGTGACGCGCGAAGTCATTAATGAGGAATAAGAATAAGCGTGACCCAAAATTGACCCATGTGGAACACCGTGACCCAAGTCAATTGGATCAGAAAATGCGCACCGAATGCGAACGCGAAGACATCGCTGGAGAGGGGATATGTTCAAGTAATCCAAGTACCTGTTTCCTACTTTCGCATTTTTACAGCTTTTGCAGAAGTATTGGCTGATCCAATCGGTCGGAGAGTTGGGAACAATGTAGATAGGTGGCAGCGGTTCCGGTCCCACTACCCGGTGTTTCATTCCAAATACTGCGCAACCTTTTCTTTCATCTTTGTTCAGGAACACTAAAATTTTCTTAACGACTGTAGATAATAAAAGCGTGGGTGAAAATGGCTTATCTTATCCATAAGTAGCAGGCAGGAGAAAACCTAGTCAGTGTCATCCAGTTTTAGGTCCGATTATTTACGCTCCACTTCGATGTTATTTTATAGAGTAG
>CALYDF020000044.1:0-37372 GCA_944474145.2 Dicrocoelium dendriticum
CCACGGTCTCAGACTCCACTAAATCAGAAGGAAGTTTATTCCAGTAGTTAACTACTCGGTTCGTAAAAACTTTGCCCTGATGTCCAAACGAGCTCTATGATGTTTGCGCTTCAGGCGATGTCCGCGCAGATGATCTGACCTAGACAACTCGAACAGATTGGTGGATCTAATGCCACTAAGTCTCTTAATGATCTTAAACGTCTCTATCAAATCCCCTCTCAACCTTCGCCGTTCCAAGGAAAATAGTCCTTAACTACTTAGAAGATCTTCCTAAGACTTCCCTCGTTGACCTTCAATCATCCTGGTCGCAAGTTTCTGAATCTTTTCTATACAAATGATGTCACTTCGGAGGTAAGGTGACCCCATTCCTGAACCCAATACTCCAGATGTGGCCTGACCACTGCTTTATATAGGGGCAAGAATACTTCTGCTTTAGTGTTACTCAGCGCTCTCCTAAGACGAAGTAACTCCTGTCGTGCTTTGTTGGCAGCATGGCGACACTATGCGAAATGCTTAAAATTGTTCGCTATGATGACACCTAGATCACGGGCTTCGTCAGTTCACCGCAATGATAGAGATCCCACAGAAGACTGAACTGCAATTCCGCTACCACTACTAGTCAATAGTTGACATTTGTTTTCATTTAGAGGTAGGTCCCATTGGCTTGACCAATTCGCCACAGTGAGGATGTCCTTAGCCAATGTCGCTCGGTTTCCCTTACTGACTAGCTTCAAGTCATCTGCGAAGATGTAGCAGGGATCCTCAAGAAGAGGAGCCAGGTCATCTATAAACATAAGGAACAGCAATGGACCGAGAACCGAACCTTGGGGGACACCACTGTAGGCATGGCCAACACTAGAACTCGCTTCCCCAACGCTGACTCTGAATGTCCTTCCACGTAAGAATTCAGAGAGCCATAGTAATAGTTGAGGATGCAATCCAAACCATGTCAGCTTCTCAATTAAAAATCGATGGTTCACGGAGTCAAAGGCTTTACTGAAGTCCAAATAGCACACCTCTACCGATATCCCACCATCAAGACAACGGGTAATCTCGTCTAAAAAGCACAATAGATTGGTAAGACAAGACTTCTTTTTGAGAAAGCCATGCTGTTCCGCTCTAATTAGATTGTGCTCAGTCAAATGCTCACAGATCCTGTTCCTTATAAGCTGTTCCAAGCATTTCAGCATGATGCTGGTCAAACTAACAGGTCTATAGTTAAGAGGCACCGACTTAGAACCCCTTGTGGATGGCAACAATAGTCGCCTCCTTCCAATCACGTGGCAGCTTGCCTTCTTGAAGAGACTGGTTGAATAACTCCGCTACGGGATACTGAAGGATATCAACCAGCGGCTTAACTATGGCGGGATGTACGCTATCAGGACCGGCTGATTTATAAGGGTTCAAATTAGCCAGCACTGTGAAGACCTCTGACACATTGAGAATAATTTCCCGCATTGTGTAGTTAGTGGAGCAGTGCGGCTGGGATGGCAAGGCTGACCCACTATCCTTCCGATGCAGGCTTTAGTAGACACGTAGCAGCACTTCTACTTTATCGACGTCGTCTACCGCCTGGGTACCGTCCTCCATGGTTGGACAGCCGACCACCTCTCTTAAAGAAGGCTTTGACTGGACATAACTGTAATAACACTTGGGATTAGTTTTCGCGAATTTAGCCAACCTAAGCTCGTATGAGTACTTCGCCTGCCGCTGTAACTTAATAGCCATGTTTCGACACCTTTTGTACTGCAGCCAACGTCGAAAGCCCCGTGTTTCTTGATATTTTCTCCACTCAGCATTGCGCCTCTTTATCGCTCTGTCAATTTTTCTTCTCCACCATCGGGGTTTCCCAAGATGTCTCCTGGGGCGAAGAGGAGCAAATTCATTCAGCAACTGTACAAGTCCACTTTTAAGTAGAAGCCACCTCTGTTCCAAAGTGGCCTTCTCCTGTTCAGGGACCCAAGTGATCTGAAGTGCTCGATCCCGCAGCTTCGTAAAATCAATACGATTTAAATCTCTTCCCATTCGACGGTTTTCTGCAAGCCTCGGTGTGTCCAGGAAAAAGGTCAAAACGCAATGATCACTCTTACCTATGGGTGGCTCCACACATAGGTCAAGCAAGTGACCATGTCTGGCGATCACGATATCAAGGGTTGAAGGGGTACTCCCAGTACGACTCCTAGTCGGGACATTGACGTATTGCTCGAACGCATTTACATGCATTCAATCTACTAGTTCCTTCTCTAAAATTCCCACTCTGTTTTCAGCATGCTGCCAATCAGCATGCGGTGCGTCAAGCTCAACAGGCTAATCGAAATCTTTTAACTTATTACCACTACGTTATGACATACTTGCCTCAGATGGATCGCAATACCACAATATGATTTGAAACTCAACAAGCGAAACCGTGTCTCTGTGATTAAGCGGTTATACCGCGCTCTATCACCATTAATAACTTGGTCGTATTGGCTTTGATTGTCACAGCGGTCCTACGACTTGAGTGTTGTCTTCTGAAGTGGATGGTTTGAAAATCGGTGCTTTTCGAAGAGGATATTTACTGTCTGTTAGTTCATAGGGGACAAATTGAATGTCCGGCAATTTTCGGATCGCTCTCTGTTCGAATTTAGGTTTGACGACACCGCGTACAACTTTTCTACTTCCTATTGCCGCCGGCTTTCGAGTTTGTTTCTGTTCCTCGGGAGTTATCATCTGCGTGTTTCAAATGCGATGGCTAGGGTCTAATCCATCAGTCATTTTTATCAGCAAGTTAACATCGAGCAGAGAATGGAATTTCATCTACTTGCCTCTTAATTAATGGCTTTCTGCCTGCCTTTACGGTAATTTTTACGATAACATAAATTGTCCCTTACTCATTGGTAGTCTTATTTTTCTTCTAATCAGCTCTGCGAATAACCATTCAATAGAATTTAGTTCTATTTTCTGGTCAAGGAAATTAATGATGGTTGGTCATTTGAGTCGTTCGCGCTGTTCATATTACCGACGCATTACAGATTCCATCAACCTACCGTCTACGGAAACGAGAATTCTACATTTCACTTAAACCGTTTTCGAGTCCCGAGGGACTCGGTTGTCGGTCACGTCAAGAGATGTGAGCCCCATTTTACTTTACTGAGTTGTTCGCTATCTTATAAAGATATTTTTCCGTTACATTATGTCACTTTCAAAAAGGCTGTAATCAGTCTGGTCCTGAAGGCCTAAAGTGTGGTTCCGTCACGATAGTTCAAACTCACTGTGCCTCGTCGTCGGCGTCCGTATTGAACGCATAAGCATATCCAATGAGTGGAGGGATTTGGGTGTAATTGTAGATGGAGTTCGTTGCAGTCCTCTTTCAGGCAGTTTCTCACACGTCTGGAAATGCACCAGGCGGCGGTTTCGACCTTATGAGTCACGTCAGTGCTGAACGTCCCTCGGATCCCTTCCGGGTTCCGACCGCACGACTGGCATGGCAGTGGACGATGAGCCTCGCTATATCGCAGTCGACTGTCAGTCATGCAGCTCCACCGCCGTCACCCATGGCTTAATGGCACAAGCTGCTGACACCCGGAAGCCATGGGGTTGAACTCGGCAGGGGTCCGAGGAACGCACCCCACTAACGTGACCCAGTATGGGTGCTTGCCTTACTGAGAGGGGGACTGCAACGGACCACATCTACAATTGCACTTACATCCCTACTACTCGTTATTGAATGCTATGTCGTACACAGTCCATATAGGGCAAGTCGTAGCTCTGAGGCCGACCACTGTCCTCTGCACTGTTCGTAACTGTATACTATCGGAGGACGATCCGCGCTATATCGTAAGAATAGGTCCCGTCGACGTGAGCAGTCGCGGATCTACCGCATTGTAGACATTTTTAGTGTAACACCTGTAGCCGTTGAGACAGCAACGTCGGGCGCTTTGACCCGAGTTTAGGTGTCAAATTCAATGAACGCATCCCCAGTTGCTTTCTCAGCCAGTTGGGATATGTGACGACGGGATCGTTGGAATCGGAAACCGAGCTGTCTAGGCGATCAGAAGGCACTTGCTGATTACCGCTTACCGGGTCAATTCTGACGAGTCGTTTGCAGTCTTAATGCACTATCAGCGACCCCACGTGCTTAGGCTACTGTTGCCCATCGTTATCGATCGCGAGCGCCCACCGCTATGCGTTCAAAGGCCAACTGTGTCTCTAAGCCTACCTTAGATATGCTAGCGCTCGATAATATACCTTATATTCTGACAATGCTTTGGTTTATGTATCAAAATTGCGTTTTTGGGATTGTAAAGAATGCACGTCAACTCATTGGTTCATTACTTTGTAGAGAGTAGAAAGAATCTCCTTTTTCAGCCCCATCACTTCCCGTTCACTGTAGGAATCATGTGAGTTGATGCGGCACAGTGTTCCACAAGGGGGCATTGCGGTCACAGTCAGCACAGCAGCTTGGGACCTCATCGCCATCACGGAAACATAGTTGCGCACTGAGCTAACAGATGCTGAAGTCGCGCAACTGGTATGCCCGTCGTCCGGAATTACCGAGCCAACGAAGGTGGTAGGGGGCAGCCCTCTACTTTTGTAATGACCTACAGTGCGAACCCACGCACGACTTGAAAATCGATGCACCTAACTCCATTTAGTGCAGTTTACGGCTAAAAGTGAACGACCTTGGGCTGGTGGCTATTGTTTACCGCCCACCATCGTCTAGACCTGAGATGGACTGTAACTTGGTGGCTGCGTTGAGGCAGGTAATAAACAGGACGTACGGTCACATTCTAATCGCTGGCGATTTTAACTTACCTGCTCTAGAATCCCAGGCCACAGCAGGAGAGCAATTAAAAGCAGAACTGCATGATCTTGTCTCAGACTTTCCGCTTTATGGCCACGTCACTTCGCCCACCAGATTCAGGGGAAATAACAGGCCATCAATCTTGGGCGGGATATTTACTTCTGAAGGCGTGATACACGAGAGCGTGACAAACGATACTCCTTTAGGCCGCGGTGATCATGCGACTTTGCATTTCACGTCCACTTGCTATGCTGAATACTCGGAGGACAGAACTCACGACTCGCACCATAACCAGATACGTGACCTTAACCCGGCTCGTTGTGGCGACCGACTGGAGTTTCCTAAACGAGGCTGCACTGGACATTACCTGGGAACGTTTCGACAATAAGTTTAACACCTTGGTTAGTGGAGCATCGAAAACAAAGACCATCAGTTCGAGAAACACTGCGTCGTTTATACGGAGTAAAGCACGCAAATGCATGGTGATGCGCAATGCGGCCTGGTATACCCACAAAAGCAATCTGAGTCCGAGCATCTGGAAGGCCTACAGGGTGGTTTATTAATTATTTCCGAAGCTAAGTGTGGCTGGGCTCACCTGTTAACGTACCAGTTCACGCTGAATTGCTGCCTTTCCAATGGCGCAAATTGCTTTGCCGAACGTGTGTGCGCAGGGATGAAATGGGGCACGGAGGCGGACATGTGTGTCAACGATCGCATGGCACACCGAGCCGCTCGGTTGTGAGAAGTGAACGTTAGCCAAACACCACAACCTCAATCGACGTGTCGTGCTTCGATCGATTGGTAGTCGACTTTCACGCAAATGCAAAAGACAGCAAAAGGGATCCCTACGGGGTGGTTAGTGGCTCGCTGTTTTAATAATGGAGCAGGTGTTTACACGCGTGTCGTGGATGTATCAGCAACCGCAGTCACTTAATGTGTCCGTCTATCAGCGCGTGGTCATTGTGCCGCAGTATGGTAAATGTGGGTCCAGTGCAGCAGCAACCGCAAGGCGCTATAACAATATGCATTACGTCGCACTGCCCACTGGTTGCGAATACAACATCAAACAAACCGGACGGCCTCGCACCCTCAAGGATGAAGTATCTGCTTGCGCGGTTGCGCACTTGGTATGCAGTAAGGGCCATATCAGCACTCGGCAATTCGCACAACCTTGCGAAACTACACCGTATGCTGTGCATCGGATATTGAAAGGAAAACTCCGACGGTACAGTGCACTGCAGGTGCAAGTGTTGAACACATGCGATTCACAGAAGCGGCTGCAATCCGCCCGTTTGTTTTTGAATAGTTTGAACGTGCGTCCCACTTTGTTCACCGATGTGGCGGTTTTCCCTCTGCATGGCGAAGCTACGCAACATATTTGGGCAATAACTAACCCACGGCAATGTAATACTTACGTGTGCAACATAACGGGAAGCTCATGGCTTGGGCTGCGTCGAAAAATTATTTATCCCTTTTTCTTTTTCAGGAGTGTGTTCCGTAGGTTGTTGTTTAACAGTACGAATGTCTGACCTTTCTTAGTATCCTTGTATCTGGAAATGTTGCAGAACAGCATCATTCCGCAGCTACAGTCGGAAGGGTTACTGAATAACGTTTGGTGACAGCAGCATGCCGCATCAGCACGTTCGACACAATCGCCTCGTGCCTACCTGAAGGAGACATTCGGTGGACGTTGGATCGATCGCGGAGGTCCGATAGAATAGCCTACGCGGTCCTCGGATCTGAATCCCATGGATCTTTTCCCATGGAAATGCTTGAAGCGTAGAGTTTATAAACCAAAACCCAACAGCCTGGATGAATTGTAAATAAAGATTGTGAAAGAATGTGGCCATATTTCGTTGGAGACAGTGCAGAGAGTGTTCGCCAACACCATCCGGCGATTGCTGCTCTGTAGCCAAAACGACGGAGGGCACCTCGAAAATCTAATTCGTTGCTATTTACAGACATTTCACACATTTCTTGTAGATCTAATTAAAGCAATGAATAAATGTATATTCTCGATTGCACACGAGAAACACCATCGAAAGCCTGATCAATTTATACAACTAGCAATTGTCTGACTGTGAAAGCAATAGTTGCCTTCATGACTACATTTCTGTGCTGTCTAATGGTGCCACTAGTGCGTCGGAGCAGACTAAAATCTAAGAGCATTGTCATGTCAAGTTAGGTCAAGAATTCGTTTTTATTCACCCATGTAGGGTGAATTTTCGGCTGTAACACGCACGCGATCGAAACGTTAAAGCGAACAAGACTGTAACCTTAGAATGTGCTCCTGGCAGTATGATTCACTTTAGCAGTGAAAGCAGCCTAGTACATTCTTGTGGGTTTGTTAGAAGCCAGTCATAAGGCGATAACAGCTTTTGTGGCGATTGTCTTTTGTCATGTATTGCGAAGTAATACGGCGCCCATCGACCGGTCATCACATACGGCCAGGCTGTTCTTCTCAACTGCTAGCACAGCTAGTCACTAACCACCTCGCAGGGATCCCTTTTGCTGGATTTTCAACTGCGTGAAAGCCGACTACCAATCGATCGAAGCATGACACGTCGATTGCGGCTGTGGTGTTTGGTTAACGTTCACTTCTCACAGCCGAACGGCTCGGTGTGCACTGCGATCGTAGACACACATGTCCCGCCTCTGTGTCCCATCTCACCCCTGCGGACATGCGTTCGGCAAAACGATTTGCGCTATTGGACAGGTAGCAATTCAGCGTGAACGGGTACGTCAGCACGTGAGACCAGCCGTTCCTAGCTTCAGACATAATTAATAAAACACCCTGTATGTTGTGCAGCGTAACCACTACCCAAGTAGTGCGCGAGGACAAAGTAGTTTATCAACATTCTTTAGCCGAGCGATTCACTTCAAATCCTAAGCTTCTGTGCATGCATGTTAACAAGGTGTAAAGCGGATTTCCTCCTCTTTAAACATCGGTTGGTCTAACTCGCGTCGACCTTTCTTCAACAGCAACATGCACCAACGTTTCATTCCATCCCGTAATCTACTGAAGCATTGAAAACTATACTGCTTGAACCAGGACTCACTCATGTACATTTTACGGCAGACACCGTGATGAACCCTTGGCGCGGCTGTTCCAGCACTGTTTTGACGAGAGGCACGTTCCTGCCATGTGGAAACACGGGATAATAACTCCCATTTACAAAGGGGGTAGTCGCTCCGACTCAGCTAATCATCCACCAGTGACTCTTCTGGCAATGCTTTCAAAAGTTGCCGATGCACTCATGTTTTATCTGGACAGCCTTGGCTTTCACCAGAATCGGTCGTGCACAACCAACCTGTTGTCAGCACGAAACAGCTGCACCGAAACGCTGGATGTTGGTCCAGAACTTGATGTGGCAAACCTTTATTTATCTTGGACATTCGACCTGTTAGACCATCGTACCCTTCTTCCCAAACTTCAAAGATGTGGCATTGGGGACCCTCTCCTCAGGTGGATCTGCAGTTTTCTCTCGCACAGGCATCTGGAGGTGAGGGTACGTGAATCTAGATCAGACCCAATTTAGGTCGAATGTGGTGTGCCACAGGGTTCGGTACTGGGGCCCCGTCTATTCCTTCTCTTCATAAACGATGTAGTGAGGCAAATTAATTCACACTGTTTACTCTACGCCAATGGCATTAAAGTTTTGCGGGTGATCGGAGCTCCATAAGACCGTATTCATCTTCAAAATGATTTTGCCAAGATTTATGGATGGTCGGTCCAAAATCGCTTTCTATTCAATGTGGCTAAATTTTGATTGCTCCATTTACGACACCGAATGGTCCACACATATAAGCTGGGAGACCAGGATCTGCAACACTGTTATTTCGAAACTGATCTTGGTGTGCTGGACCAGGAAGATCTCGGCTGCTCGGAGCAG
Source organism: Dicrocoelium dendriticum (assembly GCA_944474145.2). Classification (NCBI taxonomy): domain Eukaryota; kingdom Metazoa; phylum Platyhelminthes; class Trematoda; order Plagiorchiida; family Dicrocoeliidae; genus Dicrocoelium; species Dicrocoelium dendriticum. Next base: position 8,677 of record CALYDF020000044.1, read on the forward strand.
TCCAAAAAGGCACCGAAGAAGGGTTCCAAACCTTGGGGCTTTTACGGAGAGCTTTCGGGCAATTCGAACTATCTATTTTCCGCCACATACCTCCCGTTTACATACACATTTATGTAGAATATGCAATTCAAACATACTTATGGCTAAAGCGGGATCCCACGGTCTTGAAGGTTCCGCAACATCGGGTGACCAAATATATCAAGAACTGCGCCATTTGTCGCATGAACAGCGTCTCAGAGTGCTTGGCATTTTTCAGTGGACGTTTTCGCCGTTTGCGTGGTGAACTAATCATGGCTTACCAAATTTTAAACAACAATAATCACCCCTGCATTCTCCTGTTGTGGCTGAGTTACAACAACAAACTGAGAGGTCATCATCGGAAATTGGCAGACCAATACAGTCGGTTGGAGGGTCGAAGAAACGTTTTCTCGCTGCGTGTTTTCCACATGTTGAATACCGTCGCAGATGCTTTTATTTCAGCCCCGACGTTAGCTGTGCTCAAAGCACGTGTCGATAGTGCACTGGCCGTACTACAAGATATCACGTAACCCAAACGACCCATACAAACAACAGAAAAAAGCTAATCAACCCACCATTCTTACCCGGAAACCACAAAGGATAACCTTATAAAATACAGAAAACCAAGTGTGAACTGTACAGACGGGAACACTGTAACCTGCAAGTTCGCAATTTGCGGGTGTTCACTATTTCCTATTGTTATTTTTGCCTGCATTTTGTTCACCTCTAACCGATCATCCGGCGGGACATTTCAGGCTTCGGATTTTTTCTCCGCAATATGGTCAGCAAAATCCGGTTTCGGATTTGCCTGTCACTGGGGTCAGCCACAGGACACCTGCGCCTACAGAGGGACCATGGGTGGCTTGCAGTGCACCACCCACAGCTCCAACCACACACCCCATATCCAGTGTAAACCCGAAGGAATAAGACCGGGAGGCATGTGGATGGGAGCCACGTTTGATCAGCGGGGCCGGCCCACACTCCTTCACAGGTAAACACAAGCACGCTGTATTTGGGGAATCAATTGCACACAGGCCGGTGACTGGACCGTAGTCCGCTCCGCACTGAGTGCATGGAACCGCTCTTGGAGTCTAACACGACCACAAGGACCGTGCACCCCGTCCCCTCCAGCAACGACCAACTGTCTCCTGGAGCCAGTATGGACGAGGTAGTGGGTAATAGACAGGTAGACACCTTGTCAACATGCACATCGAGCGCAGCCACACTGGGGATGTCAAACAACAGTCAATCACTTGGAATGGTTTTATCAAATAAAATATATCTGTTAAAGAATACGGCTATGCAGACATAACTCTACCCTAAATTAGCATATGAAGTAAGTTGGTTAGCAACGAATCCGCGATAAGTACAAAATGTCCAGAAGTTACTCAAAAAATGCTACAAACGCAATAAAGTTAACGAAGATAACCACAATTAGCGTAAGCAACGTGGCCAGTTAATAGAAGATTATTCAGGTAGGCAGAACAAACCAAATAAAGTGGAATAAAATTTATCCAGCTTAAAATGACCTAGATTAAGTGTAAGTTGGTTTAGTTCAACTGCGGTTAAGAAACATCATGAATGCAACATCAGTCTCAGCAATATAGCATTGAGCTTACATGCTTGTTCTGCAAATAAATCGTTTGGAACATTTCGTTTTTGCACATTGACGACTAGCTCAGCTAAACTGTTCCAGTCATTCATCACACGAGTTGACAATGTGACATAAGAGCGAACCCGAGGTATTCTTGATTTAAACAACTTCATATTGTGGTCTTGTGTCGAACTGTCCGCACAAACACGAAAGAACTCTTGTACCTCATTCCATATCTCATCTCGGATAATACCTCCAGTGTAAATCAAGTCACCACGGCGACGACGCTACTCCAGGGGGAACAACTTCATCCTTTGCGTTAGGAAGGAATACGCTAAGCGAACAACAGAGGCTCCCATCGCTGTTACGGAGCCAATGCGTGGCAGGCGATCCAGACTCACCCGCACTGATTAAAGCGAGCAGATAGCCAACCTGGTGAAGCGACCAATTAACACACGAGTGGCATTTCTTGATTGGCCGTAAGTTGACGCTTACAGTTTTCCACGTGGGCTTTAAATTCCATTCACAATCTTTCGATTCTACCTTTATAGTGAACGGTGTAGTTGGCTGATGTGTCCTTGTTCCTCTGCTCGTCCGATCCGCTTTTTCTCTGTCCTGTAGGGGCCCAACGACCTCGAGTTTCTGTTGAGAATCAACCATCAATTCAGGCGAGGGTCGAACATTTTACTTTGAAGGAGAATAAGGTAAGACAGTTTCCTGAGTGCCGTGATGGATTTCGATTACTGCCGCTGAACCTTCTCTATCAGTACGCATCCGGCTTTCATGAGAGGATATGATGCTGGCAATCTGTACTCAAGAATTGGTCGAACATGAGACTTGAAGAGAAGTCAGAATATCTCTGGAGTCATCTGGGAATAGGATCTTCTTGTAGAAAAGAACATCCTATTAGCAGCGGCAGCTTTCTTTAGAGCGCCTTGAGTCGTGCATAGGTTTGGCGAGACATGAACTCCAAGGTTGCGATCCTGAGCACGAAGCCCCCAATGTGATAAACATTAGAGGGGCTCGGGACACCAATTGGGTGGGCAGAACACTTAGCATGCTTAATGAGTAGCTGCCACTCCATTGACCAGTAGTACAACCTTTCCAGCGTTGTTTGCAGCCGGTCAGCATCATCAAGCTTGGAAACCTCTGGCCACAGTTTCAGATCATCAACATATACGAGGCAATCAGTTTGGAGCTCAGAAGGAAGATCATTGATGTAAATTTTGAAGAGCTCAGCACAAAGGACAGCCCTGTGTGACCCCGCTGATCATAGAAACAGGGTTGGATAGGTATCGTCCACTTTAACTTGCATGCTTCGGCCATTCCGAAAGCCAGCTACTCAAGAGTGAATCTTCCCAGAAACGCAAATTCCCCGGAGTTTGAGAAGGAGGCGTCCGTGAGGAACTTTGTCAAAAGCCCTGCTGAACTTGACGAAAGCTTCATCCAGACGATTACCGGCATCCAGCGATTTCGCCCATTTTTCTTTGGCAGCAAGCAACGTAGAGACACAGGAACTTGACTTCCGAAAACCATGTTGTGTGCATGAGAGGATATGCAGGTTCTCCAGGTGAAGATTTAGGCCTTTCTTAAGATTTGTTTCTATGATTTTATAAATTAGTGATGTCAGACAGCTCGGCCGGTAGATTGCAGAATGCTGATGGTTTGCCTTGAATATGGGCCTTACAGTACCCTCGGAAGGCGTCCGGTATCTTTGGAGTACCGAGAAACTTGGCAAACAGGAGAAGCAATGAGCTGAGCCAGCATCTTGAGAAACATAGGGTGCAGATCACCCGGACCTGGTGAAGAGTTCGGATTTAATTCAAGTCGTCACTGAGCTCAATATGCTCTAGTGTAGAGGGGTGGGGTGACACAAAATCACGGGATAATGAAGTGTCGATGGAAAAAAACGGAAGAATACTCAAAGCCAAGAGCTCAACTTTAGCATCCTCCTTATACAGTAAGGGGTTGTGTCGCCACTGACGCCTTCACCCCACGACCGCAAGAAGAAGTCCAAAGACGAACCGGAAATAGAGTTGTATACATGAAATCACCTTTGCTTATATATTTTTGAATGCAAAATAAAGGGAGGCTATTAAATTACACTTGGGTCAACCAACAGAAGGAAAACATCAAGTGCAACGGGCGAATAAGCAACCGTGTAATCAAGAGCGACTCGCATATGCCCTTAAAAATAGCATCATGGGAACCCAAGCATAAACCAAACATCCATTTACTGTGACGGGCACTGGCCAATCAGAATAAGAAATATAGCATATAAACGAATGTCACGAAACAAACGCGTATAGGAAATGCAGACCTAAAAATTAAAAACTACCACAATGCTTGTGTGACAACTAAATGTTGTTTTAACATAACTAAGTAGAAAAGTGATGCGGCGAAAAACCAATGGAATGTGTTCTTGCGAATGGCACTGCTGAAGATGCCACGGAGATGAGCGTCCATTAACACTGACGTGTGTGTGCCAATCGGGCTAACACAGAGGAGCGTTTAAACAACAGTCAAGAAGTAGAAACTAGGAAGAATAAAGAATGGCTATTAAGCTCGTTCACAAAAAATGAATGTCAACTAGCTATTTTAGCAGGTATCCCACACCCAACATTTATGCTGTTTTAGATACGAGAACAGTAGTTTGGTAGTAGACTTGGCTTTTTCTACCAGACGACGTTCGTACTGTTATCTTTTCTCGCGTTTCGTTTGCGTGTAGATGTTCCGAAACAACTTATACTTCAAGTAGTCTAAAGGCGATGTTGTTGTAGCGCCCCAAAAGAAAAGCATTATCTTTGGTGTACAATTTCGCTGATGACCAATTGTACACTATTCTTTCTTGTTTTAATCTCCCTTACATTACGTCCATGTTGACCTACATCCGGCTCGACACTTGACCGTCTTGTAAGTTCCCGCGCTAACATGTTGCTCTTGTCTCGCTTCATCCGTCCGCGTCTTCTTGTAGCCCATCGAATACAGTCCGCTGTGTCCGACTCCAATTACCTTCTGATATCCGCGCTTAATTTCTCGCACCGTCTCGGACTAGTATTTGCTAGTCCTACAAATTATCGACCCCGATTCGCACGCGCGAATTTAAACTTCTTTTGTCGCTTGTACTGTTTAGGGTGTTCGTTAATTTTCTCGATTATATACGTGGATTTACTTGTTTCTTAATTATAGTAGTTTCATCGTTTTTCTCCCTTTATCTTTTCGATTCACATTTCGAAAGTAGCATCTGAGTCGTTTCATAGCGTAAACATGCTTACATTGGCTGTTTCAAGTTTAATGGAACAAAATCCAGAGGTTTGGTTTGCGATATTCGAGATCGAACTGGAAAATAAGGGGATTCAGACGGACCGTCCGAGGTACAACCAGCTCGTCCCACGCCTTTCTTCGTCGGTTGCGACACTGATTGAGGGCATTCTACTCTGCCTATCAAATGAGGCAAAATATGCAACAATGAAGCAAGCGATACTAAAAGAGTTACAGCCCAGCGCACTAGCTCGATTTGAACAGCTCAGTGGTCTCAAACTGAGAGATCGCAAGCCGTCGGCGTTGCTCCGCGAACTTCGGCGCACCTCTGCTCCTTTATTCTTGAGCGAAGAAAGGATAAAGGAACTGTGGTTTGCATGTCACCTAGAGCCATTGCAGGTAATACAGTCCAAATTCTCGTTACGCCCCTGAAAGAACTAGCTACCAAGACAGATTCTGCGTTCGAACGTTATCCGCAGCAGATGACCAGTAGCTCCGGTGACGTATTCTTACCGATGAAAACCGGGTCTCATATTTGCTCCAAGTCATCAGGCCGATCTGACCCTAAAGACGAGGAAATCGCGCTACTTCGCAGCAGGATAGCAGCAATGAAGGCTTCGAAGCAGCGTATGCCGCGGTTAGATGCACGCCACGTTTTGGCTACCGTTCAATGCTGCTCGTCTGTTCCTGCACCGAGCACGTCTCGTTCAAGGAAAAAGCGCAACATTTTCTCTGCACGTTCTCCGTCCGACAATACCAGATTCGTCGAAGAATTATGTTAGTATCCCCGTCAACATGGTGTAAGAGCTAGACGTTGTCGGGCTCCCTGCATTAGGCACTACTCAGCCGCTTCAAGGAAAGCGAATAGCCCGCATACTAGCACGACCAATGTATCCGTCGATAACCAAACAAATCGACGTTTTCCATCAAGTTCCTCATCCACACACGAGGGCAAGTCAGCGTCAACTCTGCGAACGCAAATGACAAGCACTCAAAGCCACGTATGACCTGCGTGCGGTCAACAGTTCTCCGATAGATTCATTCAGTCAGCGCATGATCAACCTGGACCTCATTCTTGGCCGAGATTTTCTGTGGGTTTTCATGGTTGCGTCTGTACCCTTCGCACTTATCGGTATCGACTTTCTCCGACATTTTGAGTTGCATGTTGATGCTAGTCGCCACAGACTTTTAGACGACCGTACTAAACTAGGGCTTGAAGGCGTTCTTACGGACGCCCCGATAATCCGTCCCGTTTTCCGAATCGCCGATGTACCTTAAGATTATGCGAAGCTACTGTCTGAATACCTGCGACGAGCACGACCAGCTGCAGAACTTCCGCCAGTCACGACAGAGGTCGCTCATCACCTTGTGACGCGTGGTCCGCCAACAATTGCCAGACCAAGACGACTCGCCTCCGACAAATTACGTGCCGCAAAAGCTGACTTCGATCACATGCTTCAGCTCGGTATCAACAGCCCATAGGCGTCACCTCTCCACATAATTCCGAAAATGACTATGGGGGAATGGTGTCCTTGTGGCGATTATCGATCTCTAAACAACGTAACCACACCTGATCGCTATCCTATTCCACATGTCGTGGACCTCACCGCTAGTCTGGCAGGTAAAAACGTTTTCAGTAAAATCGACTTGGTGCTGGCTTACAACCAAATTCCTGTAGTCGAACCGGACATCTCTGAAATTGCCGTGACGACTCCATTTGGTTTGTTTGATTTTCTGCGCATGCCATTCGGTCTAAAGAATGCCGCACAAACTTCTCAGCGCTTCATCGACCAACTTTGTCGCTGTCCAGACTTCGCTTATGCCTACCTCGACGACATCTCAATCGCAAGCTGCTCACGCCAGGAGCACTTACGCCAAATTCGAACGCTTTTTGATGGTTTATCTCAACACGGGGTGACGATCAACGCAGAAAAGCGTTCGTTCGGTCTCGATTCGGTCAGTTTTCTCGGCCACCATATCTCTCCTGCACGCGGCGTCGCACTACATGATAAACTTAAGATCATCATCGACTAACTTTAGCCTCACTCTTTCAAACAGCTAGGACGCTTTGATGGTCTCTTTAATTTTTATCGCCGTTTCATACCTAGTTGCGCTTCACTTATGCATCCCCTCACGGACCTTCTCCGGAAAAACCTTAAGAAGTTCGATTTTCCTGATGCAGCACGCGCCGCCTTCCAGGCTTTGAAAGAAGCTATCGCCAACATAGCTTCTATAGCGCATCACGACCCGGCAACCCCACTGTCACACAGTACCGACGCTTCTGACGTGGCAGTTGCGGCGATCTTACAACAAAAGTTAGGTGACGCCTGGCAGCCGTCGTCATTTTTCTCCAAACGTTTGCAAACTGCCGAATCACGTTACAGTACTTTCAGTAGAGAACTATTAGCCATTTATTTATCCATACGTCATTTCCGACATCTCTTAGAAGGCCGCTCCTTTGACATCTTCACTGATCTTAGCTCTCCTAGAGAACCGCGCCACCTACACTATATCGCTCAGTTTAGGACCGATATACGACATGTCTAAGGTGTGCACAACACTGTCGCCGACGCGCTTTCCCGAATTCAATCCATCTCTGCTGACGCCGGCACTGCTATCGACTTGACAGCCATGGTCGCATAGCAACTCAATGATCCTGAGGTTGATATAATACGCATGTCTCCCTCACTGGACGTACAACCCGTTCCGCTGACATCATCAGATGGAACCATACTTTGCGATTTATCTCTGGGCACGCCGCGCCCAGTCATCCCACGGGAGTTTCGACAGACCGTGTTCGACACGTTGCACGGCTTGTCTCACCCAGGCGTTCGTGCATCGGGTAAACTCATAACTGCACGATTCGTTTGGCGCAATGTCAATCGTGACCTTCGTACTTGGGCAGCTGCTTGCCTTCCGTGTCAAGGTGCGAAAGTGCGTAAGCACACGAAGAGCCCAGTAGGAACATTTCCCACGCCAGGTGCATGTCGACCTCGTAGGTCCTCTGGCGCCTTCGAAAGGCTCTGTATATCTGCTGACCTGTGTCGATCGATTCGCTAGGTGCCCGGAAGCTATTTTCATACTTAACCTCTTCGCGAGCGGGAGCGAAAGCTTTTCTGGAGCGCTGGGTAGGTCAATACGGCTGTCCCGTCATCGTGACCACCGATTGAGGGTCACATTTCTGGTCGACTTTTGCCACGTTGCTTAAGAATTTAACCTGTCGTCACCTTCAGACGACGACGTATCATTCGGCCGCTAACGGCATGGTGGAGCGTTTCCACCGCCAGTGGTAGGCCGCGCTGCATACGCGCTCAGATCCTTCATGGTCTGAAACGCTTCCTCTTGTCCTCCTAGGTCAAAGAAACACTGTTAAAACCGATTTCGATACAACACCAGCGCTGCTAATCTGCAACTGCACGCTGCGGTTGTCCTGACAGCAAATAGCACAAGCGCCGTTTACTTCCTCTTTTGACTACGGAACTTACACCGATCAATTGGCTCACCAGATGCGTGTGGTGTGCCCACCCGCACATCCTTCGCAGAAGACACCAGTGTACGTGCCCGAGAAACTGTCTGCATGTTCACACTTCTTCGCGCAGATAGTGTTTGACAGCCTCCTCAGCTGTCCCACATAGTACCTTTCCAAATGCTACATCGTGCGAATAAGATGTACACTATTGACTGCGGAAGCTGACGCGAAGTCGTCACCATCGACCGTCTGAAGCCTGCCTTTATGGAGGAAACCACTTCGCCTTCGTCTAGTAGTGTTTCGTGCGACGTCACAACTCACCTCACCAAATTCCAGCACCCTAGTGTAGTTCACCTCGACCACGATCCCGGTCTACAAGCATCAGCAGTCCCGACATTTCCCGAATCTAGCCAGCCGCCTCCCACGACCACTCGCCGTGGTCGAGAGGTGCGTAAGCCGTTCGTCTTTCCGACTATGTACAGTGTAACTACGTTTATATTGTATATATACATATTGCATGGATATATATGCCCCATGCTGAGGTTGATGTTGCATCCTTGATGCTTCTTAACCGCAGTTAAACTAAACCAACTTACACTTAATCTAGATCATTTTAAGCTGGATAAATTTTATTCCACTCTATTTGCTTTGTTCTGCCTACCTGAATAATCTCCTATTAACTGGCCACGTTGCTTACGCTAATTGTGGTTATCTTCGTTAACTTTATTGCGTTTGTAGCATTTTTTGTGTAACTTATGGACATTTTGTACTTATCGCGGATTCGTTGCTAACTAACTTACTTCATATGCTAATTTAGGGTAGAGTTATGTCTGCATAGCCGTATTCTTTAACAGATATATTTTATTTGATAAAACCATTCCAAGTGATTGACTGTTGTTTGACATCCCCAGTGTGGCTGCGCTCGATGTGCATGCTGACAAGGTGTCTACCTGTCTATTACCCACTACCTCGTCCATACTGGCTCCAGGAGACAGTTGGTCGTTGCTGGAGGGGACGGGGTGCACGGTTCTTGTGGTCGTGTTAGACTCCAAGAGCGGTTCCATGCACTCAGTGCGGAGCGGACTACGGTCCAGTCACCGGCCTGTGTGCAATTGATTCCCCAAATACAGCGTGCTTGTGTTTACCTGTGAAGGAGTGTGGGCCGTCCCCGCTGATCAAACGTGGCTCCCATCCACATGCCTCCCGGTCTTATTCCTTCGGTTTTATACTGGATATGGGGTGTGTGGTTGGAGCTGTGGGTGGTGCACTGCAAGCCACCCATGGTCCCTCTGTAGGCGCAGGCGTCCTGTGGCTGACCCCAGTGACAGGCAAATCCGAAACCGGATGCCGCCAACCATATATATATATATATATATATATATATATATATATATATATATATATATATATATATATATATATATATATATATATATATATATATATATATATATATATATATATATATATATATATATATATATATATATAGTATTTATCTATTGCGCTTTTGGTTGATTATTTTTTGAAAACAAAAATCCAAAACTTCCGAAAGTCCTTTTTCTAAAAAAGTACTCTAAAACCAGAAAATTGTAAACACGCAAATCATTCTAACTGCTGTCATACACTGCTCGCGTAGCTCAATGGCATAGTGATTATGGCGATAACCGCCAAGCACTATGCCATTGAGCTCCGCGAGCAGTGTTTGACAGCAGTTAGAATGATTTGCGTGTTTACAATTTTCTGGTTTTAGAGTACTTTTTTTAGAAAAAGGACTTTCGGAAGTTTTGGATTTTTGTTTTCAAAAAATAATCAACCAAAAGCGCAATAGATAAATACTATATATATATATATATATATATATATATATATATATATATATATATATATTATATATATATATATATATATATATATATATATATATATATATATATAATATATATATATATATATATATATATATATATATATATATGGTTGGCGGCATCCGGTTTCGGATTTGCCTGTCACTGTGGTCAGCCACAGGACACCTGCGCCTACAGAGGGACCATGGGTGGCTTGCGCTGCACCACCCACAGCTCCAACCACACACCCCATATCCAGTGTAAACCCGAAGGAATAAGACCGGGAGGTATGTGGATGGGAGACACGTTTCATCAACGGAGCCAGCCATCACTCATTCACAGGCAAACACAATTACGCTGTATTTGGGAATCAAGCGCACACAAGGCGGTGGCTGGACCGTAGTCCGCCCCACACTGAGTGTATGGAACCGCTCTTCGACCCTAGTACGACCACAAGGACAGTGCACTCTGTCCCCTCCAACAACGACCAACTGCCTCCTGGAGACAGTATGGATGAAGTAGTTTGTAATAGACAAGTAGGCACCTTGTCAGCATGCACATCCAACTCCTTCACACTGGGGATGTCAAACAACAGGCAATCACTTGTAATGGTATTATCAAATGAAATAAATCTGTTAAAGAATACGGCTATGCAGGCATAACTCTACCCTAAATTAGCATATGTAGTAAGTTGGTTAGCAAGGAATCCGCGATAAGTACAAAATGTCCACAAGTTACACAACAAACACAATAAAGTTAACGAAGATAACCACAATTAGCGTAAGCAACGTGGCCAGTTAATAGAAGATTATTCAGGTAGACAGAACAAAGCAAATAAAGTGGAATAAAATGTATCCAGCTTAAAATGATCTAGATTAGGTGTAACTTGGTTTAGTTCCACTGCGGTTAAGAAGCATCAAGAATGCAACATCAACCTCAGCATGGGGCATATATATCCATGCAATATGTATATATACAATATAAACGTAGTTACACTGTACATAGTCGGAAAGACGAACGGCTTACGCACCTCTCGACCACGGCGAGTGGTCGTGGGAGGCGGCTGGCTAGATTCGGGAAATGTCGGGACTGCTGATGCTTGTAGACCGGGATCGTGGTCTAGGTGAACTACACTAGGGTGCTGGAATTTGGTGAGGTGAGTTGTGACGTCGTACAAAATACTACTAGACGAAGGCGAAGAGGTTTCCTCCATAAAGGCAGGCTTCAGACGGTCGATGGTGACGACTTCGCGTCAGCTTCCGCAGTCAATAGTGTACATCTTATTCGCACGATGTAGCATTTGGAAAGGTACTATGTGGGACGGCTGAAGAGGCTGTCAAACACTATCTGCGCGAAGAAGTGTGAACATGCAGACAGTTTCTCGGGCACGTACACTGGTGTCTTCTGCGAACGATGTGCGGGTGGGCACACCACACGCATCTGGTGAGCCAATTGATCGGTGTAAGTTCCGTAGTCAAAAGAGGAAGTAAACGGCGCTCGTGCTACTTGCTGTCAGGACAACCGCAGCGTGCAGTTGCAGATTAGCAGCGCTGGTGTTGTATCGAAATCGGTTTTAACAGTGTTTCTTTGACCTAGGAGGACAAGAGGAAGCGTTTCGGACCATGAAGGATCTGCGCGCGTATGCAGCGCGGCCTACCACTGGCGGTGGAAACGCTCCACCATGCCGTTAGCGGCCGAATGATACGTCGTCGTCTGAAGGTGACGACAGGTTAAATTCTTAAGCAACGTGGCAAAAGTCGACCAGAAATGTGACCCTCAATCGGTGGTCACGATGACGGGACAGCCGTATTGACCTACCCAGCGCTCCAGAAAAGCTTTCGCTCCCGCTCGCGAAGAGGTTAAGTATGAAAATAGCTTCCGGGCACCTAGCGAATCGATCGACACAGGTCAGCAGATATACAGAGCCTTTCGAAGGCGCCAGAGGACCTACGAGGTCGACATGCACCTGGCGTGGGAAATGTTCCTACTGGGCTCTTCGTGTGCTTATGTACTTTCGCACCTTGACACGGAAGGCAAGCAGTTGCCCAAGTACGAAGGTCACGATTGACATTGCGCCAGACGAACCGTGTGGTTACGAGTTTAACCGATGCACGAACGCCTGGATGAGACAAGCCGTGCAACGTGTCGAACACGGTCTGCCGAAACTCGCGTGGGACGAATGGGTGCGGCGTGCCCAGAGATAAATCGCAAAGTATGGTTCCATCTGATGATGTCAGCGGAACGGGTTGTACGTCCAGTGAGGGAGACATGCGTATTATATCAACCTCAGGATCATTGAGTTGCTATGCGACCATGGCTGTCAAGTCGATAGCAGTGCCGGCGTCAGCAGAGATGGATTGAATTCGGGAAAGCGCGTGTTGTGCACACCTTAGACATGTCGTAGATCGGTCCTAAACTGAGCGATATAGTGTAGGTGGCGCGGTTCTCTAGGAGAGCTAAGATCAGTGAAGATGTCAAAGGAGCGGCCTTCTAAGAGATGTCGGAAATGACGTATGGATAAATAAATGGCTAATAGTTCTCTACTGAAAGTACTGTAACGTGATTCGGCAGTTTGCAAACGTTTGGAGAAAAATGACAACGGCTGCCAGGCGTCACCTAACTTTTGTTGTAAGACCGCCGCAACTGCCACGTCAGAAGCGTCGGTACTGAGTGACAGTGGGGTTGCCGGGTCGTGATGCGCTATAGAAGCTATGTTGGCGATAGCTTCTTTCAAAGCCTGGAAGGCGGCGCGTGCTGCAGCAGGAAAATCGAACTTCTTAAGCTTTTTCCGGAGAAGGTCCGTGAGGGGATGCATAAGTGAAGCGCAACTAGGTATGAAACGGCGATAAAAGTTGACGAGACCATCAAAGCGTCCTAGCTGTTTGAAAGAGTGAGGCTAAGGTTAGTCGATGATGGTCTTAAGTTTATCATGTAGTGCGACGACGCGTGCAGGAGAGATATGGTGGCCGAGAAAACTGACCGAATCGAGACCGAACGAACACTTTTCTGCGTTGATCGTCACCCCGTGTTGAGATAAACCATCAAAAAGCGTTCGAACGTGGCGTAAGTGCTCCTCGCGTGAGCAGCTTGCGATTGAGATGTCGTCGAGGTAGGCATAAGCGAAGTCTGGACAGCGACAAAGTTGGTCGATGAAGCGCTGAGAAGTTTGTGCGGCATTCTTTAGACCGAATGGCATGCGCAGAAACTCAAACAAACCAAATGGAGTCGTCACGGCAATTTCAGAGATGTCCGGTTCGACTACAGGAATTTGGTTGTAAGCCAGCACCAAGTCGATTTTACTGAAAACGTTTTTACCTGCCAGACTAGCGGTGAGGTCCACGACATGTGGAATAGGATAGCGATCAGGTGTGGTTACGTTGTTTAGAGATCGATAATCGCCACAAGGACACCATTCCCCCATAGTCATTTTCGGAATTATGTGGAGAGGTGACGCCTATGGGCTGTTGATACCGAGCTGAAGCATGTGATCGAAGTCAGCTTTTGCGGCACGTAATTTGTCGGAGGCGAGTCGTTTTTGTCTGGCAATTGTTGGCGGACCACGCGTCACAAGGTGATGAGCGACCTCTGTCGTGACTGGCGGAAGTTCTGCAGCTGGTCGTGCTCGTCGCAGGTATTCAGACAGTAGCTTCGCATAATCTTAAGGTATATCGGCGATTCGGAAAACGGGACGGATTATCGGGGCGTCCGTAAGAACGCCTTCAAGCCCTAGTTTAGTACGGTCGTCTAAAAGTCTGTGGCGACTAGCATCAACATGCAACTCAAAATGTCGGAGAAAGTCGATACCGATAAGTGCGAAGGGTACAGACGCAACCATGAAAACCCACAGAAAATCTCGGCCAAGAATGAGGTCCAGGTTGATCAGGCGCTGACTGAATGAATCTATCGGAGAACTGTTGACCGCACGCAGGTCATACGTGGCTTTGAGTGCTTGTCATTTGCGTTCGCAGAGTTGACGCTGACTTGCCCTCGTGTGTGGATGAGGAACTTGATGGAAAACGTCGATTTGTCTGGTTATCGACGGATACATTGGTCGTGCTAGTATGCGGGCTATTCGCTTTCCTTGAAGCGGCTGAGTAGTGCCTAATACAGGGAGCCCGACAACGTCTAGCTCTTACACCATGTTGACGGGGATACTAACATAATTCTTCGACGAATCTGGTATTGTCGGACGGAGAACGTGCAGAGAAAATGTTGCGCTTTTTCCTTGAACGAGACGTGCTCGGTGCAGGAACAGACGAGCAGCATTGAACGGTAGCCAAAACGTGGCGTGCATCTAACCGCGGCATACGCTGCTTCGAAGCCTTCATTGCTGCTATCCTGCTGCGAAGTAGCGCGATTTCCTCGTCTTTAGGGTCAGATCGGCCTGATGACTTGGAGCAAATATGAGACCCGGTTTTCATCGGTAAGAATACGTCACCGGAGCTACTGGTCATCTGCTGCGGATAACGTTCGAACGCAGAATCTGTCTTGGTAGCTAGTTCTTTCAGAGGCGTAACGAGAATTTGGACTGTATTACCTGCAATGGCTCTAGGTGACATGCAAACCACAGTTCCTTTATCCTTTCTTCGCTCAAGAATAAAGGAGCAGAGGTGCGCCGAAGTTCGCGGAGCAACGCCGACGGCTTGCGATCTCTCAGTTTGAGACCACTGAGCTGTTCAAATCGAGCTAGTGCGCTGGGCTGTAACTCTTTTAGTATCGCTTGCTTCATTGTTGCATATTTTGCCTCATTTGATAGGCAGAGTAGAATGCCCTCAATCAGTGTCACAACCGACGAAGAAAGGCGTGGGACGAGCTGGTTGTACCTCGGACGGTCCGTCTGAATCCCCTTATTTTCCAGTTCGATCTCGAATATCGCAAACCAAACCTCTGGATTTTGTTCCATTAAACTTGAAACAGCCAATGTAAGCATGTTTACGCTATGAAACGACTCAGATGCTACTTTCGAAATGTGAATCGAAAAGATAAAGGGAGAAAAACGATGAAACTACTATAATTAAGAAACAAATAAATAGACGTATATAATCGAGAAAAGGAACGAACTCACCAAAAATACAAACGACGAAAAAAGTTTAAATTCGCGCGTGCGAATCGGGGTCGATAATTTGTAGGACTAGCAAATACTAGTCCGAGACGGTGCGAGAAATTATGCGCGGATATCAGAAGTTAATTGGAGTCGGACACAGCGGACTGTATTCGATGGGCTACAAGAAGACGCGGACGGATGAACCGAGACGAGAGCAACATGTTAGCGCGGGAACTTACGAGACGGTCAAGTGTCGAGCCGGATGTAGTCCAACATGGACGTAATGTAAGGGAGATTAAAACAAGAAAGAATAGTGTATAATTGGTCATCAGCGAAATTGTACACCAAAGATAATGCTTTTCTTTTGGGGCGCTACAACAACATCGCCTTTAGACTACTTGAAGTATAAGTTGTTTCGGAACATCTACACGCAAACGAAACGCGAGAAAAGATAACAGTACGAACGTCGTCTGGTAGAAAAAGCCAAGTCTACTACCAAACTACTGTTCTCGTATCTAAAACAGCATAAATGTTGGGTGTGGGATACCTGCTAAAATAGCTATTTGACATTCATTTTTTGTGAACGAGCTTAATAGCCATTCTTTATTCTTCCTAGTTTCTACTTCTTGACTGTTGTTTAAACGCTCCACTGTGTTAGCCCGATTGGCACACACACGTCAGTGTTAATGGACGCTCATCTCCGTGGCATCTTCAGCAGTGCCATTTGCAAGAACATCGTCCATTGGATTTTCGCCGCATCACTTTTCTACTTAGTTATGTTAAAACAACATTTAGTTGTCACACAAGCATTGTGGTAGTTTTTAATTTTTAGGTCTGCATTTCCTATACGCGTTTGTTTCGTGACATTCGTTTATATGCTATATTTCTTATTCTGATTGGCCAGTGCCCGTCACAGTAAATGGATGTTTGGTTTATGCTTGGGTTCCCATGATGCTATTTTTAAGGGCATATGCGAGTCGCTCTTGATTACACGGTTGCTTATTCGCCCGTTGCACTTGATGTTTTCCTTCTGTTGGTTGACCCAAGTGTAATTTAATAGCCTCCCTTTATTTTGCATTCAAAAATATATAAGCAAAGGTGATTTCATGTATACAACTCTATTTCCGGTTCGTCTTTGGACTTCTTCTTGCGGTCGTGGGGTGAAGGCGTCAGTGGCGACACAACCCCTTACTGTATAAGGAGGATGCTAAAGTTGAGCTCTTGGCTTTGAGTATTCTTCCGTTTTTTTCCATCGACACTTCATTATCCCGTGATTTTGTGTCACCCCACCCCTCTACACTAGAGCATATTGAGCTCAGTGACGACTTGAATTAAATCCGAACTCTTCACCAGGTCCGGGTGATCTGCACCCTATGTTTCTCAAGATGCTGGCTCAGCTCATTGCTTCTCCTGTTTGCCAAGTTTCTCGGTACTCCAAAGATACCGGACGCCTTCCGAGGGTACTGTAAGGCCCATATTCAAGGCAAACCATCAGCATTCTGCAATCTACCGGCCGAGCTATCTGACATCACTAATTTATAAAATCATAGAAACAAATCTTAAGAAAGGCCTAAATCTTCACCTGGAGAACCTGCATATCCTCTCATGCACACAACATGGTTTTCGGAAGTCAAGTTCCTGTGTCTCTACGTTGCTTGCTGCCAAAGAAAAATGGGCGAAATCGCTGGATGCCGGTAATCGTCTGGATGAAGCTTTCGTCAAGTTCAGCAGGGCCTTTGACAAAGTTCCTCACGGAAGCCTCCTTCTCAAACTCCGGGGAATTTGCGTTTCTGGGAAGATTCACTCTTGAGTAGCTGGCTTTCGGAATGGCCGAAGCATGCAAGTTAAAGTGGACGATACCTATCCAACCCTGTTTCTATGATCAGCGGGGTCACACAGGGCTGTCCTTTGTGCTGAGCTCTTCAAAATTTACATCAATGATCTTCCTTCTGAGCTCCAAACTGATTGCCTCGTATATGTTGATGATCTGAAACTGTGGCCAGAGGTTTCCAAGCTTGATGATGCTGACCGGCTGCAAACAACGCTGGAAAGGTTGTACTACTGGTCAATGGAGTGGCAGCTACTCATTAAGCATGCTAAGTGTTCTGCCCACCCAATTGGTGTCCCGAGCCCCTCTAATGTTTATCACATTGGGGGCTTCGTGCTCAGGATCGCAACCTTGGAGTTCATGTCTCGCCAAACCTATGCACGACTCAAGGCGCTCTAAAGAAAGCTGCCGCTGCTAATAGGATGTTCTTTTCTACAAGAAGATCCTATTCCCAGATGACTCCAGAGATATTCTGACTTCTCTTCAAGTCTCATGTTCGACCAATTCTTGATTACAGATTGCCAGCATCATATCCTCTCATGAAAGCCGGATGCGTACTGATAGAGAAGGTTCAGCGGCAGGGATCGAAATCCATCACGACACTCAGGAAACTGTCTTACCTTATTCTCCTTCAAAGTAAAATGTTCGACCCTCGCCTGAATTGATGGTTGATTCTCAACCGAAACTCGAGGTTGTTGGGCCCCTACAGGACAGAGAAAAAGCGGATCGGACGAGCAGAGGAACAAGGACACATCAGCCAACTACACCGTTCACTATAAAGGTAGAATCGAAAGATTGTGAATGGAATTTAAAGCCCACGTGGAAAACTGTAAGCGTCAACTTACGGCCAATCAAGAAATGCCACTCGTGTGTTAATTGGTCGCTTCACCAGGTTGGCTATCTGCTCGCTTTAATCAGTGCGGGTGAGTCTGGATCGCCTGCCACGCATTGGCTCCGTAACAGCGATGGGAGCCTCTGTTGTTCGCTTAGCGTATTCCTTCCTAACGCAAAGGATGAAGTTGTTCCCCCTGGAGTAGCGTCGTCGCCGTGGTGACTTGATTTACACTGGAGGTATTATCCGAGATGAGATATGGAATGAGGTACAAGAGTTCTTTCGTGTTTGTGCGGACAGTTCGACACAAGACCACAATATGAAGTTGTTTAAATCAAGAATACCTCGGGTTCGCTCTTATGTCACATTGTCAACTCGTGTGATGAATGACTGGAACAGTTTAGCTGAGCTAGTCGTCAATGTGCAAAAACGAAATGTTCCAAACGATTTATTTGCAGAACAAGCATGTAAGCTCAATGCTATATTGCTGAGACTGATGTTGCATTCATGATGTTTCTTAACCGCAGTTGAACTAAACCAACTTACACTTAATCTAGATCATTTTAAGCTGGATAAATTTTATTCCACTCTATTTGCTTTGTTCTGCCTACCTGAATAATCTCCTATTAACTGGCCACGTTGCTTACGCTAATTGTGGTTATCTTCGTTAACTTTATTGCGTTTGTAGCATTTTTTGTGTAACTTGTGGACATTTTGTACTTATCGCGGATTCGTTGCTAACTAACTTACTTCATATGCTAATTTAGGGTAGAGTTATGTCTGCATAGCCGTATTCTTTAACAGATATATTTTATTTGATAAAACCATTCCAAGTGATTGACTGTTGTTTGACATCCCCAGTGTGGCTGCGCTCGATGTGCATGTTGACAAGGTGTCTACCTGTCTATTACCCACTACCTCGTCCATACTGGCTCCAGGAGACAGTTGGTCGTTGCTGGAGGGGACGGGGTGCACGGTCCTTGTGGTCGTGTTAGACTCCAAGAGCGGTTCCATGCACTCAGTGCGGAGCGGACTACGGTCCAGTCACCGGCCTGTGTGCAATTGATTCCCCAAATACAGCGTGCTTGTGTTTACCTGTGAAGGAGTGTGGGCCGGCCCCGCTGATCAAACGTGGCTCCCATCCACATGCCTCCCGGTCTTATTCCTTCGGGTTTACACTGGATATGGGGTGTGTGGTTGGAGCTGTGGGTGGTGCACTGCAAGCCACCCATGGTCCCTCTGTAGGCGCAGGTGTCCTGTGGCTGACCCCAGTGACAGGCAAATCCGAAACCGGATTTTGCTGACCATATTGCGGAGAAAAAATCCGAAGCCTGAAATGTCCCGCCGGATGATCGGTTAGAGGTGAACAAAATGCAGGCAAAAATAACAATAGGAAATAGTGAACACCCGCAAATTGCGAACTTGCAGGTTACAGTGTTCCCGTCTGTACAGTTCACACTTGGTTTTCTGTATTTTATAAGGTTATCCTTTGTGGTTTCCGGGTAAGAATGGTGGGTTGATTAGCTTTTTTCTGTTGTTTGTATGGGTCGTTTGGGTTACGTGATATCTTGTAGTACGGCCAGTGCACTATCGACACGTGCTTTGAGCACAGCTAACGTCGGGGCTGAAATAAAAGCATCTGCGACGGTATTCAACATGTGGAAAACACGCAGCGAGAAAACGTTTCTTCGACCCTCCAACCGACTGTATTGGTCTGCCAATTTCCGATGATGACCTCTCAGTTTGTTGTTGTAACTCAGCCACAACAGGAGAATGCAGGGGTGATTATTGTTGTTTAAAATTTGGTAAGCCATGATTAGTTCACCACGCAAACGGCGAAAACGTCCACTGAAAAATGCCAAGCACTCTGAGACGCTGTTCATGCGACAAATGGCGCAGTTCTTGATATATTTGGTCACCCGATGTTGCGGAACCTTCAAGACCGTGGGATCCCGCTTTAGCCATAAGTATGTTTGAATTGCATATTCTACATAAATGTGTATGTAAACGGGAGGTATGTGGCGGAAAATAGATAGTTCGAATTGCCCGAAAGCTCTCCGTAAAAGCCCCAAGGTTTGGAACCCTTCTTCGGTGCCTTTTTGGACTGCTCCGAGCAGCCGAGATCTTCCTGGTCCAGCACACCAAGATCAGTTTCGAAATAACAGTGTTGCAGATCCTGGTCTCCCAGCTTATATGTGTGGACCATTCGGTGTCGTAAATGGAGCAATCAAAATTTAGCCACATTGAATAGAAAGCGATTTTGGACCGACCATCCATAAATCTTGGCAAAATCATTTTGAAGATGAATACGGTCTTATGGAGCTCCGATCACCCGCAAAACTTTAATGCCATTGGCGTAGAGTAAACAGTGTGAATTAATTTGCCTCACTACATCGTTTATGAAGAGAAGGAATAGACGGGGCCCCAGTACCGAACCCTGTGGCACACCACATTCGACCTAAATTGGGTCTGATCTAGATTCACGTACCCTCACCTCCAGATGCCTGTGCGAGAGAAAACTGCAGATCCACCTGAGGAGAGGGTCCCCAATGCCACATCTTTGAAGTTTGGGAAGAAGGGTACGATGGTCTAACAGGTCGAATGTCCAAGATAAATAAAGGTTTGCCACATCAAGTTCTGGACCAACATCCAGCGTTTCGGTGCAGCTGTTTCGTGCTGACAACAGGTTGGTTGTGCACGACCGATTCTGGTGAAAGCCAAGGCTGTCCAGATAAAACATGAGTGCATCGGCAACTTTTGAAAGCATTGCCAGAAGAGTCACTGGTGGATGATTAGCTGAGTCGGAGCGACTACCCCCTTTGTAAATGGGAGTTATTATCCCGTGTTTCCACATGGCAGGAACGTGCCTCTCGTCAAAACAGTGCTGGAACAGCCGCGCCAAGGGTTCATCACGGTGTCTGCCGTAAAATGTACATGAGTGAGTCCTGGTTCAAGCAGTATAGTTTTCAATGCTTCAGTAGATTACGGGATGGAATGAAACGTTGGTGCATGTTGCTGTTGAAGAAAGGTCGACGCGAGTTAGACCAACCGATGTTTAAAGAGGAGGAAATCCGCTTTACACCTTGTTAACGTGCATGCACAGAAGCTTAGGATTTGAAGTGAATCGCTCGGCTAAAGAATGTTGATAAACTACTTTGTCCTCGCGCACTACTTGGGTAGTGGTTACGCTGCACAACATACAGGGTGTTTTATTAATTATGTCTGAAGCTAGGAACGGCTGGTCTCACGTGCTGAAGTACCCGTTCACGCTGAATTGCTACCTGTCCAATAGCGCAAATCGTTTTGCCGAACGCATGTCCGCAGGGGTGAGATAGGACACAGAGGCGGGACATGTGTGTCTACGATCGCAGGGCATACTGAGCCGTTCGGCTATGAGAGGTGAATGTTAGCCAAACACTACAGCCGCAATCGACGTATCGCGCTTCGATCGATTGGTAGTCGGCTTTCACGCAAGTGCAAAAGACAGCAAAAGGGATCCCTACGGGGTGGTTAGTGGCTCGCTGTGCTAGCAGTTGAGAAGAACAACCTTGCCGTATATGATGACCGGTCGATGGGCGCCGTATTACTTCGCAATACATGACAAAAGACAATCGCCACAAAAGCTGTTATCGCCTTATGACTGGCTTCTAACAAACCCACAAGAATGTACTAGGCTGCTTTCACTGCTAAAGTGAATCATACTGCCAGGAGCACATTCTAAGGTTACAGTCTTGTTCGCTTTAACGTTTCGATCGCGTGCGTGTTACAGCCGAAAATTCACCCTACATGGGTGAATAAAAACGAATTCTTGACCTAACTTGACATGACAATGCTCTTAGATTTTAGTCTGCTCCGACGCACTAGTGGCACCATTAGACAGCACAGAAATGTAGTCATGAAGGCAACTATTGCTTTCACAGTCAGACAATTGCTAGTTGTATAAATTGATCAGGCCTTCGATGGTGTTTCTCGTGTGCAATCGAGAATATACATTTATTCATTGCTTTAATTAGATCTACAAGAAATGTGTGAAATGTCTGTAAATAGCAACGAATTAGATTTTCGAGGTGCCCTCCGTCGTTTTGGCTACAGAGCAGCAATCGCCGGATGGTGTTGGCGAACACTCTCTGCACTGTCTCCAACGAAATATGGCCACATTCTTTCACAATCTTTATTTACAATTCATCCAGGCTGTTGGGTTTTGGTTTATAAACTCTACGCTTCAAGCATTTCCATGGGAAAAGATCCATGGGATTCAGATCCGAGGACCGCGTAGGCTATTCTATCGGACCTCCGCGATCGATCCAACGTCCACCGAATGTCTCCTTCAGGTAGGCACGAGGCGATTGTGTCGAACGTGCTGATGCGGCATGCTGCTGTCACCAAACGTTATTCAGTAACCCTTCCGACTGTAGCTGCGGAATGATGCTGTTCTGCAACATTTCCAGATACAAGGATACTAAGAAAGGTCAGACATTCGTACTGTTAAACAACAACCTACGGAACACAATCCTGAAAAAGAAAAAGGGATAAATAATTTTTCGACGCAGCCCAAGCCATGAGCTTCCCGTTATGTTGCACACGTAAGTATTACATTGCCGTGGGTTAGTTATTGCCCAAATATGTTGCGTAGCTTCGCCATGCAGAGGGAAAACCGCCACATCGGTGAACAAAGTGGGACGCACGTTCAAACTATTCAAAAACAAACGGGCGGATTGCAGCCGCTTCTGTGAATCGCATGTGTTCAACACTTGCACCTGCAGTGCACTGTACCGTCGGAGTTTTCCTTTCAATATCCGATGCACAGCATACGGTGTAGTTTCGCAAGGTTGTGCGAATTGCCGAGTGCTGATATGGCCCTTACTGCATACCAAGTGCGCAACCGCGCAAGCAGATACTTCATCCTTGAGGGTGCGAGGCCGTCCGGTTTGTTTGATGTTGTATTCGCAACCAGTGGGCAGTGCGACGTAATGCATATTGTTATAGCGCCTTGCGGTTGCTGCTGCACTGGACCCACATTTACCATACTGCGGCACAATGACCACGCGCTGATAGACGGACACATTAAGTGACTGCGGTTGCTGATACATCCACGACACGCGTGTAAACACCTGCTCCATTATTAAAACAGCGAGCCACTAACCACCCCGTAGGGATCCCTTTTGCTGTCTTTTGCATTTGCGTGAAAGTCGACTACCAATCGATCGAAGCACGACACGTCGATTGAGGTTGTGGTGTTTGGCTAACGTTCACTTCTCACAACCGAGCGGCTCGGTGTGCCATGCGATCGTTGACACACATGTCCGCCTCCGTGCCCCATTTCATCCCTGCGCACACACGTTCGGCAAAGCAATTTGCGCCATTGGAAAGGCAGCAATTCAGCGTGAACTGGTACGTTAACAGGTGAGCCCAGCCACACTTAGCTTCGGAAATAATTAATAAACCACCCTGTAGGCCTTCCAGATGCTCGGACTCAGATTGCTTTTGTGGGTATACCAGGCCGCATTGCGCATCACCATGCATTTGCGTGCTTTACTCCGTATAAACGACGCAGTGTTTCTCG
This sequence comes from Dicrocoelium dendriticum, assembly GCA_944474145.2. Classification (NCBI taxonomy): domain Eukaryota; kingdom Metazoa; phylum Platyhelminthes; class Trematoda; order Plagiorchiida; family Dicrocoeliidae; genus Dicrocoelium; species Dicrocoelium dendriticum. Next base: position 32,133 of record CALYDF020000044.1, read on the forward strand.
AACTGATGGTCTTTGTTTTCGATGCTCCACTAACCAAGGTGTTAAACTTATTGTCGAAACGTTCCCAGGTAATGTCCAGTGCAGCCTCGTTTAGGAAACTCCAGTCGGTCGCCACAACGAGCCGGGTTAAGGTCACGTATCTGGTTATGGTGCGAGTCGTGAGTTCTGTCCTCCGAGTATTCAGCATAGCAAGTGGACGTGAAATGCAAAGTCGCATGATCACCGCGGCCTAAAGGAGTATCGTTTGTCACGCTCTCGTGTATCACGCCTTCAGAAGTAAATATCCCGCCCAAGATTGATGGCCTGTTATTTCCCCTGAATCTGGTGGGCGAAGTGACGTGGCCATAAAGCGGAAAGTCTGAGACAAGATCATGCAGTTCTGCTTTTAATTGCTCTCCTGCTGTGGCCTGGGATTCTAGAGCAGGTAAGTTAAAATCGCCAGCGATTAGAATGTGACCGTACGTCCTGTTTATTACCTGCCTCAACGCAGCCACCAAGTTACAGTCCATCTCAGGTCTAGACGATGGTGGGCGGTAAACAATAGCCACCAGCCCAAGGTCGTTCACTTTTAGCCGTAAACTGCACTAAATGGAGTTAGGTGCATCGATTTTCAAGTCGTGCGTGGGTTCGCACTGTAGGTCATTACAAAAGTAGAGGGCTGCCCCCTACCACCTTCGTTGGCTCGGTAATTCCGGACGACGGGCATACCAGTTGCGCGACTTCAGCATCTGTTAGCTCAGTGCGCAACTATGTTTCCGTGATGGCGATGAGGTCCCAAGCTGCTGTGCTGACTGTGACCGCAATGCCCCCTTGTGGAACACTGTGCCGCATCAACTCACATGATTCCTACAGTGAACGGGAAGTGATGGGGCTGAAAAAGGAGATTCTTTCTACTCTCTACAAAGTAATGAACCAATGAGTTGACGTGCATTCTTTACAATCCCAAAAACGCAATTTTGATACATAAACCAAAGCATTGTCAGAATATAAGGTATATTATCGAGCGCTAGCATATCTAAGGTAGGCTTAGAGACACAGTTGGCCTTTGAACGCATAGCGGTGGGCGCTCGCGATCGATAACGATGGGCAACAGTAGCCTAAGCACGTGGGGTCGCTGATAGTGCATTAAGACTGCAAACGACTCGTCAGAATTGACCCGGTAAGCGGTAATCAGCAAGTGCCTTCTGATCGCCTAGACAGCTCGGTTTCCGATTCCAACGATCCCGTCGTCACATATCCCAACTGGCTGAGAAAGCAACTGGGGATGCGTTCATTGAATTTGACACCTAAACTCGGGTCAAAGCGCCCGACGTTGCTGTCTCAACGGCTACAGGTGTTACACTAAAAATGTCTACAATGCGGTAGATCCGCGACTGCTCACGTCGACGGGACCTATTCTTACGATATAGCGCGGATCGTCCTCCGATAGTATACAGTTACGAACAGTGCAGAGGACAGTGGTCGGCCTCAGAGCTACGACTTGCCCTATATGGACTGTGTACGACATAGCATTCAATAACGAGTAGTAGGGATGTAAGTGCAATTGTAGATGTGGTCCGTTGCAGTCCCCCTCTCAGTAAGGCAAGCACCCATACTGGGTCACGTTAGTGGGGTGCGTTCCTCGGACCCCTGCCGAGTTCAACCCCATGGCTTCCGGGTGTCAGCAGCTTGTGCCATTAAGCCATGGGTGACGGCGGTGGAGCTGCATGACTGACAGTCGACTGCGATATAGCGAGGCTCATCGTCCACTGCCATGCCAGTCGTGCGGTCGGAACCCGGAAGGGATCCGAGGGACGTTCAGCACTGACGTGACTCATAAGGTCGAAACCGCCGCCTGGTGCATTTCCAGACGTGTGAGAAACTGCCTGAAAGAGGACTGCAACGAACTCCATCTACAATTACACCCAAATCCCTCCACTCATTGGATATGCTTATGCGTTCAATACGGACGCCGACGACGAGGCACAGTGAGTTTGAACTATCGTGACGGAACCACACTTTAGGCCTTCAGGACCAGACTGATTACAGCCTTTTTGAAAGTGACATAATGTAACGGAAAAATATCTTTATAAGATAGCGAACAACTCAGTAAAGTAAAATGGGGCTCACATCTCTTGACGTGACCGACAACCGAGTCCCTCGGGACTCGAAAACGGTTTAAGTGAAATGTAGAATTCTCGTTTCCGTAGACGGTAGGTTGATGGAATCTGTAATGCGTCGGTAATATGAACAGCGCGAACGACTCAAATGACCAACCATCATTAATTTCCTTGACCAGAAAATAGAACTAAATTCTATTGAATGGTTATTCGCAGAGCTGATTAGAAGAAAAATAAGACTACCAATGAGTAAGGGACAATTTATGTTATCGTAAAAATTACCGTAAAGGCAGGCAGAAAGCCATTAATTAAGAGGCAAGTAGATGAAATTCCATTCTCTGCTCGATGTTAACTTGCTGATAAAAATGACTGATGGATTAGACCCTAGCCATCGCATTTGAAACACGCAGATGATAACTCCCGAGGAACAGAAACAAACTCGAAAGCCGGCGGCAATAGGAAGTAGAAAAGTTGTACGCGGTGTCGTCAAACCTAAATTCGAACAGAGAGCGATCCGAAAATTGCCGGACATTCAATTTGTCCCCTATGAACTAACAGACAGTAAATATCCTCTTCGAAAAGCACCGATTTTCAAACCATCCACTTCAGAAGACAACACTCAAGTCGTAGGACCGCTGTGACAATCAAAGCCAATACGACCAAGTTATTAATGGTGATAGAGCGCGGTATAACCGCTTAATCACAGAGACACGGTTTCGCTTGTTGAGTTTCAAATCATATTGTGGTATTGCGATCCATCTGAGGCAAGTATGTCATAACGTAGTGGTAATAAGTTAAAAGATTTCGATTAGCCTGTTGAGCTTGACGCACCGCATGCTGATTGGCAGCATGCTGAAAACAGAGTGGGAATTTTAGAGAAGGAACTAGTAGATTGAATGCATGTAAATGCGTTCGAGCAATACGTCAATGTCCCGACTAGGAGTCGTACTGGGAGTACCCCTTCAACCCTTGATATCGTGATCGCCAGACATGGTCACTTGCTTGACCTATGTGTGGAGCCACCCATAGGTAAGAGTGATCATTGCGTTTTGACCTTTTTCCTGGACACACCGAGGCTTGCAGAAAACCGTCGAATGGGAAGAGATTTAAATCGTATTGATTTTACGAAGCTGCGGGATCGAGCACTTCAGATCACTTGGGTCCCTGAACAGGAGAAGGCCACTTTGGAACAGAGGTGGCTTCTACTTAAAAGTGGACTTGTACAGTTGCTGAATGAATTTGCTCCTCTTCGCCCCAGGAGACATCTTGGGAAACCCCGATGGTGGAGAAGAAAAATTGACAGAGCGATAAAGAGGCGCAATGCTGAGTGGAGAAAATATCAAGAAACACGGGGCTTTCGACGTTGGCTGCAGTACAAAAGGTGTCGAAACATGGCTATTAAGTTACAGCGGCAGGCGAAGTACTCATACGAGCTTAGGTTGGCTAAATTCGCGAAAACTAATCCCAAGTGTTATTACAGTTATGTCCAGTCAAAGCCTTCTTTAAGAGAGGTGGTCGGCTGTCCAACCATGGAGGACGGTACCCAGGCGGTAGACGACGTCGATAAAGTAGAAGTGCTGCTACGTGTCTACTAAAGCCTGCATCGGAAGGATAGTGGGTCAGCCTTGCCATCCCAGCCGCACTGCTCCACTAACTACACAATGCGGGAAATTATTCTCAATGTGTCAGAGGTCTTCACAGTGCTGGCTAATTTGAACCCTTATAAATCAGCCGGTCCTGATAGCGTACATCCCGCCATAGTTAAGCCGCTGGTTGATATCTTTCAGTATCCCGTAGCGGAGTTATTCAACCAGTCTCTTCAAGAAGGCAAGCTGCCACGTGATTGGAAGGAGGCGACTATTGTTGCCATCCACAAGGGGTTCTAAGTCGGTGCCTCTTAACTATAGACCTGTTAGTTTGACCAGCATCATGCTGAAATGCTTGGAACAGCTTATAAGGAACAGGATCTGTGAGCATTTGACTGAGCACAATCTAATTAGAGCGGAACAGCATGGCTTTCTCAAAAAGAAGTCTTGTCTTACCAATCTATTGTGCTTTTTAGACGAGATTACCCGTTGTCTTGATGGTGGGATATCGGTAGAGGTGTGCTATTTGGACTTCAGTAAAGCCTTTGACTCCGTGAACCATCGATTTCTAATTGAGAAGCTGACATGGTTTGGATTGCATCCTCAACTATTACTATGGCTCTCTGAATTCTTACGTGGAAGGACATTCAGAGTCAGCGTTGGGGAAGCGAGTTCTAGTGTTGGCCATGCCTACAGTGGTGTCCCCCAAGGTTCGGTTCTCGGTCCATTGCTGTTCCTTATGTTTATAGATGACCTGGCTCCTCTTCTTGAGGATCCCTGCTACATCTTCGCAGATGACTTGAAGCTAGTCAGTAAGGGAAACCGAGCGACATTGGCTAAGGACATCCTCACTGTGGCGAATTGGTCAAGCCAATGGGACCTACCTCTAAATGAAAACAAATGTCAACTATTGACTAGTAGTGGTAGCGGAATTGCAGTTCAGTCTTCTGTGGGATCTCTATCATTGCGGTGAACTGACGAAGCCCGTGATCTAGGTGTCATCATAGCGAACAATTTTAAGCATTTCGCATAGTGTCGCCATGCTGCCAACAAAGCACGACAGGAGTTACTTCGTCTTAGGAGAGCGCTGAGTAACACTAAAGCAGAAGTATTCTTGCCCCTATATAAAGCAGTGGTCAGGCCACATCTGGAGTATTGGGTTCAGGAATGGGGTCACCTTACCTCCGAAGTGACATCATTTGTATAGAAAAGATTCAGAAACTTGCGACCAGGATGATTGAAGGTCAACGAGGGAAGTCTTAGGAAGATCTTCTAAGTAGTTAAGGACTATTTTCCTTGGAACGGCGAAGGTTGAGAGGGGATTTGATAGAGACGTTTAAGATCATTAAGAGACTTAGTGGCATTAGATCCACCAATCTGTTCGAGTTGTCTAGGTCAGATCATCTGCGCGGACATCGCCTGAAGCGCAAACATCATAGAGCTCGTTTGGACATCAGGGCAAAGTTTTTACGAACCGAGTAGTTAACTACTGGAATAAACTTCCTTCTGATTTAGTGGAGTCTGAGACCGTGGCAGCCTTCAAAAGGGGCTTAGA
>CALYDF020000045.1:0-15730 GCA_944474145.2 Dicrocoelium dendriticum
TCAGTCTCCCATTGTGACCATACTGCAAATAAGTAAAGTGGCAAGAGATAATAACCGAACATACCTGTAACATCATCAACTTCGTTTCTAATATTCTTAAACACTATTATCTCTTACTCGCGTATGTCAAACGTACAGATAGAGCAAAGCTCCTGATTCGGTTGAATAACGCTAAACACATAAGTATCAGGCAAAGCCAAACAATCTTGTTTCTGTTTTCTTGACATACATATACAGCTGCATAGCTGAGAATAAATAAACACCGTCCTTCACAGCTCCTCTATACACAGACACAATGTATCGAAAACATTAAAACTAAAGTAGCTGCGTAATTCTGTTTTCGAGATTCAGATTCAACTTTTTCTCCTAACTGTGTACGATAGCTGTGCATCTTTCATCCAACGAAAATAAAATTTGATTTCATCTGTATATAGAGCTCTCCCACAGGAGTACGCAAATTATTTAATGTAAATATGGAACTGCAAACGGCAGAAACAATAAAGGTAAAACTAGGAATATTATGTCTGCCTATGTTAAGGATATCTTAGAGAGATTTTACGACACAGCTGCAAAACATTGATTAGGAATCCCAAAATGGTCGTCAATAGTATTAGTTCGTGCGAAACCGAATAAGTCACAAAAATGAAGTCATTCTACTTTTGATTGCATATATTTGGAGAGCGGAAGAATGCAAAATTTTCAAACATGCAAGTGGGCGATGCAAACGAGCAACGTTAGTTGTGTTTCCAATGAAAACGAAAGTAAAACTAGTTGAATCCAGAAATCCCTCTACATAACGACGAAAATTAGCAACTGCAGTTCGATCGCCGTCCAATTTGTGGTTGTGCGCCACAAGGAGAGTTCATTAGGCGTACGCGAAACCTGAAGATATCAAACCGCTATTAAGAAGCTGATCATCATCATATCACACACGTTAGCTAAAGGTGGGGAATACCTCAGCTACTGTGCCGCAATACACAGAAAACAGGAGAACAAAGAATTCAAATTGGGCAAGCCGGCTGAGCTACCGGTAACGGATGGGCATCGTTCCGGTAAGCTACCAGCCGTCTACTATGCATCAAAAAAATTACTATGCAAAATTATATAAAGTTAAACAATGAGATCGTGGTTGGAGGGGGAGGCTAAGAGGGATGGGGTGGGACAAAGAAACTCACAGCACGAACGCCAATGAGGTCAGCTCCTAGGCATATCAGCACGTGTATCTAGCCAAACAGGTTCATTGTCTTTCGGACCCCAACCAGGGAGCCGAGACGCTCCAACCGAGGCCAGCTCAGAAGTGAGGGCCTTCATTCCTTTGGACCAAGTCATCGCTTGGCCACGTCTCCTCTTCTTCCATCCACACCCCGGTGCGCAAACTACACACGTCGCGGAAGTCGGTGGGCTGGCATGCGTGACACGTGACCGAGCCATCGGAGCCTGATGCGTGAAATGACGGTGCTAAGCGGTTCATTTCCTTTTCCTGTGCCGTAAACATGGAGTCCAACACGCTCGTTACTCACGCGGTGTTCCCACCAGAAGTGAGCTAAATTGCGAAGGCACCGGTGGTCGAACGTAAAGCTGATCATGATGGTCAGTGATTAGCTTTTGACTACAAGCAATATAAAACGTACCCAATTCTACTTCCTAGCATTTTGTGCTTGGAAAGTTGGAACAAATTCGATCAACCGATGCTTACCGAGTTTGAAGATAGCGTCAATTAAACTAGCTCATCCTATATTTACATTAGAAATTAGCTTATTTCATAATGTACAGTAAAATCCACCCTCGAAAACGCGTGAAGCCTAAATACTAGTTCTGGAGCTGACGGCAAAATTAAGGCCGGCGGAAGGGCGTAAGATTTGGGCAAGGAAGCAATATTTTGTAATGAATATAACAGCAAAGGTTGACAGGTCTTTTAGAGAACGGCGAAAAGTACTATACGAAAATATTATCAAAAAGGAAACCCACCTTTGCAGGGATCACCAATATAACTCTTTCCAGATATGCACATATTCCTGCCTGTATTTTATGGGGAGTCCGATATAATCTACTGTTTGTTCTACGCAGATGTCATCATTTGATTTTCACGTGGTACATCTCGCAGATTAAACATTTAGGACTGTTTTCAAGTCATTTTTTAAATAATGGAACCGTGAGGTATTAATAGCATGCACTGTGAAGGATATCCAGCTTTTGACAAACGTTGCGCGAATATTTTCGTCGAGGATGCAGTCGTCTCTACCACGCGGCAAGCTTAAACCTTTGGCCCTTCGGTAATTTCCCTTGGCTTATTCACAAAATTGTTGGCAATTCTGGATGGGGCTCTGTATTTCGTGACAAGCTTAAACTGCTGGTCCCTCAGAAGATATTAGCAGCTGGGTAATAAAAGAATTTTTAATTAGAGCTCATTACTGCGTGGCATTCAAAAAGATATCCTTCGGCTAATCTTCGGAACCTTTGTGGTATTTTTGTTTCGGGTAGTATATTATCTGGTACTCAATTACGAGATCGCTCCACCGACACTGATATAGTCCACTGTACATTCCCTAGATAATTGAGTCTAATTGGTTAACAAAATCCAACAAGGCACTTAGATTTGTTTCCAACATGCTTTTCGCAATCGCTGTTTCGGTTATGTTGCGCTTCTGCTACGCCTTGATAACCTAGTTCTCTTGCGGCCTCACATCGGCGCCAGGCATTTGCAGGCACATGGAAACGTCAGTTCTTTAGAGCGACCTACACAGGATGCCTAGTTGTTGAGTTGCATTAATGGATAGAAGTTTACTCAGCCTCAAGAAAGCAAATTCATCTCGCTCGAGCACGCCTAGTTCCCTGTCGTGGTGAGCGCAGTTTATATGCTTGGCCCAGGCAGTTATTTGTGCTTACTTTGATGGAGTGTACTCCTTACTTTGCGCTTGCGGTATCGTATTGAAGCATGTTCTCAGTGGAGTTTATCTAATCGGTCGATCAGCAGAGGTTGGCCCAGAGAAACTTCGATTTTTTGGTTCATATTTCCGTATGGAAATTTGTATTCGGTTACCCGCAACAAGTTATTCCTTGTCTGATGTAACTGTTTTCAAAACAAACTAATCTGCTTTTATAGTTTAATGCGCTCTTTTGCTAAATTTGCTTTATCTGACGGAGTTGCGTGCAAATTGCATCGACAATTTTGTCTGTGTTCTTTCAAGTTTATCTTTGCCTGTGACCATGTCCCTGTTTGGCTAGATACGTTAAAAATTTAAGAGAAACTACTCGTTAAGCTAAACGTACTTTGGTTATGAAGTCACTGTTTTCATCTTGCTTCGTTTAAGAAATCATATTTACACCTTGGCATTATTTGCTATGTAGTAATTAATCTCAAACTTATATCTTGATTCCGTGGCGATACAGTGTGTTTCGTTCCTTATGGCAATGACTTTGAACACAGCAATTATTTGCACAAGTACATACTTATATTAATATTTGTTCCGTGGTTGTCATCCTCCAATATACACAGCTTTAGAGTTTTGTGCCAATATTCTACAGACCTAGCATGTCTAGGAATGTAAACAAATTGTCCCGCGTCTTTCAGTAGTGTAAGTTATATCTTGGAATGTGTCGTTGATTAGCGCCTATGTATATTGCATTGAGTTATATTTGGTGATAACAAACGTGTCATTCCTCACCGAATACATAACTTCGGTTTGATCAACGTTATTGCAATACCCCCATTTTCTTCATCCCGTCTTCAACAATGAGCCTTGTAATTAGTAAACCCATGGGCGTTCCTATCGATATCTGTCATACTTGCATATCAGTGTGTAAGCAAGTGGTCGTAATATAATTTAGGATTTTTAGCAGAGTTGCTGGCCGTTGTTGTGAATCACTTGTGGACTACTGAAGAACAGCGAACATCTGTTTCTTGACGTACTGCCTCTACGGCGAGCCGATGGGTACCTTAGAGTAAATTGGATTTTGATGGACCAGAACGAAAAAGTTTTTTTTTAGTTTTGCAACCTCAAGGTACGAGAACGAATTTACGCTTACTGTACTATTCTAGCAGACGTCACTTACCGTGCGGTTGCACCCTTGTAGACCTTGCATTTTTGGTGGATTGTTCACCAAAGTACTGCTGCTAAGTGTCGTGCGTACACGCCGTTCACAATGATATTTCAGCTGTATCTGGCTGAAAGTATATCGTCATCTTATCTGTAAAGCTACGACACCTTGTTCACTTCGGCAATTTAGACGAAGCGGCCTCTGATACTCATGCACCATGACCTATTTTTCAAGCTCCCATTGCATTTTAACTCTCAATCGAAATCGTTTGTCCACTGATATATGCATAGTTTAAACCTATGCTCATTCACACTGTGTTTGGCCACTAAATCCTATTTAGCTGGCAACCGGTTCGCTGCTATTCATCCAACGTCCAACAGTTCAACCCACTCAGTTTTGTGGTTCTCGACGTAATCGCTTTTGATGGGAAAATGGCGCACCGATTATTCTGTATTGTGTGACTGGAGTGGTCACTCCTAGCGGTAGTAATCCCACCCAGTTCAGGGAACCAGCCGTCCTCCGATAACTCCAGAAGACATGGAGTGCCTTCTAGCTTCTGAAATGAAGACAGTTTTAGCTCATTCTAACAATCAATTTCTCCTTGTAGGATATTTTAACTTGCACGCTTCAGAGTTTCCGACACACATTGGTGAACATATTAAGACCGATCGTACACAAGTAGTAGCTGGCACACCACATCGTATTCACGTTAGTTTGCATACAGGATTCAGAACGGGCAACAAGTTTGCCAATGAAAATGTTATGATCGGCATTTAAATGAGAAGTAGCGTGTTAGAACGCAGCGGACATGCATCACCACTTCTCTACAACTCCTGTCACACGAAATACTTCGACGAGGATATCAAAACTTTGTACGCTCACACAACAGCATACTTTCCCAACTTCTCAAAAATACTGACTGGACGTTTTTACCTGTACACACCCAATACGATGTTAATGGTGGTTAGTAAACCGTTTTAGCAGTTTAGTAACAAAAGCTTCGGAGACTGGGAAAAGTAGACCAAAAAGAACGGACTTACAGAGCTTCCATTTGGAAAGCATATAATCTCAAAAAGACGGGGGAAACGATGGATCACAATTGGTCTAAGAGCAATGAACAGCTGGAATATCAACGCCCGACCGCAAATATGTCTATGATGTTAACGTCGTCGGCATGCATTCTCGCGGTCGACAGAGTATTTCATCAAACATTCGCGACCGAGTTTTGGGGGCCTTCGTCAATGTTGATGAATTGCAAGTGGTAGCAACTGTGAACAACGTCAAATATCAAACAGCCTATTCCTGGATTCGTCGTTCTCTTGATCAGGAGCCGAGTACTACGTAGACGCGCGGTCCTAAGCGGATTCTGTCGGAGGAAGACGTAGATGACATCCTGGATTGGGTCGTAAGTGACTCAACTCTTACGCTACGGAAAAAGCAAGTACGAGTACGAGCAGAAATGGACAAGGCCATTTCGAATTCAACAATCCCACGGCACCTGGATGGTTGATTGTTAAATATAAAGAATATCTATCAGATTCCCGAGGGAATGAAAAACCAATGGGGTACGCAGGGAATCCATACAGCAGTTTCTCCAACTTGAAAACGATGGCAAGTAATTCCTTTGGATTGACGAGGCAAAATACAAAGCTTACTGCAAACGTTAACGTAGTCGGGTGCCCAGGAGAAGTAGGGGCCCGTTGCATAGTAGCTAACATTAGATTCCTCAATTTGCATTTGATCGGTGCAATCACAATGGAACGGAAAGTGTTGATGACCACTCGGAGAGGATCACACACAGGTCTCCTATTACTCGAATGGCTGCGAAGCTATCCAGACATCTCGAAACGGGAGATGATGCTCCGGAAGGTTATCTTGGTGTGTGAAAATGAACCATGTCACAAACCACTGGAAGAACTGTCCACAGCAGATGGATCCGAATGTGTAACCATAATGAGATTGAGCCCATACTCTGCGTTCCTCAATCCGATCGAGATTGTTTGGCAGGTGGTGAAGGCCACAGTGAAGAATGAGATGAGAGTGCACTACGAGGAACTTCTGGCTGGGGATCCCCAGAAACTCATGACGCAGATGGAATGTAGACCGCAGTTCCTTGAATGCATTGCCGGAGCAGCCACCAAGGATATCAGCGTTGTGGGATGTCGTAATGCTATGCGACATACGCGTGTACGTTTCCTAATTGTCTAGAAAAAGTGACATGTTTTGATCACGTTGCTGGCCTATATTCTTTGTATCTGGTAGTATAGCACGTCACTGGCGGTGCGTAGGGACGTGTGAGTATTCACTGTGTTTTCAAAATATGTATACACACACGTACGTTTGTGTGTTCGTACGGGGGTAGAAGCGCTGTCTGATGTCTAGCGCAATGGAGTAACACGAAACCGGCTTCCAGTGAGACATGCTCTAGTGATATGTTCAACTGATGGTTCTTTTCGTGCTGGCATTCGCTGCGCCGTCCCCTTTCATGATCAGCCTGAGATAACATAGGTACCGTTTCTTTGTTCGGAAAACTAGGATGTTTGAAAAGCACATCGTAGGACCAACGTAGTGTGCAGAGTGAGGCAACCGTCAGATATATCACAGTATGGGATATCAGCGTGGCTAGTTGAATAACAGTGAGTAGGAAATAGCTGCGCACGTCAAGCCAGCCTTTTCCAAGAGAGAGAGGAACTGATAGATGGGCAGATGCGTTCGCAAACGCGTACATCGGCAGACACTTTGTTGTCATTGAAGATGAACGAATGAATCGTGTGTCCAATGGAAACCGTCTCTGTGCGATGTTTGTCCGCTGTATTTGAGTGCACTGACGCGTTAATTTGTTACCCGATCGGGAGTTGTTCTGTCAAGTTCGGAACCCACAGCAGCATTTTCGGTGGCTGCACATTACATTTAAACACAACCATTCCTACAGTAAGCCCAATTAAATTTGCGTTTAAGAAAGGCTTGAATAGCTGTCCAGTACGACTTGGGTACCGTCTTGATCGTCCGTCCATCCTTTGACCCAACCGCGTGCATAAACCAATTGGCATGTAGTTGGCGTGGCTACAGTGGCGTAGCAACTGTTTTTGCTGTCCGTGGCGGACGTACAATTGCTGTCGCTCTCGCAGTTGTGAAGCCCAAAACGTTCGTTCACTTTACTTTTGTCGGGCTTCAATAAGCTGCATATTTTCAACCAATTTCATTTACCTAGTCCAACCTTCCCTTGAAAATCTCTCCAACCATCCTTGGTCATCGCGATTCGCATGACTGCACATGTAAACGGACGGGGTGGGGGGACATACATGCGCGTCGCACACAGAAGAAGGTGCCATATATTACAAACCGTTATGTCCTAGAGGCGAACTGTATGTGAACGATCTGACTGGCCGGGCTAAGTTGAGTTCAAACGTTTGCAAAGGCAATAATGATGTTGCTCGAAGTAACGTTCCAAGTAAGACTTGTGTAGTTTAATTCCCCCACGTTGAGCCAGTCCAGACTAACACCCAATCAACTTGTCCAATACTGGCCGGCTAAACTACGGTCAAAAGTTGCGACTGAAATAATGACATAACTGTACGTGTCTCTAATGGATACAGTGTGTCCTGTGTGCGGTATAGACAATTGTCGGTACTCGTGCAGATGCAACAATATATTCACAGTGAACCCAAGGATTAAAGGTGCCAACTAAGAAAAATGCACCAAATAGCGAAGGTAAACCGCAGGGCTATTGTTTACGTAACCTTGTGCGTCGAAGATATCTTCAGAGTGGGTAGTTTATAGCGTTCCGATGTTCGAACGGCTGCAGTTTGAAAACCTCAACTGTGAGAAATTTGCGGAATCGCAAGCAACCGTTCTTCAGCTCAGCTAGATGGTAGTACTGACTTTACAATTTCACTTGTCTGGATCTGGTGTTATGTCAGTACCAGGCTTAACAACCTAGAATCCTTTGGGGAAACGCTATAAAACTTGAAGTAACGGATTCTTAAACACCCAAGTCGTGTTGACAGATGTATGTGCCGCACACAATGCGGCTGCTTGGCATTATTTCGCACTTGCACGACAGGCAATGACATTTGTCACAAATGGCACCAGGAGTCAAACGATGATCAGTTATCGTTACACTTGATCATCCTGTCCACGGTATTGGCTCAGTGTAACATTTGGTCAACGGGATAATCAATGTTTTCGACGGACCGTGGGTTTCAGACAGCGGGTGAGCACGCAGAAGACATCCAGGATGACAAAGCAGGCCAGGAAAATAGAGTCGAACCTGTGACCTTATGATTGCAAGCCAGACTTGCAGACCACTCGGCCACCAGCATTCCCGGTCTCTTTTCAGGTGAGTAAGCAGTTTCATACTAAAATCTTTGCGAGTCTCTTGTAATCGCTGTCAACCGGAACACTTTGACAAGCATCCATATGTTCCTGAGAAGGCATAATGACCCAATGTCCAGGTTGGCGATTTCATCGGTCACATTAAGACATACCCGCTGCTAACAAAGTCTGCCGGATTTTCGACCAGTGGTGTTCTATTGCGTTCGATGAGCGTTTATTCAGCTCGGATGCCGGCGTCTTCAAGTGGTGCACGAAAAGTGTGCCTGTAAATTTTGAGCATGAGTATTTTAACAATTCCAATAGCTGCATTCACGGCAGTACTCTAAAATTAAATCTGTGATAGTTGTTATGTGAAACGAAATATGGAATGGCAATTTCATATGTGGGCTATACAACTGCGAGAGCGGCAACAATTGTACGTCCGCCACGGACAGCAAAAACCGTTGCTACGCCACTGTAGCCACGCCAACTACACGCCCATTGGTTTATGCACGCGGTTGGGTCAAAGGATGGACGGACGATCAAGACGGTACCCAAGTCGTACTGGACAGCTATTCAAGCCTTTCTTAAACGCAAATTTAATTGGGCTTACTGTAGGAATGGTTGTGATTAAATGTAATGTGCAGCCTTCGAAACGGCTGCTGTGGGTTCCGAACTTGACAGAACAACTTCCGATCGGGTAACAAATTAACGCGTCAGTGCACTCAAATACAGCGGACAAACTGTCCTCAGTAGATGGATCGGAGGGAGTAACCATACTGAGATTGAGCCCATACTCTGCGTTCCTCAATCCGATCGAGATTGTTTGGCAGGTGGTGAAGGCCAGAGTGAAGAATGAGATGAGAGTGCACTACGAGGAACTTCTGGCTGGGGATCCCCAGAAACTCATGACGCAGATGGAATGTAGACCGCAGTTCCTTGAATGCATTGCCGGAGCAGCCACCAAGGATATCAGCGTTGTGGGATGTCGTAATGCTATGCGACATACGCGTGTACGTTTTCCTAATTGTCTAGAAAAAGTGACATGTTTTGATCACGTTGCTGGCCTATATTCTTTGTATCTGGTAGTATAGCACGTCACTGGCGGTGCGTAGGGACGTGTGAGTATTCACTGTGTTTTCAAAATATGTATACACACACGTACGTTTGTGTGTTCTTACGGGGGCTGAAGCGATATCTGATGTCTAGTACAAGGGAGTAACACGGAATCGGATTCCAGTGAGCCATCCTCGGTGATATGTTCAACTTATGGTGTGTAGTTGGCGTAGATATATTGGCGTAGCAACTGCTTTTGCTGTCCGTGGCGGACGTGCAATAGCTGTCGCTCTCGCACTTATATAGCCCACAAATTGAATTGCCATTCTACATTTCGTGTCACATAACAACTTTCACAGTTTTAATTTTAGAGTACTGCCGTGAATGCAGCTATTGGAATTGTTAACATACTCATGCTCAAAATTTACAGGCACACTTTTCGTGCACCACTTGAAGACGCCGCATCCGAGCTGCATAAAAGCTCTTCGAGCTCAATTGAACAGCACGTGTCGAAAATCCGGCAGACTTTGTTAGCAGCGGGTATGTCTTAATGTGACCGATGAAATCGCCAACCTGGACACGGGGTCACTACGCCGTCTCGGGAACACATAGATGTTTGTCAAATTGTTCCGGTTGATGGCGGACACTAGCGACTCGCAAAGATTACATTGTGTAACTGCTTGCTGACCTGAAAAGAGACCGAGAATGCTGGTGGTCGAGTGGTCTGCACGTCTGACTTGTAATCATGTGGTCATCGGTTCGACTCTATTTTCCTGGCCTGCTTTTCATCCTGGATGTCTTCTGCGTGCTCACCCGCTGTCTGAAACCCACGGTCCGTCGAAAACATTGATTATCCCGTTGACCAAATGTTACACTGAGCCAATACCGTGGACAGGATGATCAAGTGTAACGATAACTGATCATCGTTTGACTCCTGGTGCCATTTGTGACAAATGTCATTGCCTGTCGTGCAAGTGCGAAATAATGCCAAGCAGCCGCATTGTGTGCGGCACATACATCTGTCAACACGACTTGGGTGTTTAAGAATCCGTTACTTCAAGTTTTATAGCGTTTCCCCAAAGGATTCTAGGTTGTTAAGCCTGGTACTGACATAACACCAGATCCAGACAAGTGAAATTGTAAAGTCATTACTACCATCTGTCTGACATCAAGCTCACAATGTGAAAGCCAGTTCACTCCACAATGGGTGTTATTCAATTTAATACTTCGGCTCTATCTGAAGTAGATGAGCACCAGTTTTGCACGCTTCTCCCTGCGTGGTGTATGTAACTAACCCATAATAGATGCATGTTCTCGGAATCCGCACATGGTACACACATTAATGTGATAGCTACACCTGACGTCCTTTTTCTTCATTTTCACCGTTCTCGATAAGCTGCATCCGGATAGAGCGATGGCAAAACCAGATTCGCCTCTGCAGAACCAGCTCAATGCCCGGTAGCAAATCCTAAAAGACAGGTACCACGTAGCACAGTAGTAGAATGATATCTGATGAAATGACATTTGTCAAAACAACGTCGGTAACTTAACCTTTAGCGTTTCGCACCTCGACCGCTTTCCACAGGCATTTCGTGCTGTCACTCCGATGCCCTTCACAACCGATGCCGCGAAACATCATATCCCTACGAAAGGACTGCCTGTTTTCGCTAAGGTCAGACGACTCACACCGGATAAACTTCGTATTACTAAAGCCGAATTCGAGCACATGCTCTAACTAGGTATAGTTAGACCTTCGAAACGTCCGTGGGCGTCGTCGCTTCACATGTTGCCTAAAAGTCCGATTACTGGCGTGCACGTAGCGACTACCGCGTTTTAAAAAACGTAACCGTTCCCGACCGGTATCCCATAGCGCACATTCAGGACATAAAAGCTAACCTACGAGGTGCCCGTGTGTTCTCGAAAATTGACCTTGTATGCGCTTAACGCCAGCTCCCGGTCGCCCTGACGAAGACAAAGCTTAAACTGCAGCCATTATATCTTTCGGTTTGTTAGAATGTTTTTGCGTGGCATTTGGTTTGCGCAATGCTGCGCAAAAATATGAGTGATTAATAGCTTCCGTCCTCCGCAGATAAGTTATGTCTATCCCAATATGGACGATCTACTAGAAGCCAGCGCATCCCATTCAAGCGCACATCGAAGATTTCGGTGAGCTACAAAAGTCATTCCGAGCCTTCCTTACAAAGTATTCCGTATACAATGTTGCTAATAGAGGGGATAGTGAAGATCCTATGACAAGTCCTTGTTCCTAGGTTTCTACTCTAGATTGAAACTTGCAATTTGCATGCTAATGCACAATACCATTCCCTCTGTTATTTCATCCACCTTAAGCTTTGTCCCCTCTCCTCGGTTATTCTCCTCAGTTAGACGGTTTTCGCTATCTCCAAACCGTCGCAGATTGACACGTTTGTAAATAACAAGCTAACCTCCAAACTGACCATCATTTCATCTGACTCCGTCTCAAGACCCGATGTCCTGCTTGCCAAGTCATAAAACTACTTTAGAAACGTTACCCTTTGCCCAGTCAATGATTGCACTATACCAGCCAAATATGTGGCTAGTTCTTGCGTCGGGGAACCTATGCCATGTACGATAGGTCGAATGGGCACAGCGGGCTTAAGTATCTTCGGTAAGTCATACGATCCCTGTAGCAGGGTTGATTTCGGGTATAAGTTAAACCAACTTACCAGTCCAAGATAATTTTTTACGTTTCTTAAGTAAATACCAATCTTCTTCTTACTCTTATCCATCGCTGATGTGACAGACTAATTGTGGATAATCCCAAATGTTCCCGTCACTTATTGCTCCACCATTTTGTTTCCCATTTAGCTGACTTGTTTATTATCCCGGTGGTTGTGCCTTTATCGGCTTTGGTGCTAATATTTTTGGGATCTTCCATTAGGGCAGTCAATACAACATGTTCCTCGGTTACATGATCCAGCTGCTCGGCTCCCCGGCTGACGAAATTTTATACTGTTTACAAGTTCTGTACGAAAATGCTCTGGCGTTGAAGCGGGTAAATTCGTTAATGCAGTCACAACACTAGCAACAAATTCTTCGTCTATTATCTTGGATGTATTTATAGTGAATGTCAAACTCTTCTTCAGTATTCTACGCTTCGTATCAGTCATCACTCTAGCTAAAGTAGTAAGTAAGTTACAATATTTACTGCTAGATACAGGCCTGCCATTTGGACCGGTGGCGTTGCTACGCACGAAATGCAAATGATGAAACTTACGGATTTGTTTTCGTTTGAGATTCTCCTTTGCATTGACTTAATATCTGAAGCTTTGTTTTAAAGCCTTTCATAGCCTGCCTGCGTTACCATAGACTGCAAATCCGAGGTCATTCGATTTGCTTGGAGACGGACTTAACTAAGACGTCGAGCTGGCCGATAATTCCTTTGCTACAAGAACGCTTTACTCAAATTGAAAGCCATTTCGGCGGAAGTACAAGAGTCATGCGGTGCATGGAGTACAGGCTCCTGGTATGATGTTGCTTCTGAGGCAATGTTTCAAATATTTCCTTATATGTTCAGTGCTTTTACACACCTTGCTTTCGAACATTGGGAAGCGATTTAGTGCGAATAGACGAAATTGAAGATAATTGGGAGAAGCATCGCGTTTTAAGCATAAATAACCTCATCTAATTATTTACCCTTACATCCGGTCATGAAATCCGTCACCGCCCATCTGACGACATTCACGTGAGCCGGCCCTGCTTGAAGTGCCTCACTTGCACCCGCTGCCATGTCCATGCTTCTGATATCCGGTTGGCTGATGGCACTTGATTAACCAATTAGCTGCACGCCGCTACAAGCAGGAAAATTTCGGCTGAATAAATTTGTTTGATGGACGGACGAACATGCATATATAAGAGAGGAATTTAATTGGCGTACGGCTGCATTTCATACAAGTATTGACTAATTTCTCTGATAATTGGTGTAGAAACTACGGTGCAATCTTATACTCTCCATGGTTAGGGCTACGGAACCACTGGGTTGAACTGCAGTCTTAGTATTCTATAACTACCCGTGATGTATTGCGTTTACTGATCCTACGTCAACGTGCTCTTTCCAAAACAGTGGAAGATAGTACCAGTTACATGAAAAGCGGCGTTTTCATTAAGCCGCGATCTCCAGTTGTTACCCACAGCTAGCTCAAATAATACCGGTTTTCTATGAATTAGTGATATTTGAGCTCAGGATCAAATTCTTTTTAATGAGATTCAGATGCTTACCACGGAAGCAGATAACGAATAACCGACAAATAAATCGGGGATCACTTAGCTGTGGGTCCACTTGTTCAATCCAGTCTACATGACATATATTTTAGCCAAGGTGATAAAATCTCAATTAGTCCGTTCACCGAAGATACTAAGGAAGGAGTGAAGCACTTGCAACACGACAAACGATTGGTTGACGATATTGCAGATGCTCAGTACTAATTGATCTGTGAGCTATACAAGGTACCTTGCCCGGAATACTTCGAAAGATTACTTTAAACGCTCACGAGTCATAAGCTGCTGTTGCTTAAACGGTGACAAGAACGGCCAGCTATGCACAACACGTCATGGACGCAGCGTCTATAGACGGCAACTGCTTAATCATTTCATTCAGTGCACAGTGCCGGTGTTTGATCTAAAACAAAGCAGTGAATGAGGGACCCAATGATGACCACATGGCTAGCCCAAGTTTTTATCGGCATATCTGTCCTATAAAGAGAAACGGGACGTCATGGGTAAACTAATGAAGCAGCACCTTCATTTTTCCACAGGTAAACAAGTTACTTTTTCTGGGCACTTTATGTATTCGACAGGGTAATCGATAATCTCTTTTAACTGGAAATATTGGTAAGCAAGGGCGATAAACTGAGCGATACTACATGTTTATTATCCGCGTTTCTAGTTCTGATGTTGCGGAGGAACTCGATCGAGTCACGCAGACTATGAGCTGATACCGGTCGTATAGCCAACGAATTTGCCAACTTATGATATGGGGAGTTGATCCGATCTAGAATGGGTGGTACAGGTGTCCCCACTGTTTGTCTTGTTGGTTATGCACTCTAACCGGAAATATTAAGGTATACGGGACATAATTATTCTAGTGTCAGTGAATAGATGACGTTGTGCTTTTCAAGTCTGGACGATTGGTCTGATTTTATTAATTCTTCAGCTTCTGTCTTTATAATTAAAGTTTTAAGGAATTTGGTGGATCCTAATTTCGAAAGGGTAGATAAATGTAATCCGTTTTTAATGCTTTAGGCATCTGTATTTGTGCTCTATTCCTGTGGTTGTATTCACTTTTGCCCATAGTAAAACAAACCGATCTTCAAGGCTTAATCATTGATGGCTCTCGTCCAGGCAGCGTCCGCATGAACAATTCACACATTTTATGGTTAACGCAACACCATCGTATTCTAGATACTCAGTCCATACTTTCATATCATTAGTATTTTACTCTGTAGCAATTGGCTTGAGGATGACTCATCAAAAATGAGCTTGTGTATCATACCGTCCATGCTTCAACGAAGGGGAAATTATTCACCAGTTGAAGAACATTTATCAATGGTTTGTTGTTGCACCTCAAGGGAACAACTGGTGCTGTAGCCGTCCGAATTTTCAAATCGGAGTCACAAATGCTGTATTAACGTAGACAGCGGATTATGTAGTTTGTGTACCCCATTTTAATATATTGATGAAAGTAGAAATCGGGGTAATAGCAGTTCTTCTTGCATTAGTTTACAATTTGTAGGTGAATGGATCAAACTCAAAAGAGCCACCGAAAAGGCACAAAAACCTTATTCGTTCAGCTTGTATTTGACTACAGCTAGACAGTTTAAGAATGCACGATTTGCAAAATCTCGCGACGGCCGGAGCGATGCAAGCGGTCAAGGTTCTTTGAAGTTTAACTTCAAACTAAGATACCAAGTCAAGAATCCGCAAAACACGCTCCGGAATTGTGAGAAGTGACCGGATTCATTTAAACTACCGCAACACAAGCCGATTCTAAGCGCACAAATCCGACTGAGATAATCAAGCCGCTTGGCATTCCTTAATTAAGGGGATAGTTGAGTAGGTGTTTGCTAACAAATAGTAAATAGCGTAGCTAATTCCTCCTTCTCTCTTTGTTACTTTGAAAAGTCAACTGGTGCTAAACCAATGGATGAATTCAGAGTTTCGGGCTAATCATCATCAAATACCTCCAAATTTCAATCTCTTGAAAAGTACTTGGAAACGATCGAGAACGCATGATTTCAGAAATGTTTGAAAACAACCGGTGGGTTTGGTCTGTACGCTACGTTTC
>CALYDF020000046.1:0-15324 GCA_944474145.2 Dicrocoelium dendriticum
TCACAGTTACCCACCGGTATTTTTGCTCTATCTATGCGTTTAACGCTGGCTTTGTCTATCTGCTTCCCATCGAATCGTCTGCACTGTAACATCGGAACAACCCAAATCGAGCTACGTCGCACGTATTATATATAAGTATTGCTATACCGAGCTCTAAACCTAGACTATACGCACGATCTGGGCAGAAAACGGTCGAGACATAATTATATTATACTTCTGTAACCGTGGTTCTAAAGGGCAGAATAATATACAAGCTATGACTCACGACTAGGGTTTCAACGGCAGTGGGAACAGATAACATTAAGGGTGAGGTTAAAATCAGATCGGTGAAAGTGTGACCTTGATAAAAGTGCATGCAATTGAAGTAAATGCACAACGATACTCGTTTGCGCATGTGATCTTCTAAAGCACGAAAAGCATTAGCTCGGAGGGTGGAAAGAGGTGAGAATAGGGTCTTTGACTTATCAAGTGGGAATAATTGACCTGGTAAAGGAAATCATGTTCTCTTGGACTTTACATTCGCTATACTTCTAGATTCTGATTGTTGACAGCTGGGCCACATCTATTTCCATACTTTTTGCTCAATGCACATTCGTCAATGAATTCCTTTTCACATTCACTGGATCGCGTGGGGCTCAGTAGTGGAATGTTCTACTCTACTCTAACGAACATTTTGCGCCGTTCATCTGTTCATGGTAGCAGTGAACCGGATACACCCATGTTTTGGTCTAAATGAAGGGAAATTATTCTTCAGCAGTACGCCGGGATGTCATACTGACGTTTCCCTGCCACGGGACTACCGCTAGTCATGCGCAGGCTATGGATACTGTAAGATCGTCCTCTCCTACGTAAATTCGAACTGGTTATCCAAAATCGCCTTGTACCAACGGGGCACCGGGCGGATTCGTTCGAATGAGATTCGGAGATGGTTACGTGGGAAATTCGCAGAATTTGTTACAACTGTCCAAGAGAGCGACCAGGTTCGCAGAAGACGGTTGGGCTGTCAATTAGGTTCCTGCATTGTCATAGTATCAATTGGCTGAGTCCAAATCAGCGATATTGCGTTTGGACTGGTGCTGCATCAATGTTCGGTGACATGGTTACGATTGGCGACATCTTTTTCCAGCCTTCTTTGTCGCCATGTCCGAGAAAGCGCATGTATGACCATAAAGACGCTGCGTTGCCTCACCCGCGCGCACTTCATTCTCGATGTAGACGTCATGTAATACAGCCTGTGAGCATTGGTTTGTGAGCCACGATAGATTCAAGGCCAGTCTACACTCATGTCTATGGTGTAAACTTGGAGAGGAACATGCTTACGCGACGTATTCCCAACGGGGATAGACATTGGTCTGTTTCAAAATACAACCAGTCTTCAAGCCTAGTACCGCCACGAAATTTATGCACTCCGTCTACCCGGTAGCTAATCTTACCTTTCCGGGGTCAGCACTCGAGGGCACATCACTGAACGAGTTCATGCAGCAAAACTAGTCGCAATGAGGCTGTAACTAACCTGGCACGGTTGTTTATTTACCCCAACGATCAACTGAGCTGTATTGAGTTGTTTTTGCGTCGTCGGAGCAACTCATATTTGTCAGAGGTTAGCAACGAGACAGATTCAGTGTCCTGGTTCACTATATTACAGATTAAAATGGGATGCCTCTTTTGTACGGATTCTATGTAGCCCACCGCCAAACTCGATGTCTTGCGGTCAGGCTTTTGTACCAATGGCTATAGTTGGGAACTTTAATGGTTCTCTTGTCCGTGCTTGGGTTACCTGGCAGTACCCTACCGGTGCGGTACAATGATAACGTATTCAAACGATTTATTGATGGTATGTCCTTCGTATAGTATACTTGACTACACCCTATTTCCTGCATCGATCAAAGTGGATAGCCGTGAGGCTGCTACTGCTTAAGTGTCTCCCTTTCTGGTTCCACCTTACACTCGTTTGTCCTTATCGTCCCCTTCCAACTACACATTTTGTCTTCTTTTTCAACATCCACCTAGTTTCTTGCAACTCCCATCTTTTTTGATGTATCTGTCTTCTAATTCCGATCCACGTGCAACCGCAGGGAATTGCTCTTGCACTATCGACAAGTCCATGTCTAACCATGCTGAAAACTTCACTCGGGCTACCTCTGTTTGCAACGCTCGATTTTCACTAAATAAATGATATGTTTTTTACGAGAGACTAATCTTGCAAGGGGCAGGATCAAGTAATACAACTGATTCGTGCTTCTGTACGGTTTCTTACGTACAAACCCGAATATCTGACCGATTGATTATTTGTTCAATTCTTACCTGATGTGAACTGTTGTCTCCGAGTCAAATTGTGCACATACTAATTTGCTTTTGTTTCACCACTTACACTTACGTACTGTCAGACTGACTCAATTATGGCCAGGATTACCCGACGAAATTCAGATGCGTTGAATGACCACATAAAAAGCGTAATCCATGAAGTATTCACGCATGCGCCCGCTACCTACACCTGCGTCGATTTAGGCAATTGTCAGTGAGTATTATGCAATCGTGAAGATGGGTTCATTGAAATGCGTCACGTGGCGCAATTGCGGCAGGTCGGGATGACATAGATGACTGGCTTGCGGAACAACCTCCTCGTGGTGCCAGCTGGGTGTTTCAGATTCAACCCGTTCCGGAAAATAGTTCGGCGGCAGTGTTCCAGGACGTGGTGGGTTTTCACCTGGCAAGCGTTCTCCCTATAAAAAACCACAAATGTCTGTTTAACAACACTGCGACTTGGCGGATGTGACTCGCCACTACATAAAGTCACTGCTAATTGCCCCTCCCTGAGAGGCATTGTACTTCAAGGGTTCCTTGGGCCCCTGATGCTTCACAGACCGAAAGGCGTATGAACCATCTATTTGGTCACCAGCTCCCAACGGGTTGCGACGCCCTCACATCGCCCTGCTGCTTTTTAGCTTAAATCTTTGATCAAAGGCTCGGGGTAGGGCCCCTAAGACAGCCCTCTACTTCGGCCTGGGCAGCCGGTTAGTATCACGCCCATTGACGAATCATGGACCACACTGTTTACTACTGCTTCTGTTATGCCTATCTTCTATGCTAGCTCAACTGCTCAACCTCCACTCACAGATCACCACACCTCCCA
Organism: Dicrocoelium dendriticum; assembly: GCA_944474145.2. NCBI lineage: Eukaryota > Metazoa > Platyhelminthes > Trematoda > Plagiorchiida > Dicrocoeliidae > Dicrocoelium > Dicrocoelium dendriticum. The sequence continues at coordinate 3,134 of CALYDF020000046.1, forward strand.
TCCTTCACCTATATGTACTCTTATGTCTTCTTCGGTCACCGTCACAAACGACCCACGTCTCGCAACTGATGGAAGTAACAGCCAAACTCCCGGTTTTCAATGTCCTGTGATCGCAGCCGTCTCTCGCTCGACCGTAGCTCCAGATCTTCTTCGAATTGGTTCTTCATTCATCCTCGCAGCGTTTAATGTTCGAACTTTGATGCAGATCGGACGACAAGCATGTCTGGCCCGTACTCTTGAAACGCTTTCGGTAGACATCTGTTGCCTTTCAGAGACCAGATTACAAGGCTCTAGCGCCGTCATCAAAATGGACTTTCCGGTAAACCCTGACACCCAATAACATTTGCGGCTTTCCGGAGACACAGAAGCTGCTGTCTATGGCCAAGCTGCTGTTGGAATCGAACTGAGTGCCAGGGCTGAATCAGCTCTGCTTGACTGGATCCTAGTCAACAGCCGACTGTGTGCAGTCAGACTATGAGGTTCATGTAATGCAAGCACACGTGCCTTGTTTGTCGTCTCCGCTTACGCCTCTACAGACTGGAGCCAGGATGCAGTCATGGATGGCTTTTACCAGCAGCTACACGAACTGCTGCGTTCCCCCCAAAGGACTGATATAGTCATTCTTGCCGGGGACTTTAACTCCCGGGTTCGCCGCCTTCCACTTTGTGGTTAGTTTTGGTCACGGTGGCATTCGATCAGACAATGGAGACAGACTGCTTGCTCTTTGCTCTGATCATCGCTTGTATCTTTCGAACACTAGTTTTCGGCACTCGAGGAGTCACATTGCTACCTGGCGCCCGCCCTCACAAACGCAAGAGTGCTCCCAGCTTGACCACATAGCAATCAGCTACAGATGGCGTGGAAGCGTAACGGACTGCCGATCGTACTGGTCAACTTATCTAGATGCAGATCACGCATTGGTTCGTGCTAAGATTTGTATGCGTTTGGGAGGCTCACCTAAACCCGCTCACTACCGACCGGACGTCGGAAATCTACAAAACCCTTCGATTTTAACCAGGTACCAAACTTCACTGTCAACATTGCTTGGCTCAACTATTGGCGGTGACCTCGATTCGCAGTGGACGCAGATCAAAGATGCCTTAGTTTCTGCCAGTATCGACACTTGTGGAGTTGTCCGTCACCCACCAAAGCATTGGATTTCCGCCGTCTCCTTGTCACCGATGGACAGACTCCGCTTGATCCCATCGGATTTCAGACACAGTGAAGAACGCCAATACCTTAGTCGAGATTTGCGCAGGAGTCTGCAAATGGACCGCGAAGCTTGGTGATGTGAACGTGCTAAGGAACTGGAGCTTGCCAGTCTCTGCTAATACCAGAAAACTTTTCCATTTCATTTGGGTCACTTGTATTCGATCTGGTATAAGTGAAACAATATGCGAAGAGGATGGCACTTTAATCACCAATCTTCGACGACGGTTGGAGCGATGGGCCGAACATTTTGGCTGGCAGTTTTGTTAGCCCCCAGCTCCATCTGCTACCTCTGGCGCTCGCATTGGGGCAGAGTGGTCTACCTTCACAGAACGCCCCGCTTACTAGGATCTCGAGCAGGAGCTCCAACACACGAAGCGTTATAATGCTCCCGGTCCTGATGGTCTTCCTCCAGCCCTATTTAAAGATGGTGGTACGTCGCTGGTTCGAGAACTCACAGCTTTGTTCCCAAAAGTTTGGTAGAAGAGAAAGTTCCATCATCTTGGGGTTAATCGATAGTCGTCCCCATCTTCAAAAAGAGCCTGCGCACAATCTGCTCCAACTACAGAGGAATAAGTTTAGTCCCCGTTGTTTGCAAGCTGCTGGTGTCCATCATACTTCGCAGACTATCCCCAGCACGCGAATCGTTGCAACGAGAAGAACAAGCTGGGTTTCGCCCTGGTCTCGGCTGAATCGATCAAATCTTCACACTTCACCAGATCCTCGAGCTCCGCCATGTGTATCAGCGGCCAACGGTTGTTGTGTTCCTGGATATCCGTGCAGCCTTCGATTCTGTCGATTCTACAGTACTGTGGCACTGCCTACTGAGGAATGGTGTCCCCGAGAAGTTCGTCTCCATACTGCGCGCTCTATATAGTCTAACCTTGGGCAGGGTTAGGGCTTATGGCAAGCTTTTGCCTACCTTTGTTGTCTCCAGTGGAGTTCGACTAGGATGCCCTATCTATCCGTTCCCATTTAACTTTGCCATTGAAGATGTCCTGAAGAACGCTCTACGCGATTCCTTGAACGTTGGCGTTGAGCTCCTCCCAGGTAGTCGAGTTGTTGATTTGGATTATGCTGATGACATCGTCTTGCTGGCTGACGATCCACACGTCGTCCAAATTGCACTAAACCACTTGGCGATTGATGCATCAAAGTATCGTAGGTACTTTTTGCCATCCAAATGCAAGGCTCTCTTCCAAGACTGGCAGGTGCCTCTGCCTGCACTCACTCTTGGTGGTGAGCCACTAGAGGTTGTGTGGAGCTTTGTCTCCTTGGGAAGTTGCATCTCTGCTGGCAGGGCTGTTGGAGACAAGATTTCGATGCGTATCTCGAGAGCAAGCCTCGCTTTTTCTAGGCTAAGGTACTTGTGGCGTCACCACGACATTCGCCTCTCCATCAAAGGACGGGTCTATTGTGCAACTGTTCGTGCTGTACTGTTGTACGGATGCGAGACCTGGCCCATGCGTAAAGCTGACTTGCGCAGGCTATCCTTCTTCGAACACCGCTGTCTGCGGTCCATTGCCCGTGTGTGGTGGCGGCACCACATAAGCAATATGGAAGTTAGACAGCGTGTCTTGGAACTTGGAAGCCACTCGCTCGAAGAGCTCGTCTCACTTCATCAACTGCGGTGGTTGGAACACGTATCGCGCATGCCTGTCTAGCGTTACCTGCGTCGTGCGTTGTTTGCGGTTGCTGAACAGGTCTGGAAGAGACGGTCTGGTGGACAGCGTACAACTTGGAGAAGCCGCATGAAAAAGCTAACGAAACAGTTGACTTCGGCCGGTTGTTGTCGATTACTTGGTTGGGGTCCGAGAGATGCTGATACTTGCTGGTTGAAGACCTTGGAAGCCATGGCTCAAGATTGATGTCAACGGCAGACGTGTGCATCGGTGTGTTGCGGTTTCCCTTCTTACACACCCTAAACAAACTGAAAAAAACTTCAACATACGTGAGTGGTAAACTGAACAAAAAGAGCCTTTGGTTTCGTTCTTTTCTTATTTATCATACTGTTTTCCTATTCAGCCATTATTCCGGTGGCACAAAATCTGTACCACAGATTGGAGCATTTTTGGATTCGCATTTCTGCCATTTGGTAGGGAATGTAACGGACAAATAACAGTCTGTTGGATGCCATTAAAACATGCTTCAAATCCTTAATTATTCCCTTGTTTCAGACTGTGACTGACTCTTACCAGCTGACATGTTACGGTTTGAGTGATTAGACTATCGATCCTTTTGCTTTATGTCGCAGCTGACTGAACTGCTTATCCGACTTTATAACTGGTTGGACTTCAGTTAATTGTTGTCGACATTGTGTCTTGTTTGGAGGTCTGGTTTAATTTGAGAACAGAACTTTGTACCTTTGTGGTGGACACTGCCAAGGTCTATATATAATTTGTTGTCCTAACCATTTGTAAAAATAGCACCATAGCACACTTCTGGCCGCGAATTCTGATTTGATCCGGGAGTCTTACGCGTTGCTTGAAACCACCGCCGATTTGACGGTAACACTTTCCGATACCAAAGAATACAAGCTAACGCTGACCAACAAGCATTACACTTTTTTAATGAAGATACTTAGAAAATAGTTGCATCTAAACTGAACATAGCACGAACACCCGTGAATTCCTGTGAAAAAATCATGTCACAAGTTGTTGAGGTTGCGTTGTCCACAACTTTGTCACAACTAGAATATATTTTCAGGTTTAAGTCTGTTCTCCGAGCTGAACTGTTTTCTGTAAAGCGTTCCATCACCAATCGGGGTGATTTTGTCAATGCGTACTAAGCAAAATTGACTGACGAGAGGGTGATGTTTGAACTTGACTACTTCGATTTACGTCTCGTGACCATTGCTAGTTCGCAGTTCGATCGTCGCCCGTTTTAGCCTCATGCGGTGAATGACGCGCTTTGAATTCATTTTTTCCGCAAGTGATGGTGGATCGTGCCTAAGTCAATGCGCAGGTTTATCAAGTTCTCCGTAGAGAACCATGCTTTGAGAAATTCTCTTCTTTTTCTCTTCTTTCCCTGCGCTAGGACTTCTGTTGTCTCCCAGTCAAACACGTGCCCTTCGTCATCAACCTATGTCGAGACAAATGATGATGGGTATTGGTTTCGACAGGCACACGTGTTCTTGTAACCTTGTAGATAACTTTTCCTTGTTTGTCGCACATAATATCTGGCACAATATTTGCACTGCATCCTGTAAACTGTTCAGACGTTTATGTGCTCACGTCTTCCCCTACGGTCTAGATAGAGTTGCTTTCAGAGTGGCAGTTGGTATGTGAGCTAACAACAGGTGGTGGGGTTGGAGGAGTCGATCAGTCATTTCCGATACCTTTTTGATGTACGTACATCACATACCAACTGCCACTCTGAAAGCAACTCTATCTAGACCGTAGGGGAAGACGTGAGCACATAAACGTCTGAACAGTTTACAGGATGCAGTGCAAATATTGTGCCAGATATTATGTGCGACAAACAAGGAAAAGTTATCTACAAGGTTACAAGAACACGTGTGCCTGTCGAAACCAATACCCATCATCATTTGTCTCGACATAGGTTGATGACGAAGGGCACGTGTTTGACTGGGAGACAACAGAAGTCCTAGCGCAGGGAAAGAAGAGAAAAAGAAGAGAATTTCTCAAAGCATGGTTCTCTACGGAGAACTTGATAAACCTGCGCATTGACTTAGGCACGATCCACCATCACTTGCGGAAAAAATGAATTCAAAGCGCGTCATTCACCGCATGAGGCTAAAACGGGCGACGATCGAACTGCGAACTAGCAATGGTCACGAGACGTAAATCGAAGTAGTCAAGTTCAAACATCACCCTCTCGTCAGTCAATTTTGCTTAGTACGCATTGACAAAATCACCCCGATTGGTGATGGAACGCTTTACAGAAAACAGTTCAGCTCGGAGAACAGACTTAAACCTGAAAATATATTCTAGTTGTGACAAAGTTGTGGACAACGCAACCTCAACAACTTGTGACATGATTTTTTCACAGGAATTCACGGGTGTTCGTGCTATGTTCAGTTTAGATGCAACTATTTTCTAAGTATCTTCATTAAAAAAGTGTAATGCTTGTTGGTCAGCGTTAGCTTGTATTCTTTGGTATCGGAAAGTGTTACCGTCAAATCGGCGGTGGTTTCAAGCAACGCGTAAGACTCCCGGATCAAATCAGAATTCGCGGCCAGAAGTGTGCTATGGTGCTATTTTTACAAATGGTTAGGACAACAAATTATATATAGACCTTGGCAGTGTCCACCACAAAGGTACAAAGTTCTGTTCTCAAATTAAACCAGACCTCCAAACAAGACACAATGTCGACAACAATTAACTGAAGTCCAACCAGTTATAAAGTCGGATAAGCAGTTCAGTCAGCTGCGACATAAAACAAAAGGATCGATAGTCTAATCACTCAAACCGTAACATGTCAGCTGGTAAGAGTCAGTCACAGTCTGAAACAAGGGAATAATTAAGGATTTGAAGCATGTTTTAATGGCATCCAACAGACTGTTATTTGTCCGTTACATTCCCTACCAAATGGCAGAAATGCGAATCCAAAAATGCTCCAATCTGTGGTACAGATTTTGTGCCACCGGAATAATGGCTGAATAGGAAAACAGTATGATAAATAAGAAAAGAACGAAACCAAAGGCTCTTTTTGTTCAGTTTACCACTCACGTATGTTGAAGTTTTTTCAGTTTGTTTAGGGTGTGTAAGAAGGGAAACCGCAACACACCGATGCACACGTCTGCCGTTGACATCAATCTTGAGCCATGGCTTCCAAGGTCTTCAACCAGCAAGTATCAGCATCTCTCGGACCCCAACCAAGTAATCGACAACAACCGGCCGAAGTCAACTGTTTCGTTAGCTTTTTCATGCGGCTTCTCCAAGTTGTACGCTGTCCACCAGACCGTCTCTTCCAGACCTGTTCAGCAACCGCAAACAACGCACGACGCAGGTAACGCTAGACAGGCATGCGCGATACGTGTTCCAACCACCGCAGTTGATGAAGTGAGACGAGCTCTTCGAGCGAGTGGCTTCCAAGTTCCAAGACACGCTGTCTAACTTCCATATTGCTTATGTGGTGCCGCCACCACACACGGGCAATGGACCGCAGACAGCGGTGTTCGAAGAAGGATAGCCTGCGCAAGTCAGCTTTACGCATGGGCCAGGTCTCGCATCCGTACAACAGTACAGCACGAACAGTTGCACAATAGACCCGTCCTTTGATGGAGAGGCGAATGTCGTGGTGACGCCACAAGTACCTTAGCCTAGAAAAAGCGAGGCTTGCTCTCGAGATACGCATCGAAATCTTGTCTCCAACAGCCCTGCCAGCAGAGATGCAACTTCCCAAGGAGACAAAGCTCCACACAACCTCTAGTGGCTCACCACCAAGAGTGAGTGCAGGCAGAGGCACCTGCCAGTCTTGGAAGAGAGCCTTGCATTTGGATGGCAAAAAGTACCTACGATACTTTGATGCATCAATCGCCAAGTGGTTTAGTGCAATTTGGACGACGTGTGGATCGTCAGCCAGCAAGACGATGTCATCAGCATAATCCAAATCAACAACTCGACTACCTGGGAGGAGCTCAACGCCAACGTTCAAGGAATCGCGTAGAGCGTTCTTCAGGACATCTTCAATGGCAAAGTTAAATGGGAACGGATAGATAGGGCATCCTAGTCGAACTCCACTGGAGACAACAAAGGTAGGCAAAAGCTTGCCATAAGCCCTAACCCTGCCCAAGGTTAGACTATATAGAGCGCGCAGTATGGAGACGAACTTCTCGGGGACACCATTCCTCAGTAGGCAGTGCCACAGTACTGTAGAATCGACAGAATCGAAGGCTGCACGGATATCCAGGAACACAACAACCGTTGGCCGCTGATACACATGGCGGAGCTCGAGGATCTGGTGAAGTGTGAAGATTTGATCGATTCAGCCGAGACCAGGGCGAAACCCAGCTTGTTCTTCTCGTTGCAACGATTCGCGTGCTGGGGATAGTCTGCGAAGTATGATGGACACCAGCAGCTTGCAAACAACGGGGACTAAACTTATTCCTCTGTAGTTGGAGCAGATTGTGCGCAGGCTCTTTTTGAAGATGGGGACGACTATCGATTAACCCCAAGATGATGGAACTTTCTCTTCTACCAAACTTTTGGGAACAAAGCTGTGAGTTCTCGAACCAGCGACGTACCACCATCTTTAAATAGGGCTGGAGGAAGACCATCAGGACCGGGAGCATTATAACGCTTCGTGTGTTGGAGCTCCTGCTCGAGATCCTAGTAAGCGGGGCGTTCTGTGAAGGTAGACCACTCTGCCCCAATGCGAGCGCCAGAGGTAGCAGATGGAGCTGGGGGCTAACAAAACTGCCAGCCAAAATGTTCGGCCCATCGCTCCAACCGTCGTCGAAGATTGGTGATTAAAGTGCCATCCTCTTCGCATATTGTTTCACTTATACCAGATCGAATACAAGTGACCCAAATGAAATGGAAAAGTTTTCTGGTATTAGCAGAGACTGGCAAGCTCCAGTTCCTTAGCACGTTCACATCACCAAGCTTCGCGGTCCATTTGCAGACTCCTGCGCAAATCTCGACTAAGGTATTGGCGTTCTTCACTGTGTCTGAAATCCGATGGGATCAAGCGGAGTCTGTCCATCGGTGACAAGGAGACGGCGGAAATCCAATGCTTTGGTGGGTGACGGACAACTCCACAAGTGTCGATAGTGGCAGAAACTAAGGCATCTTTGATCTGCGCCCACTGCGAATCGAGGTCACCGCCAATAGTTGAGCCAAGCAAGGTTGACAGTGAAGTTTGGTACCTGGTTAAAATCGAAGGGTTTTGTAGATTTCCGACGTCCGGTCGGTAGTGAGCGGGTTTAGGTGAGCCTCCCAAACGCATACAAATCTTAGCACGAACCAATGCGTGATCTGCATCTAGATAAGTTGACCAGTACGATCGGCAGTCCGTTACGCTTCCACGCCATCTGTAGCTGATTGCTATGTGGTCAAGCTGGGAGCACTCTTGCGTTTGTGAGGGCGGGCGCCAGGTAGCAATGTGACTCCTCGAGTGCCGAAAACTAGTGTTCGAAAGATACAAGCGATGATCAGAGCAAAGAGCAAGCAGTCTGTCTCCATTGTCTGATCGAATGCCACCGTGACCAAAACTAACCACAAAGTGGAAGGCGGCGAACCCGGGAGTTAAAGTCCCCGGCAAGAATGACTATATCAGTCCTTTGGGGGGAACGCAGCAGTTCGTGTAGCTGCTGGTAAAAGCCATCCATGACTGCATCCTGGCTCCAGTCTGTAGAGGCGTAAGCGGAGACGACAAACAAGGCACGTGTGCTTACATTACATGAACCTAGTAGTCTGACCGCACATAGCCGACTGTTGACTGGAATCCAGTCAAGCAGAGCTGATTCAGCCCTGGCACTCAGTGCAACCCCAACATTAGCTTGGCCAGAGGCGGCAGCTTCGGGGTCTCCGGAAAGCCGCAAGTGGTATTTGGCGTCAGGGTTTACCGGAGAGGCCATTTTGATGACGGCGCTAGAGTCTTGTAATCTGGTCTCTGAAAGGCAACAGATGTCTACCGAAAGCGTTTAAAGAGTACGGGCCAGACATGCTTGTCGCCCGATCTGCATCAAAGTTCGAACATTAAACGCTGCGAGGATGAATGAAAAACCAAGTCGAAGAAGAGCTGGAGCTTCGGTGGAGCGAGAGACGGCTGCGATCGCAGGACAATGAAAACCGGGAGTTTGGCTGTTACTTCCATCAATTGGCAGACGTGGGTCGTTTGTGACGGTGACCGTAGGAGACATAAGAGTACATATAGGTGAAGGATGGGAGGTGTGGTGATCTGTGAGTGGAGGTTGAGCAGTTGAGCTAGCATAGAAGATAGGCATAACAGAAGCAGTAGTAAACAGTGTGGTCCATGATTCGTCAATGGGCGTGATACTAACCGGCTGCCCAGGCCGAAGTAGAGGGCTGTCTTAGGGGCCCTACCCCGAGCCTTTGATCAAAGATTTAAGCTAAAAAGCAGCAGGGCGATGTGAGGGCGTCGCAACCCGTTGGGAGCTGGTGACCAAATAGATGGTTCATACGCCTTTCGGTCTGTGAAGCATCAGGGGCCCAAGGAACCCTTGAAGTACAATGCCTCTCAGGGAGGGGCAATTAGCAGTGACTTTATGTAGTGGCGAGTCACATCCGCCAAGTCGCAGTGTTGTTAAACAGACATTTGTGGTTTTTTATAGGGAGAACGCTTGCCAGGCGAAAACCCACCACGTCCTGGAACACTGCCGCCGAACTATTTTCCGGAACGGGTTGAATCTGAAACACCCAGCTGGCACCACGAGGAGGTTGTTCCGCAAGCCAGTCATCTATGTCATCCCGACCTGCCGCAATTGCGCCACGTGACGCATTTCAATGAACCCATCTTCACGATTGCATAATACTCACTGACAATTGCCTAAATCGACGCAGGTGTAGGTAGCGGGCGCATGCGTGAATACTTCATGGATTACGCTTTTTATGTGGTCATTCAACGCATCTGAATTTCGTCGGGTAATCCTGGCCATAATTGAGTCAGTCTGACAGTACGTAAGTGTAAGTGGTGAAACAAAAGCAAATTAGTATGTGCACAATTTGACTCGGAGACAACAGTTCACATCAGGTAAGAATTGAACAAATAATCAATCGGTCAGATATTCGGGTTTGTACGTAAGAAACCGTACAGAAGCACGAATCAGTTGTATTACTTGATCCTGCCCCTTGCAAGATTAGTCTCTCGTAAAAAACATATCATTTATTTAGTGAAAATCGAGCGTTGCAAACAGAGGTAGCCCGAGTGAAGTTTTCAGCATGGTTAGACATGGACTTGTCGATAGTGCAAGAGCAATTCCCTGCGGTTGCACGTGGATCGGAATTAGAAGACAGATACATCAAAAAAGATGGGAGTTGCAAGAAACTAGGTGGATGTTGAAAAAGAAGACAAAATGTGTAGTTGGAAGGGGACGATAAGGACAAACGAGTGTAAGGTGGAACCAGAAAGGGAGACACTTAAGCAGTAGCAGCCTCACGGCTATCCACTTTGATCGATGCAGGAAATAGGGTGTAGTCAAGTATACTATACGAAGGACATACCATCAATAAATCGTTTGAATACGTTATCATTGTACCGCACCGGTAGGGTACTGCCAGGTAACCCAAGCACGGACAAGAGAACCATTAAAGTTCCCAACTATAGCCATTGGTACAAAAGCCTGACCGCAAGACATCGAGTTTGGCGGTGGGCTACATAGAATCCGTACAAAAGAGGCATCCCATTTTAATCTGTAATATAGTGAACCAGGACACTGAATCTGTCTCGTTGCTAACCTCTGACAAATATGAGTTGCTCCGACGACGCAAAAACAACTCAATACAGCTCAGTTGATCGTTGGGGTAAATAAACAACCGTGCCAGGTTAGTTACAGCCTCATTGCGACTAGTTTTGCTGCATGAACTCGTTCAGTGATGTGCCCTCGAGTGCTGACCCCGGAAAGGTAAGATTAGCTACCGGGTAGACGGAGTGCATAAATTTCGTGGCGGTACTAGGCTTGAAGACTTGTTGTATTTTGAAACAGACCAATGTCTATCACCGTTGGGAATACGTCGCGTAAGCATGTTCCTCTCCAAGTTTACGCCATAGACATGAGTGTAGACTGGCCTTGAATCTATCGTGGCTCACAAACCAATGCTCACAGGCTGTATTACATGACGTCTACATCGAGAATGAAGTGCGCGCGGGTGAGGCAACGCAGCGTCTTTATGGTCATACATGCGCTTTCTCGGACATGGCGACAAAGAAGGCTGGAAAAAGATGTCGCCAATCGTAACCATGTCACCGAACATTGATGCAGCACCAGTCCAAACGCAATATCGCTGATTTGGACTCAGCCAATTGATACTATGACAATGCAGGAACCTAATTGACAGCCCAACCGTCTTCTGCGAACCTGGTCGCTCTCTTGGACAGTTGTAACAAATTCTGCGAATTTCCCACGTAACCATCTCCGAATCTCATTCGAACGAATCCGCCCGGTGCCCCGTTGGTACAAGGCGATTTTGGATAACCAGTTCGAATTTACGTAGGAGAGGACGATCTTACAGTATCCATAGCCTGCGCATGACTAGCGGTAGTCCCGTGGCAGGGAAACGTCAGTATGACATCCCGGCGTACTGCTGAAGAATAATTTCCCTTCATTTAGACCAAAACATGGGTGTATCCGGTTCACTGCTACCATGAACAGATGAACGGCGCAAAATGTTCGTTAGAGTAGAGTAGAACATTCCACTACTGAGCCCCACGCGATCCAGTGAATGTGAAAAGGAATTCATTGACGAATGTGCATTGAGCAAAAAGTATGGAAATAGATGTGGCCCAGCTGTCAACAATCAGAATCTAGAAGTATAGCGAATGTAAAGTCCAAGAGAACATGATTTCCTTTACCAGGTCAATTATTCCCACTTGATAAGTCAAAGACCCTATTCTCACCTCTTTCCACCCTCCGAGCTAATGCTTTTCGTGCTTTAGAAGATCACATGCGCAAACGAGTATCGTTGTGCATTTACTTCAATTGCATGCACTTTTATCAAGGTCACACTTTCACCGATCTGATTTTAACCTCACCCTTAATGTTATCTGTTCCCACTGCCGTTGAAACCCTAGTCGTGAGTCATAGCTTGTATATTATTCTGCCCTTTAGAACCACGGTTACAGAAGTATAATATAATTATGTCTCGACCGTTTTCTGCCCAGATCGTGCGTATAGTCTAGGTTTAGAGCTCGGTATAGCAATACCTATATATAATACGTGCGACGTAGCTCGATTTGGGTTGTTCCGATGTTACAGTGCAGACGATTCGATGGGAAGCAGATAGACAAAGCCAGCGTTAAACGCATAGATAGAGCAAAAATACCGGTGGGTAACTGTG